>CM019075.1:61674195-62260026 GCA_009667805.1 Leptobrachium leishanense | reverse complement strand
AGTATGCTGGGGTGACTTGCACAGTATGCTGGGACGTGACCGTGCACAGTATGCTGGGGGTGACGTGCCACAGTATGCGGGGGGTGCAATGCACAGTATGCTGGGGGTGACGTGCACAGTATGCTGGGTGTGACATGCACAGTATGCTGGGGGTGATATGCACAGTATGCTGGGGGTGACGTGCACAGTATGCTGGGGGTGACGTGCACAGTATGCTGGGGGTAACGTGCACAGTATGCTGGGGGTGACGTGCACAGTATGTTGGGTGACGTGCACAGTATGCTGGGGGTGACTGTGCACAGTATGTTGGGCGGTTGCGACAGCGTATGGGTGCTCGTGCACAAATGGGGTGACGTGCACAGTGTATGTTGGGGGTGATAGTAGGATAGTGCAGAAACTAGAAACACTGGATCCTGATGGTGATCTCCATGGAGGGAAGGAAGGAGGAGGCAGAGAGAGGACTGGTTTCTGCAGGGAACGAGAGAGCACCAAAATGTCTGCAACATTTTGGTGCTCTCTGAATAACCCCTCTGTTGTGCATTTGTTTTCACAACTAAAAGGGTTATTCAAGAAGCGCCACACTTGTCACCAAATTGCACCGTATGGTGCAATGTCGCGGCGGTTCGTCTATTCAGAAGCTGTCAATTCAACAAATATTGGAAAATTGCCAGCAAAATACGGTACAGGTTGCCGCAATTCGGTGGCAACGAAATTGTCCCATAGAGAAGTAATGGCTAATCTATTCATAGACCACTGAACTGCAACAAAGTGTCAGTGAAATGCCCAGATTTTCAGTGGTTCGTACGACAGGTTTAAACAGGCAAATCTCATAGGATTCAATGTAAGAAAAATTTGCGTTTTTATCAATTTTTTGAGTCAACTGTTTATTCTTTTCATTTGCAGCAAAATGCTTTTGTATTTTTTATTTATAACTTTTTTAGGCATTTTTCTGAATTTCTTAGGCAAAAAATGTCATGTCTTTTTTCGTTTATTCTGTAACAGACAGTTTTATTATTTTCTATGGGACCTTTTTTTAATATTTCCATGCCTTTTTATTGTTTTAAACACCTTTTTTAAAATGGCAGAGTTCTGGGTTGTTTTTTTTACCCGTTCGGCTGCGTTCGGTCAGTTCGGCAGCTGGTGGCAGGCTGATAGGTGGCATTTGGCAGATCACGTTCAACTCACCTCGAGGACCCTGCAGTGAATACTGAATTCCAGCAGCGAACTGAAATTTCGGTTCTCTCTGAATAACCCTTTTAATCCACTGCAAAGAGCGCAGGGGTTCCTTTGGACCCTGCATCACCATCCTGCATCTGCCCACAAGGTCAAATGAAATGTGTCACAATTCAACTTCTCATTTCCCACATTGTGAGCAAATTTGAATGTGACTACATAATGCGTCACTACGCATTATTTAATCTAAAACATTAGGGGGGTGCTGGGGGAGGACTTGCCCCCGGGTGTCTCATGACCTTGCTTTGCCACTGGTTTGAAGCTCTTCTCAAGTACAGTACTCCACATAAAATAGCATATGTTCCCGTTAAAACCCAGTGACTTTTTCTACTCACTGTTGCCAGGTCCGGCCCAAGACACTGTGGTGCCTGGGTTCAAGAATGAAATGTTGCCCCACCCCAAAAAAAACATTTGCCATGTATGAGCATATTACAGAGTTCCACCGTATAAAACTCATAGTAATGTGCTGTGTGAAGGGACTTATCACAGAGTTCCACATCACTAAAACTCATACACAGCAGATTACTGTGAGTGTATCAGAGATTTCCACAGTATAAAACTCACAGTAATGTGCTGTGTGTAGGGACTTATCACAGAGTTCCACATCACTAAAACTCATACACAGCAGATTACTGTGAGTGTATCAGAGATTTCCACAGCAATAAAACTCACAGTAATGCGTGGTGTGTATGAGAGTATCACAGAGTTCCACAGTAATACAGTAATAAAATTCACAGTAATTTGTGGCGTGCCTAGTTGAGGCCCAAAATGCTTCCCCTGGCAAACTGCTGCCTGGAGCCATGGCACCACCTGAACCCATGGAAGGGCCGGTGCACACTGTTGCTAAAGTTGGCATTGGCGACTTATTGGCGACTTTACAACAGGAAACCATTCAATACAGCACTTTTATTTCACCATACAGTTCACTGTAATTGCAAGCAATGGTAAAAATCATCATTGTTTATTGGCTGCTGTGAAGATGTGCAGTAAAGAGACAATAGCAAATATTTGTGTTTGAGTCACTATTAAAATTCTGACTTTCCATCACTATGTTAGGAAAATCTTTTAAGTCTCTTCTGTCCTATTAAGTCAATGTTGTTATTTTGCGAATTTGAAATATAAAGAGTAACTTTTTGTTCTTTTAGTTTTTTCCAGAAACTGTGCTGAAATCCTCTTCAAATCAAAAGGAAGTGCAACTGATGGTTTATATATAATACAGCCTGCAAATGATCCCATTGCTGTTTTCTGCATCATGCAAGATGGAGGTTGGACAGTTGTCCAACACATTACAGCAAACAGTAGTTTGGACTTTGACCGTACATGGAAATACTACAAGTTGGGCTTTGGCAATATTCTTGGTGACCACTGGCTTGGTAATGAATACATGCATCAGCTAACTCAGCCTCCTGGAACGCACAGGTTAGGCATCAAACTGGTGACCACAGAGGGGGAGATAAAGTGGGGAGTTTATGATCCAGTGCTCATTGAGTCGGAGGAATCATACTATCGACTACGGCTTGGGTTGTATCATGGCTCTGCATCCGATGCACTGACACATGACACTGATGCCTATCTCCATGATAACCAGAGGTTCACCACTCGTGACAGTGACAATGATAATTATTTTCTCAACTGTGCCCTGCTGGAGAACCAGGGTGTTGCAGGGGGCGGCTGGTGGTATGATGCCTGTGCCAGTGCAAACCTAAATCGTAGGAATAGTATATACTGGCAAAAAGATTGTAACAAAGATAAGCCTTGTAAATATGCCAGCATGATGCTTCAACCTACACTAGGCAAAGGATATGGACAAACAATGTACAGCAGTAGGGATGAATTGTAAAGAGACAGGAAGCTGTACTGTAATAAACTACATTGTGAACCAGTGAGTGACACAACAGTGAATTAATTCCCAAACATATATAACCTCAAAATCTTTATCAATGTTTTCTTGTGGTAACAAATTTTATAAAATAACGTTATCAGGGTTATTCAGAGAGAGGTGAAAACCAGGAGAATGACTGGAGGAGCAAAAATTCTAGGTCAAAATAGCCGAACCAGAAAAATGCTCCCATTTATGTCACTTTCCAAATCGGCTATTTTGTTTAGAATTTTCACTTCTCCAGTCAGTCTCCTGGTTTTCACCTCTCTCTGAATAGCCCTGTTTTTGTTTTATCCCTTTGTTTAATTTTAAGTGAACAAGTCACTAAGCACTAAAGATTATGGTAAAAAGTCTGATTTGGTGTAATGTCTGAAAATAACATTATTTTAAGGGTTAGGGGATGTTTATGGTTATAGCCCACACTGCTCAGTGTGAAAGTTATGAGGATCAACGTTATCATATGGGTAAAGCAAAACTTACTGAAGGCATTATGGTTGGATGTAGGCAAATTGTGTAAATATGGGTTAAACTGCCTCTAAGGATCTGTTGTCTATAATATCCAACATCATCAGCCAGAAGATACACCACTTAAATAAATCCGTGTAACACTACCTCCGTATCTAATAGAACCCCTTGATCTAACCCCTAACCTCCCCCAAATGTCAGAATCTTTCATTCTTAAATTGCCTTTAGTGACCCTGTCGTTATTATGAGCATACTGTTTTAAGACATTTGACATAGAATATGTGACACGGATTCCCCCAGACAACCAGATATCGGTCCCTGTATACAGAGTCCTGTCTACCCTTCTGATCCTTGAATGGTCGGTGATTCTTGCCCTATGAGGAACTGCTAACTTCAGGGACTTGATTCTGACACACAACAAGCAAGGATTAACAGAGCATACATAGTGGTTCTCATACACACTGAGGGCCACATTACATACTTGGTGCTAACGTTTGCGCTCACCTGAGTAAGCGTTAACGTTAGCCCAAGTATTTAACGCAAATTACAATCCAAACACTAACGGGTTAAGTAACCCGTTCGCGTTTGGTACCTTGCGCTTCTCTGCGTGAGGTTACTGTACTTTGCGCTCCCTATACTTAACATGGGGAGCACGAAGTGTTAATCAGCGTTGGGATTACAAAGTCCTAACACTGATTAACATCCGGCCGCGGTTAACAAAAAGTTAACCAGAGCCAGGACTTGGTGTTAACGGATTCCGCTTCTGCAGAATCCGTTAACACCAGCCAAAAAAATTAAAAAAGTTAGCAGATACTCCCCTCCTGTCCCGCGGCGAGGACCGTGGCTCCGTCCGCATCCTCAGTCAGGCGGGAGCAGGGAAAGACTGGGGGAAAAAAGTCCCCCCAGTCTCCCCCTGCGTATCACTATGCGATGGTTTGTTCCAGAAGAAAAGGAAACTTTTTTGCAAAAAAATCCCGAAAAATGCCTAAAGCATCCTAAAAAATCTATAAATAAAGAGACTTTTTACTGCAGAATATTATAATCAACGGTATATTAGATATTGAATTAAAAGGGGAATATTTTTAACATTGAAGCCTATGGGATTCACCTGAATAAAACTCTCAAATGAAACCACCAGGGCAATTCGGCCACCTTTCACTGCTGGTTTTTGTTCTCTAAATAGACGAAGCATTGCTTCTCTATCGGGATTTCACTGCCCTCGAACAGGCAACGAATAGGCACCGTATGTGCATGCAATTCGGCAGGCTTTGGCGAACTGCCTGCTCTCTGGATAGCCGAATGGCCAGGAAAGGTAACCATACGCTGAATTTCATTGTTCGATTACCTTTTGGCCACAATTCGGATCTCTTTGAATAACCCTGCATGAAAAAATTGGCTTCCACAAAACTGGTCCATGGTGCCAAAAAGGTTGGGAACCGCTGCACTACAGTGTTCAGGTTTGGATTGAAGGAGCGGAGGCAACTCTAGCAGTACCCTGTGTCTGTCTGGAGATATTTGAGTAAGTAATAATTTGTTATTTGACGGATACATTTCTAGAAGTTATGAATTCATAGTTCTTAGGATTTAAAGGTTGTCTGTCTTAACCCTTTCCCGCCACGGGGCGTACTTTGCCATCCCTGGAGTGGGTGGGCCTTAAAGCTGCGGGGCGGCAAAGTATGCCACACTGACTTCACTGGGCCTCCTTTGCACTGCCCATCAGCTGGTGTCTGCCGTTGGCTGCTGCGAGATGGCCTCACTTGCTGCATGTCAGCTACATAGGCGAGCCGGAAGAGGGGCCCACCACAGCAGCCGGCAAGCGGGGCATACTAGTACGCCCCACCAGCTTTAAAGCCCGCTGCTTGGCACGACCCGTCTGATGGCAAAGGGTTAAAATATGGAATTATTACAGTTAGTTTTGTATGGATTTTTCCTCTGGAGACTACAGGTCTGCTGTCCTTGGTGTTGAAACTTATTTCAGCACCAAGAACAGGGCTTAGCTTATAACCCTAATTTTTTAACCCTAATCCTGTCGCAACCCTAATCAATGAATCACTATCAATGAATTGCAACTGGATACATACCCAACCTCTGGAAGACTGCGAGAGTGGTACCTATCCATAAAAGTGGTGACAGTACTTTGATATCCAACTACCGTCCGATATCATTGCTCCCTGTAATGTCAAAAATTTGGGAAAAATACGTACAGTATACACACAATTACGTGATTATTATCAATTTTCAAACTACTTAACCCCGGATCAATCAGGCTTTCGTCCAAATCACTCAACTACAACCGCCCTTTTAAAAGTTTGCAATGATACCCAAGCTGGCATGGAACAAGGAGACATAACTGGAGACATCTTCATTGATTTTGCCAAGGCCTTTGACACATTAGACCTTGGCATCCTATTACAAAAACTTAAAAACTCTGGTATTAGCGATCACACGCTAACTTGGTTTCAATCGTATGTATCCAACCGCCGGTCGCAATATGTGTCCATTTCTGGCAGCTCCTCCCTCCCCCTCCCAGTCACGTGCGGAGTACCCCAAGGCTCGATACTAGGCCCCGTGCTATTCACGATATTCATAAATGATCTGCCCAACGTCTGCAAAGCCTCCACTGTACACATGTACGAAGACGACACCGTAATCTATACCAGCAAACCAAATCTCCCGCAGCTGGAGGCCGTGCTGCAAGAACAATTCACAGGGGTAGAAACATGTATTGCAGATAACAAACATTTATTCAATACTGACAAAACTGTAACAATACTCTTTAGAACAGCACCTAAACTACATAAATTGCAAAATCCCCATCTATGTGTGGTGACAAAATCAAATGGCACGCTGACCATAGTCACTTCTCTCAAATATCTAGGCATGTGGTTAGACCCAAATCTATCCTTTGGCCCCCACATCGAAAAACTCTCATCTAAACTTTACCCTAAAGTAGGTGCCCTGTACATAAACAAATCCTGCCTGAGCCCGCGATAAGAAAGCAGATTGTACAACAAATGCTTATGCCGGCTATTGAATACGGAGATCTAGTGTATGCAGCCGCCCCGCAAACACACAATCAGAAACTTAATATATTGTATAACTCATTCTGCCGCTTTGTGCTACAATGTAACTACATGACCCACCTTTGTGACATGTTAAAAGAGCTAAACTGGCCGTCACTGGAATCTAGACGCACTCTTCACCTTTCCAACCTGGTGTTTAAGGGATTTTCTGGGAAGCTACCACCCTACCTGAATAGGCTGCTTCCTCCAGCAGTTCCCTCATCCTATAACCTCCGATCCAGGACCTGCACCTTACTTGCAATACCGCAATACAAAAAGAAAGTGGTACGGTGCGGTGACTTTTCGATTCTCTTTGAATAACCCTGATAGTGATGGAAAGTCAGAATTTTAATAGTGCCTCAAAGGTGAATATTTGCTATTGTCTTTTTACTGCACATCCTCACAGCAGCCAATAAACAATGAACTTACAGTGAACTTTGGTGAGAAAGCTGATTGTACAACAAATACTTATGCCAGCTATTAAATACGGAGATGTAGTGTATGCAGCTGCCCCGCAAAGGCACCCTCATAAACTTACTACATTGTATAACTCATTCTGCCGCTTTGTGCTACAATGTAACTACATGACCCACCATTGTGACATGTTAAAGGAGCTAAACTGGCCATCGCTGGAGTCTAAACGCACCCTTCACCTTTCCAGCCTGGTGTTTAAGAGCTTTTCTGGGAAGCTGCCACCCTACCTGAATAGGCTGCTTCCTCCAGCAGTTCCCTCATCCTATAACCTCCGATCCAGAACCTGCACCTTACTTGCAATACCGCAATACAAAAAGAAAGTTGCTCGATCCTTATTTTTCCTACAGAGCACCACAATTATGGAATAACCTCCCAGACGCCATCAAATCTTCCCCCAGTCTTAAGTCACTCAAGAGCTCCCTATTAACATACCTCAATAAGGAATGCACCTGTAAACATGTAACATAGTGACTATATTACTTACATATTTATTTTCTGTGTTAGTTTGTATATTCGTGTTTTGTTTCTAATATCTTGCATTTATTACTTTGTTTTTCTGTAACGACTGTAAAAATTCAATGTTCTTGAACCCAGGACATACTTGAAAATGAGAGCAATCTCAATGTATCCTTCCTGGTAAAATACTTTGCAAATAAATAAACCCTAATCTAACAGTAATTAATTCATCCGTTTCACCATTCCGAAATAACGAATCAATACGAAATAACGAATCAAAATGAATTAACGAATCAATACAAATTACTAGTCCCTCGAAATAACGAATCAATACGAAATACAAATCACGGCAACATAACGAACACCACCGAAACAAATTACCAAACACAACGAATGCATCTGAAACTAAACAAATTTTTTCGTTGTGCACATGTCTAGTCTGCACTATGTGTCTATTCTTTGTTTTGTAGATAAATATCCTATTTATTTTCTGACAGATCAGTATACACAACTGGGAAATTAGGTGTATAGACAGATATGCCCCAACCACTTGCTTTTATGCCATGATATAATTTATTATGCCCCATTTCTTGGTTTTATGTCCCCATTTAATTTATTATGCTCCAATTTGATTTCCGTATGCTTTTATTTCATTTTGCTCCCATTTCTTTTCAGCATGTCATGTTATTTCTGTATGTCCCCATTTCATTTTTTTGCTCCACTACTTACCTTACTGCAGTGACTTGTCTTACTTTGTTATTCCTGCTGAGGACCTACTCCTTTATGCGCAGTACAATGATTTATGGCTATGTCTCCTGTGATATAATACAAGGATGTGCCTCACATCTCAGGTGAGTCCAACCAAGAGTCACAGAGCCATGCGTAATAGTAAAAACATCTGCAGCAAGAACAACTACAGCTCCATCGGCCCCCATCTTAACCTAGCACTGCTGCAAGCCATGTTTTCAAAACCAAACTGCTCCTCAACCTCAGTGCTTCACTATCTCTCTGTCTGTTTAAAGCACTGAGGTTGAGGAGCAGCTTGGAAACCTACAGCAAAGTTCACACTATGCGGTCTATGTTCTGTTTAAGATCTTAAGCTGACATGGAAGACCCATAGTGCTGTTGGTTGGCCACAACACAAACAACCCAGAAGTGCACATTAAGAGCTGGGCAGGCTCTTTGAAATGTGAGTGCTATCCTTTTCAAGTGATATTTACAGTATATACCAATGCATCAGACCATCTGCACTACAAAACATACATCTTTTTGAGGAAAATGTGGACATGTGTGGCACGGCCTATATAGGAGAACTCAAACTTATTTTTGTCATACTGTAGGCACTTGGTTGTTTGATGACAAGAAGAACAACACCTTCAAGTGTATAACGACAGCAGTACTTTTTTTTTTTTTTTTTTTTTTTTTTTTGGTAGCGCTGCCAAATTCTCAGTGACAAAATCCACACATTTTCTGTGCTTTGCAATGAATCTAAGCATCATTAGGTGAAAAACTATATCAGATGCAGCAAATTGAATGAAATTGCGAAGACCAGACAAAGGAAAATACATTACATAAAAACTGGAGACGGTTGAGACAGTTTTATACCATTTTACTTTATTTGGCCCAACATTTGGGTTTTCTGTTCAGTTCTCAATTAGCAGTCTAACAAATATATGCCAATTGGTAAAAATAAAACAATAACATCCTGGAAAAGTAATTTGTCATTTAATAACAATGTTTAAGCCACATTCAAGATCTGTGATCATCATACATTTTGTTCATAATAAAGTCTTCATCTCCAAATTAAAGATTATGGGAAATTGAAATTTACAAAATCACCAGGAAAGGGATCATCACCAAAGGGGATTTCAGGAGGTGGAACATAAATTGGAGGATAGTCAGGTACTGGTTTGTAAGGGTCAGGGTCAGGAAATGGAACTGGTTTGTAAGGTGGAGGATCAGGAAACAGAGGTTTTGGTTTGTAAGGTGGAGGATCAGGAAACAGAGGTTTTGGGTTGTAAGGCTGAGGTTCAGGGTTTCCAAAAGGCCACGGATCAAAAAATGGTCCAATCGGTTCAGGATTGATAGGCGGTTCATAGAATGGAGATTTTGTTGTACGACGCGGAGAGCCTAGAAAAGTGTACAGAGATTATTTTATGGGATATTTGCAGTGCATTAACCTTTATATGGAAAAAAAATATATAAAAACAAATAAAAAAATAAAATTATATATATATATATACACGAAAAAAAAAACAGGGAGAGAGCACTCCAGTCAACACATTCAAAAACCAACAACCAACAGCTTCATGCATGGGTACATTATACCAGAGTTTACCACATGTTGAGAAATTCTTAAATCTAAGCTTTGTTGAAAAAAAAATGGTGGAAATTTCGTTTGCAATGAACGGCCGTGAATTGCTTTAAGCCTGCCAACAACGTCAATGTAATCCACCCTCTGGCAGGTGTGTCCCACTGTTGCAGCCTATGAAGGCCAGTGCTTGCTGGGGAGCTCCAGGGTGAGTTGATCCTGTAAGTGCAGACTCGGTCAAGTCAGATAGGACCTGTCAACAATGGGGTTTATTGGCGACTGTGACAGGCTTAAGCAAACTATGATCATACTTTGTGAACTGAATCCACATCAGATTTTTTTTTGTTGCAGAAAATGGTGGAAGAAGGTGGTCATTGATATGGAGTGCTCTTTCCTGGTGATATATATATATATATATATATATATATAATTCAAATTTCAATGTCAAGAAAATGGACATTATGGACATTTCTTGTTTCAATTCACAGGGTTATTAAAAGAGAATCAAAAAGTCACCGCACGTTCGGTGACTTTTCGTTCTCTTCAATACGGTGCGATTCGGCGATCCCATGTTGGCGACCCTGCGGTGTATTCAGCAAGCACCACAGGGCCTTCGTAGTGCAGGGAAAAGCCACCGCAAACCCAGCGAACACTCACTGCAAAACCCAGGCGATTGCACACAACGAAATCCGCAAAAACATCTGGATTAACCCCGCTGAGCACGCCGGAGAAACCCAAGCAGCTGCCGATCACAGTGCAGAGCAGCCGCCGGAAAAACCCGACACCGCAGACGAATGGAGTGATCAAAAAAAATACAGTACGCGTGAATGTTTGAAAAGTGAAACGCTGTTTGCAAAGAAACTACACAACAAAAATGTCTGAAATTTACATATAAGATCCAATGAATAATAAAAAGGGCTATTACAGAAAAAAGAAAAAACGATTTTATAAAAACCCGAAAAAATATTTTTGCCAAAAAAATCCCGAAAAATGCCTAAAAGATCCTAAAAAATCCATACATAAAGAGACTTTTTACTGTAGAATATTATAATCAACGGTTTATTAGATATTGTTTTAAAACGGGAATATTTTTAACATTGAAGCCTATGGGATTCGCCGTAATAAACCTGTCAAATGAAACCACTAAACAGCAGGGAATTTCGTCAACTTTTCACTGCAGGTTTTTGTTCTCTGAAAAGACGAAGCAGTGCTTCTCTATGGGGATTTCACTGCCCTCGAACAGGCACTGTATGTGCAGGCAATTCGCCAAGATTTGGCGAACTGCCTGCTCTCTGAATAGCCGAATGGCCAGGAAAGGTAACCGTACGCTGAATTTCACTGTTGGCCACAATTCGAATCTCTTTGAATAACCCTGTAAGTATTTTGTTGACGTGAACCCAAGATAAAAGTTAAGATATTTTTCTGTGGCCATCTAGGTTTTCCACTTTAACCCCATAGCGACCAGGCGATTTTTACTGTACTCGCACATATTATATACCGTTGTACTCATCATTAAAAATGGACTTGCTAAAGATACCATTATTTTCATTGTAACTTATAATTTACTATAAAAAAAAATTCTGAAATATGATGGAAAAAAAACACTTTTTTTAACTTTGACCCCCAAAATCTCTATGCATCTACAACTGCCAAAAAAGACCTTGGCTAAATACATTCTAAATTTTGTCCTTAGTTTAGAAATATCCAATGTTTACATGGTTTTTTTCTTTTTAACCCCTTCACCTCTTCCTGCAGCATCAAGCAAAAAAAAATAAAAAATTATTTATCTCAAAACATGGGCATGTTTGGCATCATTGGAAAGGCCATGCTTTGACCCTCTAGCTGCCACCCACTGGGAGATACGGGGGTCCAAATGCTTCCTTTTATACAGATTTGTCTTGATGGTAATAAAGGGTGTTTTCTTGAGTAATGTCCTTTTTTTTAAAACATTAAAAAAAAATTGGAAATTGATGCATTACAGACAGCCTGAGGCGAACGGTTCGGTGCAATTTTGGGCCAATTCGTCTATTCACTAAGGCTAGGGTCAGACGAGCGTGATTTCTACGGACTGTACGTCCGTGCACACGGACGTACGTCAGTACGGAAGACGCAGTAGTGGCCACACAGTCCGTTTTTTTCACTGACGTATATTTTGACGGATGTAGGAGGGAAAATAAATTAAAAAGCAAAACCATTTTGTCCGTGAAAAATGCTGGACGTATAAATGCAGCCCGTCTGACCACGTTCCATCACTCACACACAAAGCTATGCAGACGTTGTGGACGCAGCGCACTTTGTGCGGCCGTTCTAGGAGTTGTACGTTCTTGCCTGCCTTGCGTCCGTTTGCCGCGGCCGTGGTGCGTCCGCAGTTCAGTGCGGACATACTTCATGTGTCAGGCTCCAATGGACTTTCTTTCATGCTATCACGGACGTACTTTTAGGCTAGGGTCAGACTGAGGCAGTGCGAACGCGCGTGCAGCCGCACTTAATCACGGCCGCGCTAGCAGCAGATGCCGGGCAATGACGGCCAATATACGAAGTACGGTCGCACAAAAGTCCGGCTGCGCAACGCAAGTGGAAAATGAACGCATTTTTTCGAGAACGTTAAACCACTAGTACTGACGTACAGAGTGCGCTGCGTCCGCTAGAGGCGTGTGTGCGTGATTAGGAGACGTCAGACGCTGCTAATGTCCGGCCAACATAACGTCCAGATGCACAAAGTGTTTTATTGATGATCCGTACAAAATCACGGATGAAACTGCGCATTGTATGACCGCTATTGCGTATTCCGTGAAAAAATACGTCCATTCTTCGAACGCACATTTTCACGGACAACGTGAAAAATGCGTTAGTCTGACCCTAGCCTTAGGCGCAATCACGGACGTGAACACTACGCTCGTCTGACCCAGCCTAAGCGGTCAATTTGCCAAATATGATTCTGCGCGTTGTTCGGTCGGACAGGTGAATCCCATAGGATTCAATGTAAAAACGGAATATCTTTATATTTTTTTTAAATAACCCTTTTTTTCATTAAAAAAAAAAAAAAAAAAATCTTTTCTATTTATTTTTCGGATGAAATTTGTTTTTCAATTTTTTTAAAAGGCATTTTTTTTTAATTCTGTAACAGACCTTTTTGTTCTTTTTTTAAAGGAACTTTTTTATTTAGTGCACATTTTAATGCATTTTGTTTAGTTTAAACACCTAGGCCCCTATTACATGCTTCACGCAGCGCGCAAATGCGCTTTTGCGCGAGAACAAAACCATTTGCGCGGAACGTTGTAGTACGACATTCGCACAAACGATGCGCGTTAACGTCCAACCCGAGTGACCCCGCGCGAACCCAGAGCAAGTTCGTGCGCGCATCCTATACTTAACATTGTGAGCGCAAATGCGTTAGTGCGAAGGGTATTACAATCTTCGCGCAAAGGCGTACGAGCGACGTTTGCGCCAATTTTCGTAACGTCTTTGAAAACTTGGTGTTAACTGCAAATATGATCGTTGCGGCCGAAACAACTCAGCAATAAAAAAAAAAAAATACAGCACAGTACAGTTACACATTCTACACATACCCAGACATCAAAAATTAATAATTTGTCAAAAAATTTTCTTTGCTGCAGCACATATACACAGATTGACATTGACAGGCGCAACAACCTAACTTTAGAAAATGGTGGTTCTTAATTTTGATTGGCTGAATCCCGTGAGAAAACAGGCTGCCCACCGATTCCTGCACGCAACGTTCATTTGCGCATGAATTTGCGCGTCGGATTTGCGCACGTAAAAAGTCGAAGGCTGAAAAACTGCGCTCGGAGCGTACTACTGCGTCAATTTGCGCGCTCTAACGTTTTTTTGCGTGCGCAAAAAAATTGCACTGCGGGACCGCATTTGCGCGAAGCATGTAATAGGGGCCCTATTAGGAAAATAGGAGACTTCCATTTATTTTTTTTGCAGTCTGGTGGATTTCGATAAGGCCACTTCAGTGCTCTTTGGCACTTTTCAGTGCTCTTCGACGATCTTTGCACCGAACTGCAATGACGTGAAAAGCACCGAAATTTCACTGTAATTTAAGTGCCTTGTGAACAGTCCCTTTAGTTTCTACTTGAATAGATTATCTGGGAAGGAATTTTACTAATGTTCCATCGCTCCAAATATCTATTAGCTTTATAAAATAATAGAATAATTTATTAAACCCTCCAAGGTTTTTATTTTTAATCTGTGGTAACAGTAATCCAACACTGTCATTACCCACCTTTTGATATAGGAACGCATAACTTTATGCAGCCATTAGTACAGCATTTCTCACCCCAGCCGCAATTATCATCATCATCACATAAATCCTTGAGGACGTGGAGACAACGACCACCTGTAAGATAAGGCAGACATTCCCCTGAAAAAAAAGAAGACAACTCCCCAGAGTTAAACTTTATTTGTAATATAAAAGAAGTATACAATGGCATCAATCTCACTCAGATATATTTATTTGGTCGACAGTAGTACAGTGTGTGGTCTGCTTCTTCTCATGGATTGACACTTTTCCGGATTGGTTTATACCTCATAATTCATGCCTGATAAAGATAGTTTTTTGTCAGCAAGACATGATAGCAGGCTCAATTCAAATAGGTTGTCCTGGGAGACTTCCTCATATTAGATTTTGCTGTCAGTGTTTTGTTTTTTACATCTACGTTTGGGTGGAACAGTATTTTGTAACTTCCTGGAAAAATGTGACCTACAGAGATGTTCAGGTCGAAATGTAAATAAAAAAAATAAAATTATACATATATATATATTTGACCTAAAAAAAAAAAAACACATTACGCCATTTACAATGGCAAGTTGAAATATATTACAAATGAATACATTTTATGAAAAAAATAGTCTCATTCTGAATTTAGAAGCATTGCAGTTTGAGGTTTAGTAGCATATAAAGACTAATAACTTACAAGGTATTACTTTTAGGCTAGGGTCAAACGAAAGCATTTTTACACGCGAACGTAAAAAAGTGCGTCCGAACGAATTGACGTATTTTTTCACGGAATTCACGAAAACGGTCATACGATGCGCATTTTTCGTGCGTGATTTCTTTCGGATCGTCAATAAAACTCTTTTTGCGTCTGGACGTTATGTAGGCTGGACATTAGCAGCGTCTGACATCTCCTAATCACGCAAACACGCCGCTATGCCGCAGCTGCGCACTCTGTACGTCCGTACTAGCGGTTCGGCGTTCTCGAAAAAATGCGTTCGTTTTCCACTTGCGTTGAGCGGCCGGACTTTCGTGCGACCGTACTTCGTATATTGGCCGTCATTGTCCGTCATTTGCTGCTAGTGCGGCCGTGATTAAGTGCGCCAGAACGCACGTTAAAAATGCGCTGATCTGACCCCAGCCTTAAAGGTACACTTTCCTCAAAAAATGTTAGTTTTTTAAAGTTAGTATTAAAACCCCTGGCCCGTGAGCATTGCGCCGAGGCTGTCTGCTGCATGCGCGACCGCTGGCCGGCCATGCCTTTTTATAGCACCAACAGCCCGGTGCACTTGAGATGTCACTATGCGTATACCAATATGCACACGGACACTCTGGCGCATGCGGGTGACACCAATCAGGGAGGCCGGTTCTTTATTTAAACCTGGAGACTCATTCCAACAGTGCCCTTTCGCGGTTCTGTTTCCAGACACGGCTGCGCACTATATATTGTTCTTGATCGCTGTGTATTTGACCCAGCTTGTATTATTGGATTGTGTATTTCTGGTTCCCCTTGACCCGGCTAGTGTATTGGACTTTCTGCATTTAGGCTTATTGTTATAACCAGCCACTTTAAGGACTGGTGTTACTATACCACCTGTTGTTATCCCTGCGTGTTAGGTCGTATCCTCTATCATCATTGCGAAATCCAGCCATCTCAAGGACTATTACCGCACCTGGGTAAAAGGCTTCCCTTTTTTTTGGAGATGGTCTGACCCAGTACGTGCCTCAGACCTCATCACACCTAATAGCATTCCTGATCATAGCCTATCAAATGCTTTTCTTAGCATTATAATATTTGCATCCCCTCCTTTGATGTACATGTCTTGTCTTAGGAAATAGTTCATGCATGAAATACTGTAAATTGTCAAAAACATGTTTACCAATTAAAGTGAACTCAAATAACCTTTTAGTTGAAAATCATAATCATTATTTCAGGTGTATAAAACAGAGAAAAAAGGTTGTGCTTACCACTATGGTGTAACGTGAGCCCCCTATAGGGTGATGGGGAGCCTTTAATCTGCGGAGGTTGAAGCCTTTAGGGCAGGTATATGATATCACAGGCAGTAACAGGATCAAGCACAATGCCTTCAGACTATACTTCAAATCCAGGGAGTGTTACAGGAGAACTAAACTGCTACTAAGCTCCAAAGGTTAAGACCAATGGACAACTCAGAGCACCCAACAATACAGAGGATAGCAAAACTTGAGCTTCAGAACTAGAAGGTATTTGGCAAGACAGAATGAATTGTGCAAGCTGCAGGGCAGCACTCAATACTGATACAATAGTACAGACTGATGAACCAGACACTCCCAGCCAGGGAGTACAGATAAGGTCCTGAGTACCACTCAACAGCAAATTGGCTTCGTGGCCAAATGTCTGCTGAGTGAAAACAGCTACGAAAAGCACAAACACAATAATACCTGAAACAGACAAGGTTATTACTAGAGAGGTCCAAAAATCCAAGTCAAAAGGTCATACACAGAATATCAGAAATACATCGGGGAACAGACAAGAGAGAAATCAAACTTTAGAGCCAGAGATCATACACGGGATATCAGAACAAGAGGAACAATGCTCCAGCGCACAGGCACTAGGTAGAATAAGGTCTATCCTGGTCCAAGGATCAATGGAAATCCTGGGCATACATATAGGGCAGAACAGGTCATGTGACCGCAGACCAATAAGCCCAACAGATGGCCTGCAGCCTGAAAACAAAAACAAACAGGAATCCCTGCTACCACCAGCAGGGGGCAGGGCCGACACGTGACATATGGCTCCAGGCGAAACAAAACACAGAGGTTTGGTTTCCTTGAATGGCCATTAAAGTGTAAGCCCAGCAGCCACGTCACGGGACCTCTAGGCCGTGTGGGTCCTAACCTAATGAAACCAAGAGCTGCTTTTTAAGCAACCGCATATCCTCATGTTGCTTCTCAGCTAAGAGACAGACTGGGAGGTTTATATTTATACCCTCAACAGGAACAATTCCACTTTAGGATTAAAAAAAAACACGGAAAGAGGCAGCAGCAAAAATTACCTGGCTGGGGATACAACAAAATTTACATATATGCAGAAAAATGGTTTCACGCCTATTCCCTACCAGGGTGGCTGCGTAGACCATAAGTATCCAGCCCACTTCATGTATAAAACTTAACAAGAAAAAAG
The DNA here is from genome assembly GCA_009667805.1 of Leptobrachium leishanense. Classification (NCBI taxonomy): domain Eukaryota; kingdom Metazoa; phylum Chordata; class Amphibia; order Anura; family Megophryidae; genus Leptobrachium; species Leptobrachium leishanense. The sequence continues at coordinate 62,242,743 of CM019075.1, read as the reverse complement.
GTTGTCATTTGCGCTCACCACTATGGCTCCATGCGAAACAAAACCCAGAGGTTTTTGCTTACTTGAATGGCCGTTAAAGTGTAAGCCCACCCGCCACGTCATGGCACCTCTGGTCAGGTGGGTCCTAACCTAATGAAACCAAGAGCTGCTTTCTAAGTAACCACATATCCTTATGCTGCTTCTCAACTAAGAGCTGCTTTTCGAAGCAACTACATATCCTCATGCAGCAAACTAACTTAATAAGGGGAATGGAAGATTTAAGTTATGAGGAAAGGCTAACAAGCTTAAACCTGTTTAGTTTAGAGAAATGGCGCCTTAGAGGGGATCTGATAACTTTATATAAATATATACGGGGCCATTATAAACCATTGTCTGGAAACCTATTCATTAACAGGACTATACACAGGACAAGGGGTCATCCATTTAACTGGACGAAAGGAAATTCAGCCTAAAGCATAGGAAGGGTTATTTTACGGTGAGAACAATAAAGCTGTGGAATTCTCTGCCTGTTGAGGTGGTTGGGTCAGAGACTGTACAGAGTTTTAAAAAACGACTGGATGACTTCCTGCAGACACAGAATATTAAGGGTTGTAATATTTAATATGTGGGTAAAAGCTTCTTAATCCAAGGAGAAATCTGACGCCATTCTGGGGTCAAGAAGGAATTTTTTGCCTGTATGTTGCATATTGGCGAGCGCTTCAGACTGGGTTTTTTTCCCTTATTTTGGATCATCAACAGTAGGTAATGTGTGACAGGCTGAACCCGATGGACGCACGTTCTTTTTCAGCCTAAGTAATAAAATTCTCAGTTTTATATGACACACAAAACCATGTTCTTGAACCCAGGACATACTTGAAAAACGAGAGAAATCTCAATGTATCCTTCCTGGTAAAATCCTTTATAAATAAATAAATAAATAAATCACACTGACACATTTATCTGGATGCCAAATATGCCATGTTTTGCAGGACATGTATTACTCCTCCATGAAAAGGATATCCTTTGTGAAAGTCTCCACCTTGTGGTCATGGCTGGAAACGATACAGCAGAAAAGGTGGATGATAGAAAACGTTTTGTGATGTTAAGGCGTTAGTTTTTCACATGAAATACAACTTTTTAGCTATCAGGGTTTTTCAGAGAGCGGTGAAAAGCAGGAGAATGACTGGAGAATGGAAAATTCTAGGTCAAAATAGCCAATTTGGAAAGTGAGATGAAAGGGAGAATTTTTCTGGTTCGGCTATTTTGACCTAGAATTTTTCATTCTCCAGTCATTCTCCTGCTTTTCAATCTGATTAATGAATTGATTTGCTACATTCAGTGAGTGTATCGGTTGATTCTACACAGTGCAGCTCAGCAGGCGTCCTCACACATTCTCTCCAAGATCTATTCATTTTATCTTATATACAGTTTTACTGCGTTTCAGACTATTTATTTCAAAGAGGTAAGGGAGGGTTCGGTGGAGGCGCTCGTAAGTAAAGATAAAGTGGAAATATATGGAATGCTGCCAACTAGAAGGGGGCACAGGCTCTCGACGAATGTGCAGGTAGAGTCAGCAAAAAAGTAGGATTAACTAGTGGCGCAGTGATTTCAATTACTCCTTAAACAGTGCCTGGAAGGCTAATTGCATGTACCACATAGATCATCAGTGTACAATACAAAGTGCAAATGCAAATCACGAAGGGTATAGAAAATCACAATATTCGGTATATGCAATATATTAAAGTGCAGTAGCGGTAATTATAGTAAAGTGCGAGTGCACCAGTGGATAAAGTGCAGGTGCAACGATAAGGACAATGCAGCGGTGGAGGTAAAATCCAATTAAAATATTGAGTCTAGTCCATGGAAAGAGAGAGAAATTTCGGCGAATGGTCAAAAAAGTCTATGATGTTAGTGTTCCAGTTCCTAGGTGGACGGGTAGTGCATCAAAAGTGCTTGAGATTATTTCAATATTACCCCTTCCACATTTGTTGCAAACTTGCTTGGGCGTGTCAGCTCCTCTGGTGGTCTCGATGAGCTCCACAGCAAAAATATAAATAAAAGGGGAGAGAGGAGGGGAAATAATAGTGTAGAAATCCTCTATACGGGTGTGTTATAGTAGGTAAAATTGCACACTTACAAATTCCAGAGCCTAATTGAATCCAGGCTCTGGAGTGAAACGCCTTGTGCCTTAATCTAGGGTGGTCACTGCCCTTCTTTAAAAGGTCTTCTTACTCCACCTCAGCCGGGGGATACAGAAATAAAAAAGAGAGACAGCGCTCTCATAGCATGATACCAGTTATACAGAATACTTTAGGAGAGGAGACAATTTTGCACTCACCAATACAGGAGCCTTATGGATCCAGGCTCAACTGTTGTGCTTGTGGAGTTCCTTGTCGGTGAACTCCTAGACCTCTTTCGCTGCTCACTTTGCGTCACTCTGCACCTGGTCGTAGTTCGCTGGATGCCTCCAGTACATTAAAAGACTGGTGTGGTGAGTGTAAAAAAACTGAAAGGGTCTTGGGAGTGAATAAAAACAGTAGGTTTATTGTGCAAAATTAACAGGAATAATTAAAGTGCATAAGTAACATATGGATATACAAATATAGATAAAAAGAGTACAGGGGAAGAATGGGGAACGAGACGCGTTTCGGTGCAGCCTGCACCTTCTTCAGCCGACTGAAGAAGGTGCAGGCTGCACCGAAACGCGTCTCGTTCCCCATTCTTCCCCCTGTACTCTTTTTATCTATATTTGTATATCCATATGTTACTTATGCACTTTAATTATTCCTGTTAATTTTGCACAATAAACCTACTGTTTTTATTCACTCCCAAGACCCTTTCAGTTTTTTTACACTCACCACACCAGTCTTTTAATGTACTGGAGGCATCCAGCGAACTACGACCAGGTGCAGAGTGACGCAAAGTGAGCAGCGAAAGAGGTCTAGGAGTTCACCGACAAGGAACTCCACAAGCACAACAGTTGAGCCTGGATCCATAAGGCTCCTGTATTGGTGAGTGCAAAATTGTCTCCTCTCCTAAAGTATTCTGTATAACTGGTATCATGCTATGAGAGCGCTGTCTCTCTTTTTTATTTCTGTATCCCCCGGCTGAGGTGGAGTAAGAAGACCTTTTAAAGAAGGGCAGTGACCACCCTAGATTAAGGCACAAGGCGTTTCACTCCAGAGCCTGGATTCAATTAGGCTCTGGAATTTGTAAGTGTGCAATTTTACCTACTATAACACACCCGTATAGAGGATTTCTACACTATTATTTCCCCTCCTCTCTCCCCTTTTATTTATATTTTTGCTGTGGAGCTCATCGAGACCACCAGAGGAGCTGACACGCCCAAGCAAGTTTGCAACAAATGTGGAAGGGGTAATATTGAAATAATCTCAAGCACTTTTGATGCACTACCCGTCCACCTAGGAACTGGAACACTAACATCATAGACTTTTTTGACCATTCGCCGAAATTTCTCTCTCTTTCCATGGACTAGACTCAATATTTTAATTGGATTTTACCTCCACCGCTGCATTGTCCTTATCGTTGCACCTGCACTTTATCCACTGGTGCACTCGCACTTTACTATAATTACCGCTACTGCACTTTAATATATTGCATATACCGAATATTGTGATTTTCTATACCCTTCGTGATTTGCATTTGCACTTTGTATTGTACACTGATGATCTATGTGGTACATGCAATTAGCCTTCCAGGCACTGTTTAAGGAGTAATTGAAATCACTGCGCCACTAGTTAATCCTACTTTTTTATTTATTTCAAAGTGCTATTGACAATATTATTTATTTGGAACATGGTGATAAAATTCACATATACCTGCTGCCACATCACGCATATAAAGGGTATTCAAAGAGAGACGAATTTGCCACCGAATTGCACCGATGGTGAGTTTCCCCGTACAGTTCAATTTTGTAGCAATTCGGCAAATATTGGCAAATTGCCAGCGAAATACAACGAAAAGTGCAATTCAGCGGCAGTGACATTTCCCATAGAGAAGTAATGGTTACTCTACTCAGAGAAACATAGAAACATAGAAAATGTCGGCAGATAAGAACCTTTCGGCCCATCTAGTCTGCCCAGAACACCGAATAGCAGCAAAAAGTTGTCAAAATGCCCAGATTTTCGGTGCTTTCCTTCAATGGGTTTAAGGCTAGGGTCAGACGAACGCATTTTTCGCGTCGTCCGTGAAAAAGTGCGTTTGAACGAATAGATGTATTTTTTCACGGAATACGCGATAGCGGTCATTCGATACGCCTTTTCGTCTGTGATTTTTGACGGAGCGATTAAAAACAAATGGACGTGATGTTGGCTGGACATGTGCTGCGTCTGACGTCTCCTAATCACGCACACACGCCGCTAGCGGACGCAGCGCACTCTGTACGTCAGTACTAGGGGTATCATGTTCTCGAAAAAATGCGTTTGATTGCCGCTTGCGTTGCCCGACCGAACTTTTGTGTGGCCGTACTTCATATGTTGCTCGTCATTTGCTGCTACTACGGCCGTGATTAAGTGCGGCTGCACACGCGTTCGCACTGCGTTCGTCTGACCCCAGCCTAAACAGGCGAATTCCATAGGTTTCAATGTAAAAAAAAAATCCGTTTTTATAAAATTTTTATTCAACCATTTTATCTTTTTATTTGCAGCAAAATCTTTGATTCTGATTTTTTTAAATGGTGTTTTTTTTATTCTGTAACAGACCTTTTTATTGTTATTCATAGGATCTTATTTATTATTTCCATGCATTATCTTTGTTTAAAACACCTTTCTAAAAATTGTAGATTTTTTTTTTATCCCTGTTCGGCAGCTGGTTGGCTTTTTTTGGCAGCATTCGGACGTCTGTTTGGTGGATCGTCAGCTGCGTTCGTTGGTTTTTTGGATGCATTCTGTGATTATTTTTTTTCGGTGGTGTTCGGTGGTTCATTGGATGCGTTTGGTCATTTTTCATCAGTGTTCGGTGGTTTATCGGATTTGTTAGGTGGGTTTCTCGGCAGTGTTCGGCAGATCCATTTGGCACACTTTGGGAACACTGCGGTGAATGTTGAATTCACCTCAGGGTTGGCAAATTCAGCTCGCCGAAGTGCGCTGAATGAGGCTGGGGTCAGACGAGCGTAGTGTTCACGTCCGTGATTGCGCCTAAAAGTACGTCCGTGATAGCATGAAAGAAAGTCCATTGGAGCCTGACACATGAAGTACGTCCGCACTGAACTGCGGACGCACAACGGCCGCGGCAAACGGACGCAGGTTAGGCAAGAACGTAATACTGCTAGAACGGACGTGCGGAGTGCGCCACGTCCACAACGTCTGCATAGCTTTGTGTGTGAGTGATGGAGCATGGTCAGACGGACTGCATTTATACGTCCAGCATTTTTGACGGACAGAATGTTTTTTCATTGTAATTTATTTTTCCCTCCTACATCCGTCAAAAATAACTTCAGTGAAAAAACGGACTGTGTGACCACTACTGCGTCATCCGTACTGACGATGTCCGTACTGCACGGCCGTACAGTCCGTAGAAATCACGCTCGTCTGACCCCAGCCTGAAAGTGCACCAAAATTTCAGACAAAAATTTCGGTGCTCTATGAATAACCCCTACAGAGCCGGCGCGTCTGTAAGGCAAACATGCTGTTTGCCTAGGGCACCATAATGGGAGAGTGCCGTCGCCAACACAGAGCGCCCTACAGGCTCGCCTCATATACTTACATTTCCTGCGTTCCCCTGGCGCCGCGGTCCTCTCCTCCGTAATTTTTCTTTCATTTTGAAGACGCAGCGGCACCGCCCACTATGGGAGGGGTTGGTGGGTGGTCCTCTCTGCCTCCTCTCATGAGCCGCTGTCAAACACGCAGGCGCAAGGGGTCACGAGTCACCACGTGACAACGTTCATGTGGTTGATCATGCCCTAGTGACTGTGTGTGCGGCTCCCAGTCCCAGTCGTCGCAGATCATCAGCAGCACTGCAGCAGTCAGAGTGCCTGCCAGCCCAGCCCAGCTGCGAGAGACAGGACAGTGTGACAGAGCAAGAATTAAGGTTAGCAAAATGATATCGGTTGTTGAAAAGTATAGAAAAAATCCCCCATCTCCAATATACCAGTGTCTTGTGCCATACCAGTCTGCATCCATGCATTATATACCAGTGTGCCACCATACATTACCAGTCTGCCAGTGCCATACCAGTGTGCCAGCCTTACGAGTCTGCCATGCATTATACCAGTGTGTGCCATACCAGTGTACTAGCCTTTCCAGTCTGCCAAGCATTATATCAGTGTGTGCCAGCCTTTCCAGTATGCCATGCATTATATCAGTGTGCCAGCCATACCAGTCTGCCATGCATTATACCAAAGTGCCATACCAGTCTGCCAGCCTCTTCCAATCTGCCATGCATAATACCAGTGTGTGTGCCATACCAGTGTGTCATCCATACCAGTCTGCCGTGCATTATATCAGTGTGCCAGCCTTTCCAGTCTGCCATGCATTATACCAGTGTGCCATACCAGTGTGCCAGCCTTTCCAGTCTGACATGCATAATACCAGTGTGTGTGCCATACCAGTGTGCCATGCATTATACCAGTGTGCCATACCAGTGTGCCAGCATTTCCAGTCTGCCATGCATAATACCAGTGTGTGCCATACATACCAGTGTGCCAGCCATACCAGTCTGCCATTCATTATACCAGTGTGTGTGATACCAGTGTGCCAGCCTTTCCAGTCTGCCATGCATAATACCAGTGTGCCAGCCATACCAGTCTGCCATGCATTATAGCAGTGTGCCAGCCTTTCCAGTCTGCCATGCATAATACCAGTGTGTGCCATACCAGTGTGCCATACCAGTGTGCCAGCCATACCAGTCTGCCATGCATTATACCAGTGTGCCATACCAATGTGCCAGCCTTTCCAGTCTGCCATGCATAATACCAGTGTGTGTGCCATACCAGTGTGCCAGTCATACAAGTCTGCCATGCATAATACCAGTGTGCCAGCCATACCAGTCTGCCATGCATTATACCAGTGTGTGCCATACCAGTGTGCCAGTCATACCAGTCTGCCATGCATTATACCAGTGTGTGCCATACCACTGTCTTGTGCCATACCAGTCTCTGCCATGCATTATACCAGTGTGTGCCATACCAGTATATTGTGCCATACCAATCTGCCATGCATTATATAACATGCAATACAGTAACTTTAATGCTTAATGTTGCAATAATATGAAAAGCAATAAAACTGTGCATGTGGAAAGCGGGGGGGGATTATGTTTTTGCCTAGGGTGGCAAAAATCCTTGCACCGGCCCATAACCCCTATAGTCAGTCTTTGACACCTACTATATAATGGGCGTGCAAATGACTAGTATAAAGTCAATTCCATGACAGACATGCACATAGAATTGATACTGCAGAAAAGTTCAGTCAAATTGTATTCAGTTCAAGCAATGTGTCAACTGATACACAATCTTCTTCGTGGTTGACATAAGCCGGCTACAGGCAAGATATTATCCTCCCTATTTTCTCCCCACCCACCATAAACCCACACCGACTATCATTTGCTAACTCAAAGCACAATTGAGGTGTTTTTTTTACAGTTTCTGACTTGCCTGGCATGTAATGATCTGTTTTGACACTTATATTAAAGTAGCTCAACCCCATTGAGGTTTAATTAACGTGAGTCATTTATCAGCATAGAGCATATGCTATGTTGTAATTATAAACGAGGGACGCCTTGCCTGCTAGCTTTGTTCTGTTTCTTTTATTGTGGGAAACACAGTCTTCTGTTACGCAACATTTACAGTGTAAATTGTACGCCCTCATTCTCTGCAAATTCAGGCCTAAAGAAAACACATGTACCAAACATCATTTCTACATGATGTTATGACATTGCTGTTTGCATTTATTGTCTGTAACATTGCTGTTTCAGCTAAATAAACCAGATATTACACATCGTAACTGCCCAGCAAGTTACACAATTCTCTTAGATGGAACAGCAATGATTTATGGTCATTGACAAGTTTATTTTGAGTGGAGTAGCTTCTCCAGCAGATGATACAGCATTGACGATAAAGAGAGGTCATCACAATTTATGGATAATCGGAAAAAATGGGTCATGTCAATAATTGGTAATAACTCACTAAAAAAATGCCAAAGCGTTTAATGAGTGTGACCCAGGAGGTTCGTCCATAGGGTCAATGAGACACCTCTCCACCAGTTTGGGGGGGGGGAAGGGGGGTTGCTCATAAAATAAAAAAACACTAAAAAGAAATCTTAGAAAATGACATTGGACTTGTTTCCATGTTTCTGGTTGATGTCTGGGCAATAGTAACAAAGCCGAGAGTGTCAAGGTTTATGGACTTTCAATGAAATCTGCCCTGTCTGAGGCCACTTTGCACATGCTCTGTCTGTTGCTTTAGGAGATTCCTCAAGTTTTCCCATTTACTTACACAGGGATCATCGAAGTTAAGATATCTACAGGGTTATTCAAAGAGAATCGAAAAGCCACCGCACGTTCGGTGACTTTTCTCCTCTTCAATTCGGTACGATTTGGCGATCCCATTTCGGCAACCCTGCGGTGTATTCAGCAAGCACCACAGGGCCGCTAAAATGCAGGGAACTCACCGCAAAACGAGGGCAAACGCACACCGAAACCCACAAAAAAACATCTGGATTAACCAGCCAAAAGTGCCAGAAAAACCCGAGCAGGAGCCATTCACACGCAGCGCAGCCACCGGAAAACACCGCAGCCGAAGGAGGTGAAGGAAAAAAAAAAACAGTCCGCTTGAATGTTTGAAAAGTGATATGCTGCTTGCAAACAAACTACTGAGCGAAAATGTCTGAAATTTACATATGAGGTCCAAGGAATGATAATAAAAAGGGCTGTTACAGAAGAAAGAACAAACATTTAAAAAATCAAAAATCGGCAAAGATTTTTTGGCACAAAAATTCTGAAAAATGCTTAAAATATCCCAAAATATCTAAAAATAAAGAGACTTTTTACTGCAGAATATTATAATAAATGGTTTATTAGATATTGAATTAAAATGGGAATATTTTTAACATTGAAGCCTATGGGATTCATTTGCCTGAATAAACCTGCCGAATTAAACCACCGAACAGCAGGGCATTTCGGCAACTTTTCACTGCTGGTTTTTGTTCTCTGAATAGACGAAGCTGTGCTTCTCTATGGGGATTTCACTGCCCTCGAACAGGCACCGAATGTGCAGGCAATTCGCCAACATTTGGCGAACTGCCTGCTCTCTGGATAGCCGAATGGCCAGGAAAGGTAACCGTACGCTGAATTTCACTGCTGGGTTACGTTTCGGCCACTATTCGGATCTCTTTGAATAACCCTGTATTTAACTATGTAACAAACGAGTCTAATGACTCTGTATTCCACTTTGCCATAGTCAATAACTAGGGAAAGGCATGTAGTAAAAGAAAATATATAGAGATAGAAATATTGAGATATTGATAGAGATATAGATAACTTTAATATAGATTTATATTTCCATAAAAATAGGATCCGTTCCTCAACTTCTCTTCCTGAGGTTTATTAATTCCACACCTTCTCGTGTCCATATTTCTTTATTATTGTTTCTCGTAGGCTTTTGATTTTTGTTTTAATATTTATTTAATGCGCACATGCAAAATAAAATAAACAGAACATATCTATGTCCTCATTGTTTAACTGACACCTTGATTTCCTTGCCAGGTAAAACACAGTATGCAAAAATCAATTAATCAGTCAATGTCTTTCTTAAACACCCTTGGCTGTTTGGGAAGGGCTACCAGGAAGCACTAGGCATTGAATGGTTACCACCTTCTAAAACATAGGTGTGTAGCCCATATAGCTAGGGTGTGTATTCTACACTAGTACAAACAGTCAATTTTCACACTCTTGCTAATGAACGGCAAGGTACATCTAAAAAGTGTAGATGATGGACAAGCGGGGCCAACAACCTCTGTGCACGTCTGTAGGTGGAGATACCATAAAAATTGGATGTAGGAACTTTGGTGGATTGGGGGGACAGATTCCTGACTGTTATTTTCATAGGCATTTGCAAAGTGTGTATCTTTGAAGTGTGTCTGGGCTGAGGATTTGTTTTATGGATGGAATTTACATTTATCTTAGTCCCTTAACGTAACTGAATTAGCCTGATTTGCAGGTCATGAATGGTGAGGGTAGTTACTAATACAATGAACTTATTGGCTTGCAGTAATTTCATCGTTTTATGCTTTTAGACTGCATTACAGTGAAATAGCTACCTCCCCGCCCAGAATTCCTGGGTGTCACATATACTATTGATCCCTACGCGCAGACACTATCTACCTACACTGCCGGTCTTCAGAACAGTCGAATTGCTAATCACAGAAGAGACAGGCAGAACAACGGAAGTGAGGGTGAGCCGAAGTTAGTAAACCAGGACAAGTAATAAGACAAAGCCAGGGAGCCAGAACCAAAATGGGTACTCATACAATGTTGGGGGTCAGAGCTGGAATACAAAGTCAGACGGAGTCAGGAAGCAGAGCAAGAAGGGTAGTGTCATGCTGGGCGCCCACTTGGGCCATCGTGATGTGTAGCCCTTTAGGCATGTGAGCTGCTGGCTTGGTACAAGACATACAATATACAGATTCCAGACAAGAGGTGAACCAAACTGAAACCACGAGAGACAGGGGGGTGTAGAAGAAAGCTAAAGGGATCCCTATGCTGGGGTAGGTCCTTGTGTGGCCTCTAACTAGTGAAGATATCTCACAAAGGATGACAGAGCCAGGGGGAACAGGAAGAGCGAGGGTTAGCAAGACAGACAGACTCCTAGACTGGAGAGGTCCTTGAATGTTGGCCTCTGAGTAAACTAAACTCAGACAAACAAGACACATAAAACATGAAACATAAGAGTGGTAAGGACTAGCAGAACTTGGCAACTGAACAGGCATACAGGTTAAGGGGAGCAGGCCAGAGAGAGATCCAGATAACACGCTTAAGGTCATACACAGAAACCAAAATACATGGTACAGGGTACAAGGAGCAGACCAGAAAATAAACCCGAACGATAGCCAGACGTCATACACAGGAGCGGTTCTGAGTCAGGCCAGGTCAGCAACTGGATATGCAGAATACAGAGTACATGGAGCAAGCAAGAGAATATCCAGGACCATAAGCCAAAAGTCAAAACCAGAAATACTAGACATGAAGCTATGCAGCAGTGCCGGAATCAGGAACCAGGACCAGGACACAGGAAACACAAACACCATGTTAACTCACAACAGGTCAATGAAGCTCTGTGCTGCTGGGAGTTATATAGGCAGTGGGTCTGTGTGATAAGGCCATGTGACCTCAGACCAGAAGATCACAGCAGAACCCCGAGCAGCCCCAGACAGCACAGCCAAACACAAAACAGGGGAAAACAGACATGAATGCCTCGCACTACCAGGGGGCGCGGCCAAAACCAGGGAAAACGTGACAGGTAGTCACACAAAGCCAGAGGTCGGTGCACAAATAATAACAAATAGAGCAAAGATTAACACGTAGAATAGTCAAAGAACCAAGTCATACACAGGCCCTTGTAAAAGCATGCACTTACAATACTGTCTAATAGAGAGCGCTATTACACACATGCTGATTGCTGAGCTCTGCCTGCTCCCCTACACGACTGACGAGGACAGTCACATGACTGTCCTGCGTCAATCAATCCATGGGGAGCTCTGCCTCCCATGTTTTTTTTTTTTTAAAAAAGAAGTGCTTGAGACCTATGGAGCTTTCCCATTGGCTCAAGCTTTCAATTGCTCTCATTGCTTCTGGAGGCACTCAAAAGCGTAGAACCAGCTTGAGCTTCGCAATTAGTGTAGCACTCAGCTGTGCAAATTGCGTAGGCTAGGCTGGCTCAGTGCTGCCCCTGCTGTCTGTGAAGTGAATCACACACACACACACACAGCAACTGAAAATGCAGAAGAAAAAAAAGCGGAGGACTGAGAGAAGAAGCAAGCACAGCGAGGGAGCGTGGAGCAGGTGAGTATGAGAACTTTTTCAATAAATAAAATTTAATTTACAGTTTAAATATACACATCACACGTCATTACAGCACAATGACCACATTAATTTACTGGAATGGCAGGGGAGGCTCTGCATCCCCTGCCACCCCTGACTGCATGTCCCTGCCACAGAGATATCAAAACCATACAAAAGCACGGAACGCACTGAGGAGTTTAAACCATGACAGGGCAATGAACCCAACTCACTGCCTGTTTTTTTAACCCGGCAGGTGTCACATCATCACACCGTGCCCCGCCCGCATCACTGATATGCAGCCACCGGCTATTTCACTTGGCGGCCAGCCAGTGAGCAGCGAGGACTCAGCTGTCAGCTGCTGGGTATCAGGGAGCGTGGAACCTTGACAGTGGGTCCTACATGATGCATAAATATATGGCATCTTGATACGGCAGAACTCTCTGAATAGGTGGCTTCAAGGTACACAAAGTTCTGTGTCCCCAGCTTGGACAGTATGCACACTGTGATGTTTCGTTGTAGTGCAATTTGCATCCCCCCATCCCACACAATTATCTTTTCCAGGAAGCATGCTTAGTGAGGAGGCAAGAGCATAGTGACGTTTTATGGACAAACTTTTGGTTTTACTTTCGAAGCTTAACCAGAGAGTAGCACTGTCCATCTGCTGTGCATGGAAAAAGAATGCAGAAACATAACAAGCCCTGTCATACTATGAACGCCAAAGTCTACAGGAGGACTAGGAAGTGCGATAGTAACTAATGGTTTTACATGAACACTCTAATTCACACACTACAGGGGTTATTCAGAAAGCACCGAAATTTCAGTGCTTTCTAGTTGAGTGCACTGCGGTGCGCATCAGCGATTCCATTGCGCCTATCCTATGGGGAATTCACTATTCACCACAGGGGCCCGAATTGCGCCAAAGACGGAGTCGCTGAAGACTGCCTAACATAGTGCCGAACTGAGCACCGAACACTGCCAAACTGCAAAAAAAATGTAAAAAAAAAAATGGAACTCTGCTTTTCTTCTAATAGGTGTTTAAACCAATAAAAATGCAATCAATTGTATCTAAATAATGAAAAGGTCCGTTGCATAATTTTAAAAAAACACTTTTTTAAAAAAAATTGGACATTTATTTATTTATTTATTTATAAAGGATTTTACCAGGAAGGATACATTGAGATTTCTCTCGTTTTTCGCCAAAAATTTTGCCTAAAAAAATACAATACGATGTTCCAATAAAATAATAATAAAAAGACAGTTTGCTGTAAATGGAAAAAAATAAATGATTGAATAAAAAATAGATAGAAATGATCATTTTTTTTTTACATTGAATCCTATGGCATTTGCCTGTTTAAACCTGCCGAACTGAATCACTGAAAATCAGGGCATTTCGCCGGCATTTGATGCAGTTCGGCATTCTGAATAGATTAACCATTACTTCTCTATGGGACAATTTTGCTGCTGCTGAAGATCGGCAAAGGTCGCTGATCTGCGGCGAATTGCACCGTATTTCGCTGTCAATTCGCCAGTATTTAGTGAATTGACAGCTTAGTGAGTGAATAGACGAATTGCCCCGAAATTGCACCTTACGGTGAAATTCACCATTCAGTGCAATTCAGTGACAGGTTCGCCCCTTACTGAATAACCCCTAATGCGTTATAAATTGTTTTCCAGATAGCATTTTTAAATTGGAAATAAGATCTAAGTTATGTTTTCTGCTCGATAATAGGTAAAATGACCATTTCTTAGAGTTCTGTGAATTATTTTGTATTATTGAAAGAGGTTCTTACCAGTTGGTCTGATGATGAATCCTACATTTAATGAAATAAATGTAAAAATCGTAGATAGTAGAAATAATATTCTTAGACTGTGGGGTTTCATGTTGCTTTAGATGAGTCTGCTTGGAAACTAAGGAGGCTGACATAAATACTCAACCTCAAGCAGGAAAAAAGGGAGTTGTCGGCTTTTTGTTACTTTAATACTTTTCTTATGCTACTTAGCTAATCCATTTTTCTTCTCACTCCCTGCATGTATTGCTCAATGACTGGATAAACTGCAGAACCAGATTGATCTCTGAATCAAGTTATGTCACGTCTGTCATATGAAACACATGAGGGTAAGACAAACAGCAGAGATGGGATATTTCAAGGATCAGCAACCTTTGTCAAGATGTTTTAGAGCTACATTTCCTATGATTCTCATACGCACTGCACATTACTGTGATTTTTACTGCTGTGGAATTCTGTGATACACTTATAGACACTGCACATTACTGTGAGTTTTATTGCTGCTGAGATCTGTGATATGCTCATACACACCGCGCTTTGGGCAGTATTACAATGTTGGAGCTAAAACAGGGACACTAAGGTGGAAAACCTGTGCCTGTAGGTTTTTCCTTAACGTCCCCAATTTAGCACCATATTATGGGGCAGGCGCTTATTCAGCAGCCTGACCCATAATGCAGCGCTAAGCCCCTGGATACTCGCAGCAGCGATAAAGCACAGCCGTGAGTATCACCTCCTGTAGTCCATAGGATCTCGCAAGATCCTGCAAGGCTGCAGGATGACTCGTGGAGGGAGTCTAGGGACTATATGTCCCCAGTCTCACTCTGCTCCGGGGGCCAGAAGCAATGGATCGGCCCACTGTTCTCACCGTGTGATCAGAGGTGAGTATATGATTTTTGGGGGGTATTTTCAACTGGTGAAGAAGCGGCGAACAGTTAGCACCAGCTTCTAGCTGTGGTTAACTTTTCAGTTAACAGTCTCTGTGATATGTTCATACACAGCGCACATTCCTGTGAGTTTTATTGCTGTGGAGCTCTGTGATACACTCATACACACTGCACATTACTGTGAGTTTTATTGCTGTGGAGCTCTGTGATACACTCATACACACTGCACATTACTGTGAGTTTTATTGCTGTGGAGCTCTGTGATACACTCATACACACTGCACATTACTGTGAGTGTCAAAGGGCTGCCATCAGAAGTCTCGGGGCCCCTTACTGACCCACTGTATTGGGCCCGGTCACTCAGCTGCCCATTTCAGTAAACAAATTAAAAATAACTAATTTTGCCTCCTCTTATGCTTACCTGATATTACAGAGTGTGGGCTAAGTCCCTGGTGATTTGGCAATGGGATAAAAAGTGTTTCCTGTTGGGAGACTGTTCGGTCTGCACCCCTACCTAGTGCAAACCATACTAATCACTCCCTAAGTGATGTATTCCAGTGCTCTTACCGGCCCCAGATGCTGCATCCACTGGGAAATATCTTGGTGGGTCAGTCTTGGATGGCTTGGACAGATTCTTACATCTGTGGCACTTAGATGAGCTGCACAGGGATTGGCAACAGCCAGGGCCCCTTGGAGCATCTGGGCCCCTGAACATGTCATGGGCTGTTACCACCTCATGGCTGCCCTGTCTGTGAAGATCTGTCATACCCTCATACACACAGCACATTAATATGAGTTTTTTTGCTGTGGAGCTCTGTGATACACTCACCCTACCTTGAGTTTCATGTATCGGGTAAAACATGGAGGGCCCTATTACAGTCATCAAGCTAAAACGGAGACACTAAGGAGGTAAACCTGCACTTGCAGGTTTGTCCTTAGCATCCCTGTTTTAGCGTGATATTCCAGCAGCTTGCCCCATAACGTGGCGCAAAACCTCAGGATGCTCGACGCAGCGCTAAGCGCCACCGCGAGCATCCCCTCCATGGAGTCCATTGAGGCGTCCACTGCCGGTCACATGACCTGCAGGACCTCACTTCTTGCAAGATCTGGCAGGTCGGTGGAGTGATCGCAAAGAGAGACTGGAGAACTTTTTTCCAGCAGTCTCTCTCTGCTCCCGGAGTCCAGAAGAAGCGGATCGAGCCATTGTTCTCACCATGGGATGAGAAGTCAGTATTTGATTTTTGGTGTTTTTTTTAGCTGGTGCGGACTGATTCCATAGAAGCGGAATCACTTAGTACCAGCTGCGGCTAACTTTTGAGTTAACCGCTGTGGGACATAATTAACGTTAGGACTTTGCAATTCTAACGCTAATTAACACTATGTTAAGCATAGTGTCACGGCTCACTAGCAGGGGTTAAGGATTCTAGCCCAATATGTGGTTACACAGATGAGGAGGTAGGAAGGTGAGGTTTAAACCAGAATATAGGTTTATTAAATAAACAGAAGTAAACCAAGAAGAGGAATCTGGATAAATAATAACAACAGGTAGGAGCTGGATGGGAAGGATACTATATACAGAGGACAGGGTACACTTAGCAGAAAGGGTTGACAGGACAGATACTGGACTGGATGCTGAATAAAGAATAAACACAAATCAGAGCTGACTGAACAGAAATGGAAAACAGATATACTAAAGAACACACTTACTGGATACAGAGGGTGGAGGACCAGAAGACACAGAGGGCAAAAGGCACAATAAGATCAGGCACAGTATCAGAAGGGTATATAACTGGAGAATGGTCGAATCAAGCTTAGGTCGGTGGCAGGCAGCTGGCATAGGGGTAGTCAGAGTCCAGAATCCAATATCATACACGATAAGGTAAATAAGTAGCAGGATGATGGGAGTTGCAAGGAGGTCCAGAAATGGGGAATCCAAGGAATGTCCAGGAAGGAGGGTAGCAGAGGTGAGGGAGTCCTTAATGGAGTGTAGCAATGATGAGGGGTTCTCAGGATACCAGATGGAGGGGTTCTCAGGATACCAGATGGAGGGGTTCTCTCAGGATACCAGATGGAGGGGTTCTCAGGATACCAGATGGAGGGGTTCTCAGGATACCAGATGGAGGAGTTCTCTCAGGATACCAGATGGAGGGGTTCTCAGGATACCAGATGGAGGGGTTCTCTCAGGATACCAGATGGAGGGGTTCTCTCAGGATACCAGATGGAGGGGTTCTCTCAGGATACCAGATGGAGGGGTTCTCTCAGGATACCAGATGGAGGGGTTCTCTCAGGATACCAGATGGAGGGGTTCTCTCAGGATACCAGATGGAGGGGTTCTCTCAGGATACCAGATGGAGGGGTTCTCTCAGGATACCAGATGGAGGGGTTCTCTCAGGATACCAGATGGAGGGGTTCTCAGGATACCAGATGGAGGGGTTCTCAGGATACCAGATGGAGGAGTTCTCTCAGGATACCAGATGGAGGGGTTCTCAGGATACCAGATGGAGGGGTTCTCAGGATACCAGATGGGGGGGTTCTCTCAGGATACCAGATGGAGGGGTTCTCAGGATACCAGATGGAGGGGTTCTCTCAGGATACCAGATGGAGGGGTTCTCTCAGGATACCAGATGGAGGGGTTCTCTCAGGATACCAGATGGAAGGGGTTCTCTCAGGATACCAGATGAAGGGTTCTCAGGATACCAGATGGAGGGGTTCTCAGGATACCAGATGGAGGAGTTCTCTCAGGATACCAGATGGAGGGGTTCTCAGGATACCAGATGGAGGGGTTCTCAGGATACCAGATGGAGGGGTTCTCAGGATACCAGATGGAAGAGTTCTCTCAGGATACCAGATGGAGGGGTTCTCAGGATACCAGATGGAGGGGTTCTCAGGATACCAGATGGAGGGGTTCTCTCAGGATACCAGATGGAGGGGTTCTCTCAGGATACCAGATGGAGGGGTTCTCAGGATACCAGATGGAGGGGTTCTCAGGATACCAGATGGAGGAGTTCTCAGGATACCAGATGGAGGGGTTCTCAGGATACCAGATGAGCATCAGGCAGGTAAGTGCATAGCACACAGGTCAGGCTTGCTATGAGACGTTCTATAGGCAGAAAGAACGATGCAGAAGCAATAATTCTGAGGTGAGGCTTGATTATATGGGCATTGCAGGCCCAGCCCACACCTGGAGTGGTGAGGGGAAAATCAGGAGCAGATCCCTGAGTGCCTGGACACCAGTCCAGGCAATGGCAAAATCAGAACTGGAACTGCGCTTCACTTGCCTCTTTTTACGGCGTCTGCAGCGCGAACCGTGACACATAGGGAGCGCAAAGTACAGTAAGCTCACGCTGAAAAGCGCAAGCTCCAAAATTGCTTTTTTTTTTTTTTTAAAACCCGCTAGCGTTCGGATTGTAATATGGTTGGCCCAAGCTAGGGCCACCTAAGCTAACTTAACAACTCACACAGCTGAGCACTAACGTTAGCGTGAACTATGTAATAGGGCCCTGAGAGTCTAACATCCTTCCCCATATGTTAGTATCAGTAATCTCTTATTTTAGAGTATTTTATTAAGATCATCAAGCCAATTTAGTATTTTAGCATCTCTTATTCTCAGTGCTGCTGCGGTTAACTCAATATTTATACAATGTTGCAAGAAAGCTTTGAGTTTAACAATCTCATGCCAAAAAAAAACAAAAACTGTCAAAGTCCAAACTACTGTTTGCTGTAATGTGTCGGACACAACTGCCAACCTCCATCTTGCATGATGCAGAAAACAGCAATGGGATCATTTGCAGGCTGTATTATATATAAACCATCAGTTGCACTTCCTTTTGATTTGAAGAGAATTTCAGAACAGATCCTGGAAAAAACTAAAAGAACATATAGTTACTCTGTAAATTTCGGGTTTGCAAAATGACAACATTGACTTAATAGGACAGAAGAGACTTGAAAGATTTTCCTAACATAGTGATGGAAAGTCAGAATTTTAATAGTGCCTCAAAGGTGAATATTTGCTATTGTCTTTTTACTGCACTTCTTCACGGCAGCCAATAAACAATGAATTTACAGTGAACTTTGGTGAGAAAGCAGATTGTACAAATCTTATGCCGGCTATTAAATACGGAGTTGTAGTGTATGCAGCCGCCCCGCAAAGGCACCCTCATAAACTTACTACATTGTATAACTCATTCTGTCGCTTTGTGCTACAATGTAACTACATGACCCACCATTGTGACATGTTAAAAGAGCTAAACTGTCCGTCGCTGGAATCTAGACGCACCCTTCGCCTTTCCAATCTGGTGTTTAAGAGGTTTTCTGGGAAACTACCACCCTACCTGAATAGACTGCTCCCCCAGCAGTTCCCTTATTCTGTAACCTCTGATCCAGGACCACCACCTTACTTGCAATACCACAATACATAAAGAAAGTGGCTTGATCCTCATTTTTCTACAGAGCACCACAATTATGGAATAACCTACCAGACGCTTTCAAATCTTCCCCAGTCTAACGTCACTTAAGAGATCTCTGTTAATATACCTCGATACAGAATGCACCTGTAAACATGTAACATAGTGAATATATTTCTTACATATTTATTTTCTGTTATTCTGTGTATTTGTGTTGTTTTTTAATATCTTGCATTTTTTTTTGTAACAACTGTAACAATTCAATGCTCTTGAACCCAGGACATACTGGGTAACCGAACAGTGAAATTCAGCGTACGGCTACATTTCCTGGCCATCGGCTATTCAGAGAGCAGGCAGTTCGCCAAATCCTGGCGAATTGCCTGCACATACGGTGGCTGTTTGGTGCCTGTTCGAGGGCAGTGAACCCCTATAGAGAAGCAATGATTCGTCTATTCTGAGAACAAAAATCAGCAGTGAAAAGTTGCCGAATTGCCCTGCTGTTCGGTGGTTTCATGCGGCACATTTATTTAGGCGAATCCCATAAGCTTCAATGTTAAAAATATTCCCGTTTTAATTCAATATCTAATAAACCGTTTATAATAATATTCTGCAATATTCTTTTTTCTGTAACAGCCCTTTTTATTATCATTCATTGGATCTTATATGTAAACTTCAGACATTTTCGCTCTGTAGTTTCTTTGCAAACAGCGTTTCACTTTTCAAACATTCAAGCGTACTGTTTTTTTGTTTTTTTCACTCCATTCGTCTGCGGTGTCGGCTATTTCCAGCGGCTGCTCTGCGCTGTGATCGGTGGCTGCTTGGGTTTCTCCGGCATGTTCGGCGGGGTTAATCCAGATGTTTTTACGGGTTTCGGTGTGCGTTCGCCAGGTTTTGCAGTGAGTGTTCGTTGGGTTTGCAGCGGCTTTTCCCTGCACTACAACGGCCCTGTGGTGCTTGCTGAATGGGATCGGCAAATCGCACCGAATTGAAGAGAACGAAAAGTCACCGAACGTACGGTGACTTTTCGATTCTCTTTGCATAACCCTGTTTATAAATAAATAAATTTGCTCACAATGTGGGAAATGAGAAGTTGAATTGTGACATTTCACTTGACCTTGTGGGGAGTACAGAATGGTGATGCAGGGCCCAAAGGAACCCCTGCTCTCTTTGCAGTGGATTTAAAGGGTTGTTCAGAGCGCACCGAAATTTCTGTTCGCCGACCCAGCGGTGTATTCAATATTCACAGCAGGGTCCTCGAAGTGACCTGAATACAACAGATTCAGCACCATGGCTAATTGACAGGGACTTCGTGAAACAGTAAAACGAAACGGAATCGATTTCATAAATTCGTTTGTAATTTGGGATCGATTCGAATTTGAATCAGAATCGATTTGGGTCACTAAAAAAAGTAAATAAAATTCTGCTCAATTACTGTTAGATTAGTGTTAAACATGAGGGTTAAAAGGCAAGCTAGGGTTAAAGTAGCTGTCACAACGGTACGACCAGTGTTTTAGAGTGAAAAACAGGACTGACTATTTTAAAACATACATTTATGACCAGTTGAAGGACACCCCCCTTCAGGTGTCACAACACAGATTAGGTAAAAAAAAATCAAATAACAGGACAATGGGAAGAGACCTTCAAAACAATGGACAGTTTAGACAGGCAAACTGTATCTTAAACTGGCTGCTAGTTCCTGGGGGTTGGGGTGGAAGCAGAGCATGTGAAAACAAAGGAATCTTTCTTACAGAGTGTCAGGAACCATGCCTGCATCCTGAATAGGTGGAAAATAGGTGGGGGTGCTCTCACGTCCAGGGAAAAACTGATTATTATGACTATTTTCATGTCCTAATAAACAATAGTTGTAGCTCACTTAAAGGAAGACAATATAAAAGGGAACCATATTTTTTAATACTGTTTTTTTTGGGGGGGGTTTGCAACGCTGGCACTGAGTGGATAATCCCCTAGCATTTGTGAGCACCACAGCATTGAAACTCACAGTTATGCTGAGTATGTATGAGCGCCCCAGCAATGAAACTCACAGTAACGCGCAGTGTGTATGAGCTCCACAGCAATGTAACTCACAGTAATGTGCAGTGTGTATGAGCTTCACAGCAACAAAACTCCACTATCCACCAAGTACTGTTTAAATTATATTGGGGGACTCCAATGAGAGGGTGTTTGAGCTTGAGAACACCCCCACATGGTGGTAACAGCAGGACCAGGTGAACATACCTGTGGTGCCAGAGCTGATATTTTTAAATGCTGTTTTGAAGTGTATTTGGAGGCAGCAGTTTTTTTTTCTTGGTTCTGAGGCCTGCCTGTCCCTGCAGAGCAATGCAGCTAGGACTTAAATTTCCACCTTCTCACCTTCCAGGGTGCACCACCCACTGTCTGGAACTGCTGGGGAGGCTGGGGTTAAGGCGGCAGTGTAGACTTCTTTTGGCATGCCCTCCTCTTCTTAACATCATCAGAGGGGGCCAGGCACCAGCAAGGAGGAAGGGACCAGGAGTAGAGAGAGAGTGCAGGCTTCCGTATCCAGCACCGCAGGGGAGTCTGCTCTCTGACCTGGCAGATACAATGCAGCTCGCTGGACACCGGCTGTATCTTAGAGGAGAAGCAGCATGGACACAGTGCCAGGCAGATAGTTTAAAAATTTAGATCCCTGTCAAGGCAAGTGACCAGGGATTCAATTTTTTTTTGCACCCCCTCTTGGTCTCCTGGCCACCTGTACCACCTTACAGCGCCAGCTCCTCTGATCACACCGCTTGCCTGACAGTCTGCAATCTCTGGCAAATGTATGTAAATATGCTGCACCCCCCTCCGCATGCTGTTCAAAGTTCAGCGGCTGCAGAGAGAGGGGTGTGCAGCATGTTTACACACATCTGCCAGAGCTGGGGTACTGAAGAAACAGAGGGGAGATTTTATTTTAACCCTCCCTTGTCACTTACTGGTAGAAGAGGGGGGTTATCGGTCCCTACATACACTCCTGACAATCGGAAGCATCCAGGAGCAATATGAGCTGCCAAGCGCTTCCGATTCTCTGCCTGCCACTGCAGGAGGAGGGAGGAGCATCATGCTCTCCTGTTAGTTTGTTCTGGTGGTGAGGTGCCGGTACTGAGTGGTGAGGTGCTGGTACTGAGTACCGGCAAGTATCCCCTGAAAAAAAGCCCTGGCAGCATATTTATATATAATGATATAAAAATGAGGCAATTGGTCCTTCTAAACACTTCCTCTATTTCATCTAATGCCTTTAGATTTTTAATTAATCCGCATGAAGATGCCTGTCTTTTAATCAGAGAAACATAATCTCTTTTGGCTGGGGTCAGACGAACGCAGGGCGAACGTGCGTTTACCCGCTCTTTATGACGGCCATGGTAGCAGCAAATGACGTCCAACGCAGGCCCACACACGAAGTACAGCCGCACGAAAGTTCGGGCGCGCAACGCAAGCGGCAAACGAACGCATTTTCGCAAGAACGTCGAACCGCTAGTACTGACGTATAGTGCGCTGCGTCCGCATAGCGGCGTGTGTGCGTGATTAGGAGACGTCAGACGCTGCTCATGTCCGGCCAACATAACGTCCAGACACCCAAACTTTCCTGGTTTGGATCTGTATGAAATCACAGCCGAAATTGCGCATCGTATGACCGCTATCGCGTATTCCGTGAAAAAGTACATCCATGCGTTCGGACGCACTTTTTTACGGACGATGTGAAAAATGCGTTCGCCAGACCCTAGCCTTAAGCAGCCATCAAAAAGGGAGTCCTCAGGTATAACTTCATTTGAAGAATTGGTATAATTTATTGAAACTCTTTTAATTACAGAATGCAATTTATCATTAAGCCCCCCTAATATTTAGAGTTTCAAATTCCAGCTTTTATTTTTCCTGCTGTGGCAACTGGCAAGTCTTCCTATTGCTGAGTGATTACTTAGTAGAAAAAAAAAGGATATTTTCTGTTGAGTCCAGGTGCATTGTAGGCATAAATTCATCATTATGAATAGGAAAAAGGGGCAGACAGAACATTTTGTCTTTTTAAAGCAATAATATGCCTAATACCACGGTGCTGATGATGGCAGACAGTACTTTTTCTAATAACATTCCAGCGGCGCCTCGGCCCAGATGAGAACTCCTTGGTGGTGGTGAGTGTGTGTGCAGTCAGTAATCAGGATCTCATCTTCTCATCCAGGGGGGTGTCTAAGACTGACACCGTCCTAGTAGTTTGGGGGTCAGGCCGTTAAGGTCAGGATGGTTGTATCTGACGGCATCTGGGCCGGTTGATGCTGGAGGAGCTTGCAGGTCACTGTCTCCACAAATCTCGTCATGTGTCTGTCACACCACGTTGCAGTGCCTGTCCTGTCCCTCCCCTGTATTCATGGGCGTCCGCAGGATGGGGTGCGTTTTATTGCTGTGTATTATGTGATACGCTCTTACACACTGCATATTATATTACTGTGCGTTTTATTGCTGTGCAGCTCTGTGATACGCTCATACACACTGCATATTACTGTGAGGATTACCGGTATATATTTTACGTTGCATTCACTTGTGTATAGTAACACCAGTTACAGATTATCTATTAAAAAAAACACATACTTTAGTGCCTTGATCCTGGTTGTATGACTAGTGTGGTGCATTGAATGGCGTTAACAGACTAGAAAATATAACATTCAGATCAGACACTTACACCTTTATTCTTCTATTAGACTTGCATCATGTTTCGCAGCCTCTGTATTATTACGCTTTATTTTATGACTGTCCCCTTCATGACATTGCCAAAAGGGCAGAATATGGATGCCATTAAAATTTTTGCCCCCCCCCCCTGGAAAAATTTCTGCGGTCGCCCATGCCTACGTCCCTCTGTAAGGTATCTGAGACCCGTTTGGTTAAGGTGACCAGATTTTTAAAATGAAATCCGGGGACATTTTTTTTTTATTGGCAAATGCTTTTTTTTGCTCTTCTTTAATCTCTATGGAGTCAAAATAAAATCAATGAAAAACATTAACTTCTTTATAAAAATAAGTTAATAAAATACATCCAAAAATGTATACTGTACACATGTGGTTTTAACAGACAAATTACTGAAGTTTGAAGCAATAACTTCAAAATAGTAGTTTCATAGTAAAACTATAAAACATAATCATTTATTATTTAACGCAAAGCATAATTTATTATTTTTTTTAAAGTACATTTCTTTCAGAAACTTGCAGAAAATTTCCCCTCTTAACCTCCCTGGCGGTCTAATTTTTTAAAAATTTTGTGTCTAAAAGCGTCTCAATTTTTTTTTAAAGGAAACGTGTTTTTGTACATAGTTAGCCTGTAATAATTAGGAATTACGCACTGAAATCCGTGCAATCAATAGTTCTTACTGGTAAAATCCTTTATAAATAAATAAATAAAAAAATAGTAAATATAAATAATAGTAAATATAAACTCCGATAAAGTTTGAAAATGAAATAATAATTTATTATCCCAAAAATAATTATCCAAAATAATGCAAATAAATGATATTCAATAAAATAAAAAACAAAAAACACTGAAATCTGTCTGAAAACAAGGGTAAGATGGTCTATTTCTTATCCTGTAGTGCCACCCAGTGGCCGTTCATAAACATTGCACTTTGGATTACAGTATTATATGAATTGTTTATAAATTTGATGATGGTTCCCGCCCACCCTGCACCATGTGACTCGCAGGTAGCCTTCCAGGAAGCAGCTCGTGCGATGCAGGGGACAGCGAGGGAGCCAGGAGGAGGTGAGTAAACATCCAGCCCGAGTGTGGCTCGGGGTTACCGTTCACGGTAGTGAAATTTAACCCCGAGTCACACTCGGGAATACCGCCAGGGAGGTTAACTGTAGATTTAAAATTTAGGATTATGGGACATGGGATGGGCAGCTGACTCCCCTGCAGCATTTTATTGGACAGTTGGACCAATGGTGCTTTACCATCTGCGGGGGGGAGGGGAAAGACTCGCTACAGGGAGAAAAAAAACCCTGACTCTGGTGCTGAAATGGAGTAAAAGCAGGGTGAAAAAAATCCTTGCTGAAGGCTGCATTTAACCCCCTGTCCTTTGTGCTGCAATAGGTTTCAGCACCAGGGACAGCAACGCTGAATGCAGCCAGTATCCTGGCCAACCAGCAAACTTGCCAAATTAGCGAACCTGGAAGTGATGCGGAGCAGCTGTTCTCGGCATCCGCAATGCCAAATCAGCGAAGCTGCGTCACTTCCAGGGATGCGGATCAGCTGTGTCCCATATCCGCTATGGGAAAATGACCGAACCCGCTGTTCTGAATTAGCATGCGTGCGCGCACCCTTGACCCATCGGAGATGCGCGTGTCAACGCACAGATGGCTGCCCGCTCAACACAGGCAATAGGCCGACATGTGCGTGCGCCTCCCCTGCTCGGCCAAATCAGGCAATAGGCCGAAATGCGCCCTCATACACAAGTTTTTGCTGTGGCAAAAATGTTCAGAGGCGGTTTCCATGGCAACACTACACAGCACCATGAGTGTATGAGTGTATGGTGGCGCGCATGCGCAGTTCATGAAGGTTTTTGCCACGGCAAAAAAGTTCATAGAGGCAGTTTCCATGGCAACGCTACACAACACCATGAGTGTACTCGCGTATGGGGGTACGCGTGCACAGTTCGGCCTATTGCCTGATTCGGCTGAGCAGGGGAGGCGCACGCGAATGTTGGCCTATTGCCTGTGTTGAGCAGGCAGCCTTCTGTGCGTGGTGCGCTTGTCTCCGCATTCTACAGGGAGTGACATTCATGGCCTGTTCTGTGCCTTCCGTGGGGCACGTGGCTTGCCAGAAGTTGCCTCCTTTTTCAGAACAGCGGTTTTGCTGATTTTCCCATAACGGATATAGGAAACAGATGATCTGTGTCCCTGGAAGTGCCGCGGGTTCGCTGATTTGGCATTGCGGATGCCGAGAACAGCTGATCCGAGTCACTTTCGGTGATGTGGGTTGGCTAATTTGGCAAGTTCGCTGGCTGGGGCAGAACACTGGCTTGCAGAGAAAAAAAAAAAAGATGCGTTTGAGAGAAAAAAAGCCTAATATTTTTTAAAAAAAAAATGGAAATCCAAAATTTTGTCTAAAAAATCCAGAAAAATGCCTAAAAAAATTTCTAAAAAATTCAGTAAATTTTTGCTATGGACTAAAAAAGTAAATGGTTGAATGAAAAACGAATAAAAACTATTTTTTACATTGAATCCTATGGGCTTCGCACTGAATCACTTCGCTATGGAGCAATTTTCCTCACACGGCACGGCGGTTTCACTATACAAATCATCTTTTTCGTGTAAATTGTATCAGATCGTCCGATGCCTTCTGACGAAATCCCACATAAATTGAAAGGATCCCTAAACTGCTGAAATCGCATAAAATCGTCTGAAATCATCCGTTGGTGGTCGGATGCAGTGGAAGAGGGCTGATTCACTGGCATGTTTTAGGCTCAGTCGGACGACTTCAGACGATATCGGATGATCATACCATTGATGTGGATGGCCAGCCATAGTATCACTTGCTGACAGTAATTAAATATGTTAAAATACTTAACCACTTCCCTGCGAAGGATGCTCTGAGCGCGTCCTCTCAAACTCACAGAGTTTGCGGAAGACGCACTAAGCGCATCCTCACTTTGCAGGGGCGATTGACCAGTATTTCGGCCATTCACTGTGGTCTGCCGGTGCGGGCTGACGTCATCTCATCAGAAACGATGATGTCTCTTTCGGGCACCACCCCCTCCCCCAGAGCAAGGAGAGTGTCTGAAGGGGTCCTTAGGACCCCTCTCTCTCCCCATCGCTAATGGCCACAGAAAAAAGGCAGGCACCGCAGGGAAGAGCACAGTCTGCCCTTCTCAGCGATGCCTGCTTTTAATTACTTCAACTTGCCACATCGTATTTAAACACATTAGTATGGCAGTGTTTAGCAGTGGCTGCAGTTTAAACGCTTGATTCTGCTATTACAGACCATTAAATAAGGGATTACCGGGACTAACCGTAACATGAAGCCGTTAGCAGCCTCATACTACAGGCACTGAGCTAAATAGTACAAACACGTGTCGTTGTCCGCTCTGTATTTGTGCTGACAGTAAAACCACAGCAAGCATTCCAGGACTTCCGCCCGCGCGGTGCAAGCTGGAATGTCACGTGACGTCACGGTGGATACCGGAAGCACATCGAACCAGCTGATCGGACCCTCCTGTGTGAGTTTTGGTGTTCGCGACTGGATATGGCTTCCATTCTTGAGGAGTATGAGGACTCCCTGTCCCGAGCAAGCTTCCCCAGTCAGGGCTTGGATCCAGACATACGCCATAGCGGTGAGAAGGCGCTCTGCGGCCGCGCAACTGCTAGGAAAACGTGATGAACGTCATGCGCGCCGATACATGAATATCACACGCCCGGGATGTGTGTGTATTGTTATGGTATTGGTTTGCAATGGTGGCAAAGCTGCCCAGTCTCCCCCGCCCCCCTTTATCATGTTCCTATTTTTAGGGAGCCCTACTGAAAGGAATGACCGCATGCAATGCCCCCCAACCACCTGATACCTCCGACTATACCCCCCTATATATGACGTGTCTACCCTGCTCACCCCCCTTACATTGTGTCCCCTGCTCACCCCCCCTTACATTGTGTCCCCTGCTCACCCCCCTTACATTGTGTCCCCTGCTCACCCCCCCTTACATTGTGTCCCCTGCTCACCCCCCCTTACATTGTGTCCCCTGCTCACCCCCCTTACGTTGTGTCCCCTGCTCACACCTCCCCCTTACGTTGTGTCCCCTGCTCACACCTCCCCCTTACGTTGTGTCCCCTGCTCACCCCCCCTTACGTTGTGTCCCCTGCTCACACCTCCCCCTTACGTTGTGTCCCCTGCTCACTTCCACCCCCTTACGTTACGTGTCCCCTGCTCACTTCCACCCCCCCTTACGTTACGTGTCCCCTGCTCACTTCCACCCCCCTTACGTTACGTGTCCCCTGCTCACTTCCACCCCCCTTACGTTACGTGTCCCCTGCTCACTTCCACCCCCCTTACGTTACGTGTCCCCTGCTCACTTCCCCCCCCTTACGTTACGTGTCCCCTGCTCACTTCCACCCCCTTACGTTACGTGTCCCCTGCTCACTTCCACCCCTTACGTTACGTGTCCCCTGCTCACTTCCACCCCCTTACGTTACGTGTCCCCTGCTCACTTCCACCCCCTTACGTTACGTGTCCCCTGCTCACTTCCACCCCCTTACGTTACGTGTCCCCTGCTCACTTCCACCCCCTTACGTTACGTGTCCCCTGCTCACTTCCACCCCCCTTACGTTACGTGTCCCCTGCTCACTTCCACCCCCCTTACGTTACGTGTCCCCTGCTCACTTCCACCCCCCTTACGTTACGTGGCTTTCGTGGTTCAGTTCGACAGGTTTAAACAGATAAATCTCATAGGGTTCACTATGAAAAAATATATATTTTTATTCAATGATTTATTCTTATTTTCAGGAAAAAGCCTTATTTATTTTTTTGCATTTTTGGCTATTTTGTATTCTTTTGGCAAAATGTTTCTGTGATTTCTTTTTATATTTATTCTTTAATGTACATTTTTTATTATTCCCACACATTTTCATGCCTTTTTTTTTTTTTTATTTTAAAAGCCTTTTAAATAATAGCAGTTTTTTTTTTTTTTGTTTTTTTTTCAGTTCGGTGGTCTGTTGCGCATTCGGCGCTCTTCTGCGATCTTCAGCAACTCCTGTTTGGCGTACTTCGGGGACCCAGCCATGAATACTGAATTCATCGCTGGGTCGGCGAACTGAAATCGTTGAAGTGCACCAAACGAGAAAGCACAGAAATTTGTGTGCTTTCTGAATAACCCTCTGTCTGCTGGAGATGCACTTGATATTTCTAATGGTTCCGACTCCAAGCCTGTAGATAAAACACTTTCCACTATAGAGTCGATTAAATTTGTTTACCTACTACAAGGCACAAGTGCTTTGTTCCAAAGATTTTTTTTTCTGATATGATTTTGCTCTTTTTCTTCTAGGATTTATCAATGCCTCTCTTGAAACAGAAATCCCTATGTTTA
This sequence comes from Leptobrachium leishanense, assembly GCA_009667805.1. Taxonomy (NCBI): domain Eukaryota; kingdom Metazoa; phylum Chordata; class Amphibia; order Anura; family Megophryidae; genus Leptobrachium; species Leptobrachium leishanense. The sequence goes on along the minus strand of CM019075.1, from coordinate 62,213,612 downwards.
GTAAGCAGAGGATTGACTTTACTCCACCCGAAAACATTACCAGCCTTGTAGTGTGCAGTAACCAGCTGTGTATGAGCTTGGGACGAGAAACCATTTTCAGGTAAATCGCTTTGTTTTCTTACAACTTCAGTTTCCAGGTTGAAATCATCAGATTTGAGGAAAGACATTTTCCCAACCTCATTGCTGGAATCTGGTTCTTGGTCATCATTTATATCACCCAATTCATGTCAATGGTATGCGGTCTCGTTATTTATTTTCCTACAATTTTTATTTTTTTTGCCAGGAATTAACGGTTTCCCAGTGCAGGGTGTACTACGCCATCCCTGCGGCGGGTGGGCCTTTAAGCCACGGGGTGTACTAGTACACCCCGATGACTTCTATTGGCCGCCTTGGCCCCATCCAGCACTAGACGTGTGTCGCACGCTGTTGGCTGCTGCAGGACGGCCTGAACTCAGGCTGTCCCCCTGCAGCTAATGACACACGTCGACTGCATGGACAGGTCAAAGGAGAGGCCCTCCGCAGCACCTGGCAGTGTGGCGTACTAGTAGCCATCCGCCTGGTGATACTGGGTTAAAGGGACACTCTACACAGAGTGAACACTTGATTTTATCTGGGCGGTCACACTGTTGTGAGCTGCCTGCTCCCATATCCCCTCTAATGCAGGGGCTTAATTATGCCCAGAAGCTCACACAGGTTTCCTGGGCTAGGAGATCTTCAGATATCAATCTGTCCAATGTCTTCCTGCATTGAGAGCCACTGGATTGTCTTGAGCGCCCAACCACACAGTGGTCATGTGACATGCTGAGCAGGAAGCATGTCATATACTGCATAGATCAGCAGAGCAAAACCAGCTGTCATGTCTGTCCCATCCTAGGCGACATGAAGATGTCTCCGGGAGACCTGGACCCACACCTGAGACGGCATCACTTTTCCTGTTTTGCTCTGCAAATCCTCAGGCCAGATCTTGCAAGCAATGCAGCAGCCACAGATGCTCTCAATCACTACCTGTGTTGCGCTACTTAAGGGTGCAGTTCCCAGCAGGCTTCGCGTCAGCATTGCCAAACACTCTGTGTTTTAAGCCCTGCAAAAAGCGTGCTCTGCTCAGATTTTGATTGCCTACGTTTCCAGTAACCCTCCGTGTATCGGGCCTTGCCACACCCTATTGTAGACTTGTTGTAACTTTGAGATATTAACCTGCCTGACGGTTATCCACCGTGTGTCTCCGGGGTTAAATTTCACCGCTGAGAGCGGTAACCCCGAGACACACTTGGGCTGTATACATCACCACTTCCTGATCTCCCTCGCTGATCTCTGCAGTCTCCTCCGGCGATCGCGGCGTTTTACTTCCTGGATTCCTTCTCGCGAGGAGGGAACCAGAAAATATGAGGGTCGCGATCACCGGAGGAGACAGCTGGGGACATCGAGGGAGAGGTGATGTATCCAGCGGCATCCTGAGTGTTGCTCGGGGTTACCGCTTCAGCATAGGAATTTAACCCCGAGCTACACTCGGGATGCCGCTAGGGGGGGGGGGGAGATTGACCACTTTTAGACCTGAAATTTCAAAATAAATAGACCGCCAGGGAGGTTAAATTGCATTGCTTCTCTCTCCCCCCCTCCCCTCCCTCAGTCCTGTTGATGAGTCTGCCGACACACCTACTGGTTCATACGTTCATCTTTTGTCTCTGAAAATCACACCCCATATAATGTGCAGGCTGGCATGGTGGTTTCCTAGTCTGCGCGCGCATCATTCCACACTGATTCTCCAGCTGGGAGTGTAGGAGAATCTCTTGAAGGAGTCACTCCTGCACTCCTGTCAATCAATTCTTGGTATAGAGCTTATACTTTTCATTTAGACATTTACGTTTCATTTCATCGCTCGAACGCGGCAAACAGGAGCAGCCTGGCAGAATGCTGTTAAGTGCATTCTGCCAGCCGCCCCAGTGTCTGAGGTTTGTGATATATACACTGTTCAGCATGAATGAGTACACCCCTTTTGAAAAGTAATTTTAATATCTCAATGAACAAAAGAACAATTTTCAAAATTCTGATAAAACTGAGTTTCATAAACAAATGTTCTATCTCATTACGTGACAGGTTAATAATATAACTTAGATTACAAAATCTTCAGGTGTACTCAAAGTAAGTGATGCAAAAAAGAAGACACCCCATAACAAAAACTACATCTAGTATTTTGTATGACCTCCATGATTTGTAAGGACAGCACCAAGTCTTCTAGGCATGAAATGCACTAGTTGGTGACATATTGCAACATCTATCTTTTCCCATTCTTCAAGAACCTCTTTTACAGCCTGGATGTTGGATGGAGAGTGAAACTCAACTTGTCATCTTGTTCAGAATACCCCACAGTGTTTGCTTGGGTTCAGATCAGGAGACATACTTGGCCACTGAATCACTTTCACCCTGTTCTTCTTCAGAAATGCAACAGTGGCCTTAGATGTGTGTTTTGGATCATTTTTTTGGGAAAAGTGCATGACAACCAAGTGCACAGAGTGATGGTAGCATCTTTTCTTTCAATATAGAGTAGTACATCTGTGAATTCATGATAATATCAATTAAATGCAGCTCCCCAACACCAGCAGAACTTCTGTAGCCCCACAGAAGGACACTGCCACCTCTGTTTCACTGTAAGCACCATGCACTTTTCTTTGTATTTTTCACCTTTGCGACGCCAAACAGTTTTGAAGACTTCAGTTCCAAAAACTTTTATTTTGTTCTTATCACTCCAGAGACCGTACAGAGTCCCGGTAGCCTTCTTTTTCAGCATGGGCCTTGGCAAATTTTAGGAGGGCTGTTTTGTGAATGGGCTTTAGGAGCGTCTTCCTTTGTGGACGTCACCCATGCATGCCATTCCTCTGCAGTGTACGCTTTGTGTCACCGGCAACAATCACCCCAGTTTAGGTAGGGTCAAATGAACGCATTTTTTGCATCGTCTGTAAAAAAAAAAAAAGTGCGTCCGAACACATGGACGCACTTTTTCACGGAATACGCGATAGCGGTCATACGATGCGCAATTATGGCTGTGATTTTTAAGGATCCAAACCAGGAAACTTTGGGTGTCTGGATGTTATGTTGGCCGGACATGAGCAGCGTCTGATGTCTCCTAATCACGCGCACACACGCCGCTATGCAGACGCAGCGCACTCTGTACGTCAGTACTAGCGGCTCTACGTTCTCGAAAAAATGCCTTTTTGTTTGCCGCTTGCGTTGCGCGGCTGAACTTTCGTTCGGCAGTACTTCGTATATTGGCCGTCATTGCCCGTCATTAACGGCCGTGATTAAGTGCGGCTAAACGCACGTTAAAAATGCGTTAGTCTGATTCCATCCTTAGCTTTCTGCTTCTTTAACTGCAGTGAACTTGCAGGGCAATTTTCTTCAACTCTTCTCAAAAGACACTCATGTCAGCTGTCAAGGTGTTGGCATCCATGGGCAGCCTGAGCCCCGTTCAATACCTCAGCAGCTGCTGAATTGCTGCAGCGCAGTAATTCAGTTTGCTGCAGCAGTGTCATTGAACGCTTTGGATGCGAATTTTGAATCCAAAATGGCCTATTTTTTTTTTTATTTTTAAATTTTTTTTTTTTTTTTTTTTTTTTTTTAATTAAAGATTCAGATTGTTATTCATATCACTTGGTCAAAATATGATAAAGAAAAGCAGTCAGCACAATTCCGTTTTGTATGCACACACCACTAATGAATTTATTGAATAAACGTTATGTTTACTTCTGAAACAAAATATAAATTGAACTGTAATATATGTCTGTGCAGGGGTAAATAATAAATAAATATTTTGTGCTTTGGTGGGAAAAAAGCCTCAATTAACATTGCTGTACGGAATTGTTACTTGCTTCATGGCGGCGGCCATCTTTAATACGTCACACTCAGCTACTCGCAGCATCTCCTCGGGTCGCTGCAAGTGCTAAGTTAGCAGCGCTGAGTGGTTGAACGGCGTTCAATGGCAAGTTGCTAACTTAGCACTTGCAGCGGCTGAGGTATTGAACGCGCCTCTGGACGTCGCTGAGATCATGGTCACAGTTCCATCTTTGTTAAATTTTTGTATCGTTTTGCTACAGTATTCTGACTGGTAAAGCTTTGCTGATCTTCTTGTAGGCTTCACTTTCTTCTGTATAGAAAAGATTTTCTTTCAAAGACCATGTCTCTTCCATGTGGTGTCATTGCTGACGGCATGAAATTTTTCTTTACGTAACGCCCTTTTATAATCATCTGTCTGCAGGACAGCTGTTAATGAATAATCACCTGTAGTTGAATCTTTTGTTGATTTTAAGATTTCGTTCTCTAAAATGCATCTTTGCTCCTATGACTTTTATTGGTGTATTCATTTTTCCACATGGTCTTGAATGAATTTTTTAGGAAAAATACTTTTTTGTGTGTGCAGATGAACAAATCTTAGGCTGGGGTCAGACCAGCGCACTTTTAACGTGCGTTCTGGCGCACATAATCACGGCCGTGTTAGCAGCAGATGACAGGCAATGACGGCCAATATACGATGTACGGCCGCACAAAAGTCCGGCCGTGCAACGCAAGTGGAATTTGAACGCATTTTTTTGAGAACGCAGAACCGCTAGTACTGACGTACTGAGTGCGCAGCTGCGGCATAGCGGCGTGTTTGCGTGATTAGGAGATGTCAGACGCTGCTAATGTCCAGCCTACATAACGTCCAGACGCAAAAAGTTTTATTGACGATCCGTACAAAATCACGCCCGAAAATGCGCGTCGTCTGACTGTTTTTGCGCATTCCGTGAAAAAATACGTCAATGCGTTCGGACGCACTTTTTCACGTTCGCGGGGAAAAATGCTTTCGTCTGACCCTAGCCTTAGTTGTAATCAATTGCTCGTATTTGTGGGAGTGTTTTGTAGTATAGTGTCCCATAGAAAATGCTTACTCTGAAAGGAAAGGTTTTCTGACCAATCCGATGGGGTGTCGTCATTCATGCTGAGCAGTGTATATGTATCGTAGGTCTGGTATCTGTGTGTGTGTGGGCAGTGAGTAAATGGTGTCTGGCCATACATTTCAATATTAACATTAAATTTGGACAGTCTTTCAGCAAAATCCTAGATTATTTATTGGAAAGCTGTCACGTGACATTAAACATATCGGTACATCCCCATTTTCATTTAATGCTGCTGTCACTGTTTTATGGGAAGATTTGTCTGGTAATTTTTTTTTTTGTACCACTTCTGAATAAAGAAAGTAGTATGGTGTAATCCAGAAGTGTTATGGATTTTAGGGCTGAAACAACTAATCGATGATTAAATTAGTTGGCAACTATTTTAATCATCGATTAATCGTCCTGTGTACAGCACACTTTTTAGAGTCAGATGGAGTTAAACGTAAATAACCTCAGCTTCGGAGCTGATTGGAGAAGACGCGCCGCTGCTTTACTAGCTATGATTTAGTTTTAGGGTTATGTCAAACACAATCAGTTTGTTTTTATTCTATTTACAACAGTAGCAGAACTATAACACAAACAATAGGATACTGTCACTGGGTGAAGGAGCTGTATGCCTGTGTTTTATCCTTACTTGAAGCTGGCGTCCTGTGCCACCACCCCTCCCTCCCTGCCACACCCTCTTTGGTGGGGAACTGCCATTGGTCTTGTCCCGTTTCCCAAACTCGCTCCCACACTCAGATCTGGTCTTAGGTCAAGTCACTTGAGCAAAGTCACCCCTTCCACCTCCAGTCCCTCCTCCCACTCAGTTTGTTCACAAAATTATTTAAAAGGGACACTCTGCGCACCCTGACCATTCTAGTTTATTAACCCCGATTTCATGCGGACATCATCTATGACCAAGTGCTTGTAGCCGCTGTCATTTGAGAAAGTTACGTACGCTACGCAAATTGCTTATGAAAAAGGGGAGCAGATGTGGTTACTTTTTTTACAGAAAATTCCTTTTTAAGTAAACCTTTTTTTTTTTATCCGATGAATCGATTAGTTAGCCGATTTTATTACTTTGATCGCTTTTTATGAGAATAATCGTTAGTTGCAGCTAGGCATGCACCGATACCACTTTTTTAAGTACGAGTACAGATACTTTTGTTCAAGTACTCACCGATACCAATTACCGATACTTTTATGTCATGTGACGCTTTCCAATAAGAACAGACCTCCTATAAAGCCCCCAGGTCTCATGGATTTGCCCCAGCTCATGGATATTGCCCCAGCTCATGGATATTGCCCCAGCTCATGGATATCCTGACCCCAGCTCATGGATAATTGCCCCCCAGCTCATGGATAATTGCCCCCCAGCTCATGGATAATTGCCCCCCAGCTCATGGATAATGGCCCCCCAGCTCATGGATAATGGCCCCCCAGCTCATGGATAATTGCCCCCCAGCTCATGGATAAGGACCCCAGCCGCGACCACGTGGGACCATGTGATCGCGGCTGGGGTCCTTCCAACGAGCGCGCGCGCGGGAACTTTCCCGGCGTCGCTGAAGGAAGGTAAGTATGAGCGGAGAGCAGCTGCAGGGCCTGTCCGAATGCCGATAGAGCATTCGGACAGGCCCATCGGCATTCGGACAGGCCCTGCAGCTGCTCACTTTGTTTAATACTTACCTTCCTTCAGCGACGCCGGGAAAGTTTCCGCGCGCTCGAAGGAAGGACCCCAGCCGCGATCACATGGTCCCACGTGGTCGCGGCTGGGGTCCTTCCAAGGAGCGCGCGCGAAGACTTTACCGGCGGCGCTGAAGGAAGGTAAGTATTAAACAAAGTTAGGTGAGCAGCTGCAGGGCCTGTCCGAATGCAGATAGAGCATTCGGACAGCCGCCCCAGCCCCTAGGATACCGGCAAGCCGGCTCAATGCCGGCTTCCGGTATCGGAAAAAAATATCGGGGGTACTGCACGAGTACCAAGTACTCCTGCAGTACCCGGTATCGGTGCAACCCTAGTTGCAGCCCTAATGGATTTGTCTTGTGGTGATTTATATGATATGCTTGAGGGCTTCTCCACTTAACTCTGAGTTGACTCCAAGCTGTGCTTCCCTGCAGTTCTAGCTGAGTTATCATTGCATAGGAAACTTTGGGTAATTCTTGATAAGAGCAAATTCTCTGCAGTTACAGTCAAGTCAAGAAGTGTCTACATCATTTTGATTGGCAAATTTTAAGTAGTTCCCCATGTATGTGTTAGCAAAAACTGCATCACAAATGCAATTTAAAGTGAATTTTTTTTATCCTTGGACTGGAAAGCGTTATACAAGTGAGTGCAAAAGACCACACAGACCCACAGGGGCTCAGTGTGCTTTGCAATACCTCAGTAGCATCAAACGTTAAGTTGTAATCAGCACGATGCAGTAGTTAGCTTTGGATCTTTAACCCCTTCACTGCTGTGCCATTTCACCTCTGTGTGCTGAGCTAATTTTTACCGCTTTTGCTCATGGTGTTTAAACACAATTTGAAGTCACGTTTTATTATACGACCCAGATTATATATAATTTTTTATTTTGGGAGACTCGGCAGATTCATAATCTATGTATACGTCATGCCCTGTCTGAATATTGTAACAATTCATCTACAGTGTGTAAAGTGATTTATTTTTCACATTTTATCATCCGAGCCTTTGCAGTTATATATTCTATGGGGTATAAATGGGGCCTCGCGCAAAAGTAGCTCAGATGAAGCGTATTGAAATCCTCCTATGGAGTGGAGCCTAAAAGAAAGCAAATGGGACATACATTACAATTGATATACTGCGCAATGTATCACCACAATTTACATTAGGCTGATCAACTCACATGGTGGAGAGCCATTTTACAGTTGGCTCATACATTGGCAGCTCGTACATATTGCAGGAACTCTTCGCCTCATACAGATGGAAATAGAGACGGTACTCCACCAGAATATGCAATGCAATGGAGACAGCACTCCACGAGGAAATGCAATGCAATACAATATATGGTCTCCCCAGGCCTCAAGCGAAGTAAGGATGTATACCGATAGGTTGATTGTGACTTTTTTTTACTTTCTATTTAATTTATTAAAAAATATATTGCACAACGCGTTTCAACCTTATGGTCTTCCTCAAGTGCTAATATTTTACATGAAATGACAGTCACCTTTTAAACTGTTCCAAAACCGGATGTGTCCGTATCCGCCCTGCGCCGGCGTTCTCCTCCACATGCGGTCGATGTCCATAAGGTTTCCATTTCATTTCCGGCCACGCTTGATGACACACTTCCGGTCGTGGCCATGAATGAATACAAATCAACATACATGCCCTTACAATGGCACGGCCGCCATCTTGGTTATGGGCAAAAGCATTATCACCAGGGGCGCGTTCAATACCTCAGCCGCTGCAAGTGCTAAGTTAGCAACTTGCCATTGAACGCCGGTCAGCCACTCAGTACTGCTAACTTAGCACTTGCAGCGACCCGAGGAGATGCTTCGAGTAGCGGAGTGTGACGTACTAAAGATGGCTGCCGCCATGAAACAAGTAACAATTCCGTACAGCAAGATGGCCACCACCATGAAGCAAGTAACAATTCCGTACAGCAATGTTAATTTTGAGGTTTCTGTTCACCAAAGCACAAAATATTTATTATTTACCCCTGCACATAGGCATATATTTACAGCTCCTTTATATTTTGTTTCAGAAGTAAACATAACGTTTATTCAATAAACTATCATTTGTGGTGTGTGCATACAAAACGGAATTGTGCTGACTGTTTTTCTTTATCATATTTTGTCCGAGTGATACGAAAAACAATCTGAATCTTTTAATTAAAAAATCGTCGGCCATTTTGGATTCTGCTGCTGAGGTATTGAACGGGGCTAAGTATTCTACATACATGCCCTTACGATAGCGCGGCCACCATCTTGATTATGGGCAAAAAGGTTATAGCAAGTATTCCTATTACAATACAAACTAACATAAAACATATTGATCCCAAGGGATTGAATCCATAACATGATGAACACAATAATTTAAAAAATTACCTGTAAACATCAAATACTGATATGTAGGCATTCTTAGGTTTTCACAGTCAGTTTTAAAAACCTATTTTATAACACACAATGGATATCAAAAACGATATTTAACCCTTCAGGTGTGAGGGTACTTGTGACGGGACGGCCACCACTACGCTCTAGCGCAGTACAACAGTTCAAGTGTTTATTTGTGTGTTATTAAAAGTTCGTTAGCCCTTATTTTTATAAGTACCTCAATATGATTTTCCCTGTTGTTCCCCTGTTCCCCGCTCATTCAGAGCCACGGAAAGTTCACCAGACGAGCTGGCACCGAGCCTCAAGATAAGGGCTGCACCCACCGGGGGGCCCAAGGTGAACAAAGGGAAATTGGGCCATGGCTAGGCAGTGGCAGAAATCACCCCGGGAGGGCTGAGGGCGGACCAGGGGAGAACAATGTCTTTTTTCCCCATAAATAAGCCTGTGTTCTCCATGAAAAATAAATCACTCCTTTGAACCTTTACTCCTGCCTCGGCTAGTAATTGGGGATAACAGTGCTTTGGGAACTGGGACGCTTCAAGGACCTCTCTACAGCGCTGCAAACTCGGTATCCTACGAGCACCAGCGGCACCTCGCTACCACACTACCGACCTCCAGGTGTACTCGGCGCTGACGGCGGATCTACTCACCCCGAGTAGCGGGATCCGTCACAGTACTCATGTCAAATATCCACTTATTTTCAATCTTATTGATATGTTTGATATGATAACCAAACATTGGAGGGGAGGTAATCTCCTGTATCCCAATAAATTTAAGCAGACCAGGGTCCCCATTGTGGAATTTTGTAAAATGAGAAGAGACACTATGTAAGTCATATTTCCTTTTAATATTTTATTGATGTTCAGTAATCTTAGTTTTTAGCATCCTTGTAGTCCGGCCAATATATTGCAGACCGCATGGACACCACAGAAGGTATATACGATTTGTGGTGTTACATGATATAAAGGAATGGATTTTAAAATCTTTCTTATTGGAATAGGATTTAAAGGTACTAACACATTTATCATATGATTTACTTAACCTGCAATAGGTACACATACCGCATTTAAAAAAAACTTTTTTAGATTTTTTTTTTTTTTATAAAGTTTTTAGCTCCCCTATATCCTATCTTCGGAGTTTCCCCTATATAGTGGGTTAACTCTAAAGAATATCTTGCAAAAGGGAAAAATGAGGGTTTGCTCAATACTAAAGAATATGAATTTCTGCTTCCATGTGTTACCCAAGTTACATAAAAATCCTATTTGCCCTCCGGGAAGACCCAATCACCTCTTTCAGAGTATATAGACCATATGCTTCAACCCCTGGTTACCCGGCAACGGGCATACCTTAAGGATTCCATCAATTTGATCCAGCTATTGGATAAGGCTGAGTTGATGGAGGGTATGCATATGGCCACTTGTGACATTAGTAGTCTTTACACTATAATAGATCATAAGAGAGGATGTGATGCTGTTAAATATTTTTTAGACACATCTAACACCTTTTTACCGGTTCAGACTCAGTTTATTATAGAGGGCATTGATATCATACTCAAAAATAACTTTTTCTGGTTTGAGGGTGCGTTTTATTTACAGCACAAAGGCCTATTGGGACTTTGTATATCTTGGTGGTGTAGATATACGGGACCTTGCAGCATTCTTTGTTCATTCACATGCGCCATTAACCTTTTCTGTATTTTATGCTCTATTCTATGGGGTATATTTGTTAAAAAGAATTAGAAATGGGAACTTCGCTACTTTTTTTTTTTTTTTTTTTTTTTTTTTTAGAAAAAAATCTTTGCAGCATCATTGTTCACATTATAATTGAAATGGGAACAATAATGCTGCATTATTAAAAACAGACTTTTTTTATTTTTTAATTTTTATAATTTTTTCTTAATTTGAACATGGTCATGTTTGGTATCATTGTTCATTGATACCACACATAACCCTCTAGCTTCAAAGGAACCCCCCGATCTCAACCATGGGATTTCCGGGTAGCTAGGGTTGTCCCTGGAGACGGATCCGAAAGGACTCTCTCTTCATGCGATCTGCCGGCTGGTCGCCTGAAAATGACTTCATCGCTTCCGACGAGAGGGGCCTTTTAAAAGCAGCTTCTGACTTCAAGGAAGTCAGAACACCATGGGACCTTGGAGTAGAGAGGTAAGTATCCACTGGAGCCCCCGGTAAGCGGATGACGTCTGGGGAACGTCCTCCACATACAGCAGGAGACTCCTAGGCCGTTCCCCACATGCCATCTGCAGTGAAGGGGTTAATAGAGAGGAATCAAAGCTCAAAAATCTAGCAGCAATGTTTTGGCCTAAAAAAAAAAGCAGGATTAAGGCTTGAATTGTTGTGGTTTTTGGTAAAACTCAAAACTATAAAAGCGTGTATAATTAACTCTTAACTTTGTTACTTCAGTACAAGATGTTTCCGAATTTGTTTGTACCCATTGATGTTTTTTTACGTGTCTTTATGTGTTCATATAGAATCGATTTGGTGAAAGCAGACCAGCCCAATCAGGTGGACTTGGGCCGTAAAGATGAATCCAGAGTCCATAAACTGTTCTTGGACCCTTCAGGTAAGACCAGTATGATGGAATCTTAAGACAAGTCGTTGGCAACCTTGAGCTGACATGATGCTCAGCAGGCCCGGACTGGGCATTTGCCTAGTTGGCCAATGGCCTCAAACCTGTACACCTGGTCTCTTCTGAAGCCCAGAACGTGAGTTTATTAAGGTTATTCACTAAAGTCCAAATTTGCTACCGAATTGCACCGAACAAGCTGTCAATTCACCATATACAGGCGAATTGATAGTGAAATATGGTGTATTTCACAGCAATTTGGCGGCACCAAAATTGTTTTATATAGAACTACTGATTAATTTATTCACAGAATGACTAGTTGCACCGACATGTCAACGAAGTGACCTGATTTTTGTTGTTTCAATTCGACCGGTTTAAACAGACGAATCTAAAAGACTATTTTTATTTTATAACAAAACTATTATTTTTAAAAGACCCTTTTGTATTTTTGAAAAGGCAATTTTTTTTTGGTTTCTAAAAGGTGATTATATAACAGAACTTTTTATTTTTTTAAGACCCTTTTTAATTCTTTTGATACATTGTTACAACTTTTTGATTTAAACTCCCATTAGAAGAATAGATGACTTCCTATACCCCCCCCCTCACATTGGTGGAATTTGCCTAGGCCATTTCGACACTTGACGCGTTTTGCCAATCTTCGATAACTGCTTCAGCAACTCCATTTTCAGCTAAATACATTTGAGAAATTGTGACTGAATTTTCAATAAGATGAAATCGCCAAAATGTAGAGCACTGAAATTGTGTTCAATTTCAGTGCTTTGTGAATAGATTCCTAGGTGTTTGAATGGGTGACATTGTATTGGTATGTGGAAATGTGACATTGTGAGAAGATGTATGACACACTCATATGCTTTGCCCGTTACTGTGAGGTTTATTGACGTGGAACTCTTTGCGTAGGTATGTTTTTGGTTGGAGATTTTCTTTTGGGGGGGGGGGACAGCGTTTCAGCCATGGGCGGGTGTTCTATTATTGTAGCGCACCTGTGGGAAATCAAGACCCGCGTCACTTTCGGTACATGTTTGTCACATCTGGTGACATAAAATCAGCTGTGGGGCTCCAAAGCCACACAATGCACATGTACATCAAAGCCTCACTGTGCACATGCGTGCGCAACGTCACACATGACACATTGGACATGTCAATGCTGACATCTCTGATTTGTCATGGGTGGCGTTCCGTACACATGCGCATTATGTGGCTTTGGAGCTGCACAGCTGATTTCATGTTACCAGAAGTGACGCAGGTCTAAACTGCCCAAGGGTTCGGTAAAAAGATGGAACACCAGCCCTGTCCAATAGGAGGCTTTGACCCGGTGCACTGTAAGTTGCAGTATGACGATGTCAGAGCGGCAATTCTTGTTTCCTAGTCGGTCTGATGACAACATAGGGCGACTTACAAACCGTGTGCTGGTAGACTCGGAACTCTGTGAAGCAGAAGGAAATGTGCCCGGCCCATTTTATAGACCGATCACAGCCTCAACAAGTGTATGTGCTGGCCACGTCAACTGAGCCGGAAGTATATGTCTGTGTGTTTAGGTGTCTGGCGGTGTTAGGTGTGTGTCCAGATGTCTGGGGTGGTTAGGTAGGTGTGTGTATTTAGGTGTCTGGGGGTGCTTAGGTAGGTATGTGTATTTAGGTGTCTGGGGTGGTTAGGTAGGTAAGTGTGTGTAGGTTGCTCACTTTAAAATACCCAGGTCTGATCAGTCACTCAGTAGATTAGCTCATGGGAATTGTAGTTCCAAAACGTTGTATCACAAAGATCTGTTTTGGTGGACCACACCTACCTATTCTCCAAGTTGGGACGTTCTTAGCAGGACATAATTCCATGCGATAACTAATCTACCTCAGGGATATACTGACAAAGTGAAGCCTGTCACTGTATTGTAAATTGTAGGACTCTTAAAATCAGTCTTGAAAAGGTGTATTTGGCTACTGAAACTGCTTTTAAGACAATCTGAGCTCGATTCGTTCACTTACTGGCTAGCACATTAACAGCGCAAGTCACTATTACAAAGGAGCTGCAAACTTTGCTTGTGACTTGGCTGGAACCACTCCCTATCGTAAAGTAATGCTTTTATAGCCCAGCCGTAGAATAACGAGCTAGTCCACTGTTGTTGATTAAATTGGCTGGAGCCCACATTTCCCTTCTGCGGCGTTATTACAGCCTAGTTTGGGATAGAGCTTTCTTATTATCCATCCAACCATCCATTCGAATGCAATATACTTCTGACATTGATGTAGAATCTTCTTGCATATTAGACGCTAGAGTAAAAATGTTAATGCCGTCTTATGCCTTGTATACTTGTTCTATTATTTTGTATCAAAAGCAGTCTTCAGATAGAAGTGTGGAACCAAGCGTCCATCATTGGAATCGTCCTCCGTAAAAAATTTTTAATGGAGAACCTTCAATGAATAAAAACGCATAGTACAGGATTGATTGTCGGGTCTAAATAGAATTGAGTACAGTATACCCTCACGTGGTTTTGAGCTTCATACGTCCTGGCTCATTACATGTCTCAGACGTACCCGGAAAGGCGGTCCTCCCTTTCTTTAGCTCCAGTGGGTAATGACACAACCTCAATAAAAGCAGAAATATATAGTGCAGGGAGACCTTACTTGCTATAAAAAAAAAAATCAAGTAGCAGAAGGCCTACTAAGTTGAACAGGTGTCTTTCCTAAAAGCCCTTAAATCCCAGGCAGCCGGTAATTTTGGAGAGTACAGATTCCCCCATCACTCTCAGCCGTCCTGTGTGTGCATTCAGGAAATAGGAGGCCACAAAAATGGATAGTAACCTAAAACCACTTTTAGAATAGATAAAAAATACCAAAACTCGTTTCGCCGTGTAATCAGCTTCCTCACTTTTTATTTGATATATTTTTACCTTTTCGTTTTTAAACGTTAAAAACCCTCTATCCACTTAAAACACGTAGTACTCAATCTTCATTAAGTTTAGAATTGCTCTACTAAGTACCCCAGGACCGTGTGGAGCCGCCCCACTCTAACCCAACCAGGTTTGCCAATATCACTGTGTGAAGCTGAGCTTTGACTTGGCAGTTGGGATTTTGATTTTCCCACGTGCTGGGGACCAGCTCGATTACCAATGTGAACTCTCACAGCAGCAAGTGTTCTAGGAGACGGCAACAGAGGACTGGTGCTGTGTTTTGTTTTTTTTCTGAATGTATGTATTGTGTGTAGAACTAGTTTGATTGAAAGTATTGCTCTTTTAAAAAACATTGCACTCATGACTTGTAACAATGTTGTTTGCAGGATCTCACCTCCTGATTGCACTGACAACTAACGAATGCTTCTATCTGAATCGCAATGCACAAAAAGTGAAGACTCTTCCAAAGTGGAGGGGCCATCAGATTGAATGCGTTGGATGGAACAAGTTTATTGGAAAGGATGTTGGCACGGGTCCCATTTTAGTAGGCACCGTTCAAGGTCACATTTACGAAGCAGAAATATCAACAGCCACCGAAGGAGGGATTTTCGGTCCAAACCTCGACCAATACTTTCGACATGTTCACACTCTAGAAGAAGAGACAGGCCCTGCCCCAGTTTGCGGTCTGGAAATTGATCGTGGTTATGGGAATCGGTACTGTGTGATCGCGACCACTCCAAAAAGACTCTTCCAGTTTTCTGCCAAAATAACAGAGGGATCTGAACAACAAGGATTTTCCCTTCTTTTCAACCAACCTGCAGACACCCTTCCCAGCATCCAGGAGTTCCCAGGCAACCTTGGCTATAGCGAGCTTACCGTCTACACTCAAAAACTTCGCAACATCCCAGTTGCTTTTGCCTGGATGATGGGGAATGGAGTCCTTTATGGCAACTTGGATTTCTCCAGACCAGACTCTGCATTAAGTGACTTGCAGGTTTGGGAATACTCCTCTACCAATGAGAAGCCCAAGTCCATCGTTCTCACACAGTTCCACATCTTGCTCCTTTATCCTGACAGGATAAAGGCTATTTGCATACTCAATGGGCAGTTGATGTTTGAAGATGTTTTCACAGAGAAATTTGGGCCACTTAGACGGTTGGTGAAAGACCCTGCCCTAGGACAGATATGGATTCACACAGAGAGAGCAGTGTACCGTTACAACGTGAAACATGAGTCAAGAGACGTTTGGAAGATGTATATGAGCATGGATAAGTTTGACCTCGCCAAAGAGTTTTGCAAAGATCGTCCCGACTGCATGGATATGGTCCTTGCCAAGGAGGCAGAGTATTGCTTTCAGAACAAAAAATATAAGGAAAGTGCCAAATGTTATGCTCTTACTCAGAATTACTTTGAAGAAATAGCTCTCAAATTTATTGAGGTCAAGCAGGACGATGCATTGATTGAGTTCCTGCTGAAAAAACTACTCAATTTGAAACAGTCAGAGAAGATACAAGCCACTTTATTGACCACATGGTTAACAGAACTGTATCTCAACTACCTTGGGACACTGGAAAGTAATGCATCCCAAAAAAAACTTTACCTGAAGACACGTGACGAATTCCGGACTTTTCTCGCCACTCAGAAAAACAAAGACTGCATGATTAATAACCGCGCTTCCATTTATGAACTTCTAGCAAGCCACGGAGATACAGAGCACATGGTGTACTTTGCTGTGTTGATGCAAGACTATGAAAGAGTGGTATCCCACCATTGTCAGCATGATGACTATGAGGAGGCACTTCAAGTCCTGTCAAAGCACAAAGATGAGACGCTTTTTTACAAATTCTCTCCAGTCCTCATGCAGCATATTCCAAAATCCGTTGTTGACGCTTGGATTGCAATGGGCAAAAGCCTGGTCCCAAAAAAACTCATCCCTGCTCTTGTTAATTACAGTCAGAGTGCTGGGACTCAGATCAATGAAGCCATAAGATACATGGAGTTCTGTGTGGAGGAGCTCCAGGAAAACGAGCAGGCGATTCATAATTACCTACTGTCTCTCTATGCTCAATTCAGACCCGATTCCCTTCTTTCTTACTTGGAAATGGCAGGCACCAGCTCCAATCTAATTCACTATGACCTAAAGTATGCTTTGCGGGTGTGTGCGGAACACGAACTTCACCATGCCTGTGTCCATGTTTACAGAGTTATGGAGCTTTATGAAGAAGCTGTGGACTTGGCCTTGAAGGTATTGTTTGATAATTACTTTGAGCTTCGACAATTGCAAATTTCTCCCGAAGCCGTCAATTCATTAGCCAACTGGTATGTTCTACACTGATTATTGTGGTCCCTTTTTTATATAGGGAACTCCTTGTTATAACAGACAACTGTTGATAATTATTATTCTTTATATAGCGCTGTACAGTGGGCACAATATAGACAGGGTTACAATACATTGAACAACAGTTTACAAACCAATACTGGAGGAAACTAAGGCCCTATTCCCTTGGGAACTTACATTTTAGAAGGTTTGGGGATAGAAACAGGAGCGGACTAAAAGGTGAGTGATGGACTGGTTGCGTCAGTGAGTCGGGTGGTAGGCTTCCCTAAATAGGAATGTTTTAAAAAAGAGAAACTATGGGAAAGTACGGGCGAGAGCGTTCCAGAGGATGGGGGCTGCGTGTGAGAAATCCTGCAGTCTATCATGGGAAGAGGTGATGCAGGGAGAATCTAGGCGCAGGTCACTGTTTGATCTTAGGGAGCGGGCTGGGGTGTATTTGATTAGTGAGGACAGGTAGGAGGAGCGCAGATAGTGAGAGCTTAGTAGGTCAGGGAAAGGATTTTAAATGTAATTCTGCAGTGAATGGGGAGCCAGTGAAGGGACTCGCAGAGAGGAGCGGCGGATGAGGTGGATGAGCTTGGCACAGGCATTCAGAATAGATTGTAGGGGGGAGAGTGGGAGGCCAGCAAGAAGATTATTACAATAGTCGAGTCGGGAGATTACAAGGGCGTAGATGAGATGCTTTGTGGTGTCAGCGGTAAGAAATGGACGAATTCTGGAAATATTACGGCCGGCAGGAGGAGGAAAGGGACCGAATGTGGGGAATGAAGGAAAGAGCAGAGTCAAGTGTAACTCCTAGACAGCGAACCTGGTTTGATGGGGAAATAGTGATACCATCAACCTAGATGAAGTCAGGAGGAATTAGTAGGAGCTCAGTCTTGGACATGTTAATCTTTAGGTGGCCATCCAGGAGGCGATGCCAGATAATTAGTTGCCGACTTTGAAAAGGACAGGAGAGCGGTAGATCTGAGTATCATCAGCATAGAGGTGATGATTAAAGCCAAAGCTGTTTAATGATTTTTCCCAGGGAGGAGGTATAGATAGAGCAGAGGGCCTAGGACAGAGCCTTGGGGTACACCAACTGATAAAGGCATTGAAGAGGAGTAGTTACCAGGAAATGACAGAGAAGGACCTGTCAGACAGGTAGGAGTCAATCCAAGAGAGTGCAGTGTCACAGAGAACTGAGAGTCTGTAGAAGGAGGGGGTGGTCGACAGTGTCAAAAGCAGCTGAGAGGTCAAGCAGGATGAGAATAAAATAGTGGCAGTGTTTTTTAGCAGTTAGGAGGTTGTTGGTGACAGCAGTTTCAGTTGAGTGTAGAGGACAGAATCCTGATTGCACTGGATCGAGTAGGGAATTAGAGGACAGGGAGAGGCAGTTCAAAACTAGTTTTTCCAAGCGCTTAGAGGTGAACGGAAGCAGGGATACAGGACGGTAGTTGGATGAAGAGTTGGGATTGAGGGAGGGTTTCTTTAGTATAGGGGTAACCTGATAATGATTTGTAGACGAATGATGAATACAACACACCTCTCCCCCAAAGGTATTTGCAAAGCAATAAATAAAATACAAAAGTTTCCAGCAGGTTGGTAAAAGAGAAAAGAAACCACTAATCAATTAATGGGCATAGTTGTCTATTATTCCCATTATCAATTAATCGGTCTGTGTCTAGCACTGTTTAGAGTCAGGCTGAGTTAAACATTATTAATCACAGATACTACTTTGAGCTGATTGGAGAAGATGTGCTGCTTCTTAACTCAGTATGATTTTGTTCTGGAGTTATGTTGGACATCACCCGTTATTTCGTTTACGACAGTAGCAGAACTAAAAACCAATCACACAGACCGTGGGATATTGCTATTGAGTGGAGGGACCGTACCACGGATGTTTTATCCCTACCTAGAGCTGGAGTCCTGTGTCACTGCCCCACCCTCCCTCTCTCAGGTCCAGAGCTGCCATCACTCCCTTTGGTCCTGGTTCCCGCAAACTCTGGTCCAATCTCTTGCCCACTCACTCCCTTTCATTTCCAGTCCCTTCCCCATCTTTGTTCGTGAAATCATTTTAAAAGGACAAACTACGCACCCTAACCACTATAGCTTATTAACATGGTCAGGCTGTGCGGATTGCACCCCCACCTTCTCACCCCGCTTTGCGTGCTGACATAATCAGGTCTATCCGAGCGCTCATAGCAGCGTTCTTTCAGGGAGAAAGCAGATATGTGCTTGAGCCGCACAAACCTCAATCCAGCACTGTGACCAGGCACTCGTGTACCTTGTGTGTGAAAAGTACGCAATTTACGCGATATACATAATTTGTGTATATACACTACAAAAGTTACGTACACTGCAAATTGCAAAACCAAAAAAAAAATATCAACCGATGCCCGCTGTTGTTTTTATGTTTCTGCACTGTTTGTGTTTAGGTCAAATTTTCTTCTTACTCGTTTATGCAACTCACACATTATATACAGTTTTTCCCGCCATTAAATGGACTTTCTAAAGATACCATTATTTCCATCATATCGTATACTTTACTTTGAAAAGAAAATATGAATATGATGAAAACAATTGAAAAAAAAACGTATTTTTCGCTCCATAAGACGCACCTGACCATAAGACGCACCTAGTTTTTAGAGGAGGAAAACAGGAAAATAAATATTCTGAAATCAAATAGTGTAATAATGGATATACTGCCCCAGCTCCTCTCATGGATATACTGCCCCAGCTCATGGATACTGTCCCCCCAGCTCATGGATACTGTCCCCCCAGCTCATGGATACTGTCCCCCCAGCTCATGGATACTGTCCCCCCAGCTCATGGATACTGTCCCCCCAGCTCATGGATACTGTCCCCCCAGCTCATGGATACTGTCCCCCCAGCTCATGGATACTGTCCCCCCAGCTCATGGATACTGTCCCCCCAGCTCATGGATACTGTCCCCCCAGCTCATGGATAATGCCCCAGCTCACCTGTCGCCGCCGCGTTAGTCTCCCTCTGAGCGTGCGTCCGGCGGCAGGAAGCTTGGGCACTCGCCTGGGGGAGCCACGTGACCGCGATCTCGCGAGATCGCGGTCACGTGGCTCCCCCAGGCGAGTGCCCAAGCTCCTTGCCGCCGGACGCACGCTCAGAGGGAGCCTAACGCGGCGGCGACAGGTGAGCTGAGGCATATCATGGGGCATTCGCTCCATAAGATGCACCCACTTTTCCCCCCACTTTTTGGGGGGAGAAAAGTGCGTCTTTATAGAGCGAAAAATACAGTAATCTACAACCGCCAAAAAAGACCCCTGCTAAATAGTTTCGAAATTTTGTCATGAGATTAGAAATACCAAATTTCTGCATTTTTGCTTTTTAACCCCTTCACCGCTGAGCAATTTCACTTCTGTACGCTGAGCTCATTCTGACCATTTTATGTTCATAATTTTTTGATGCCAGACTATTTTAGTACCCCCCCCCAGACAATTTAAAAAAAAATAAAAAAATCTATTTTTTGTTTATACAACACCCCTAGCCATGATCAGGTCTCTCCAACGATCTAAAACATGGCCCTCTAGCTGCCACGGATAAGGAGATAAGGGGATCATTTGGATCCCCTTATCTCCACTTGGCAGCTAGGGGAATAACTTGCCCACTGATGTCAGTGGGTGGAGGTGACCTGGAGGCTTGACTGACATACAAGATGTCAGTCACTTCCGGGTTTGAATCCGCAACGAAGGGGCTAATGGTGTACACCGCTGAAAAGGGGAGACTCTCTCCTTTACAGCTGTACCATTTGTTCGTTCCTAGGTGGAACGGTTGGAGATAAAGCCCCCCTCCCCTCCACCTTTTTTCACTGCAGGCGCCTGGCGATGTCATCACACCGTGATGACGTCATCCCGCCTGCTGGCCCCACTGAAAAGGCGGGGCAGGCTTCCAGTCCGCCGTGGGAGCCCAGGGAGGTGAGTATAGGGGAGGGAGATTAAGAGACCAGGACGTGCCTTAAACGTCAGCAGGTCTAAGACTTTTACCCGTGACGTACATGGTACGTTCGTGGTCACTAAGGGGATAATCGTTTATGAACATTATAGTTGCTGCCCAACTATAAATTCCACCCAGGTTCCTCAGACACGTAGTGTTCTCTTTGTAAATGACTGCTTTACATGCAGCAGTAACCGTTATAGTAATGACAAAAGTGCAAAAACTACAGTGTAATCAGAACTTTTGGGTAAAAATCCAATTTATTACACTCAATACAATACAATACAATTTTTAAGAGCATGTAATTAATCAAGTCTTATGCCACTGTCCCTTCCATGCTGCAAGTCTCGTTTCAAAGGGTCACACTGACCACTTTATCTTATTGTGTCCCGGCTACATGTAGTGCCCATTTCCCTCACCCCAATTCCATTCTGTAAATATCACTGTGCAGAGGAATTTCCCCCGCCCACACAACTGTCACTCGACAGGGTTTTGAACATCCCACCTGTTGATCACCAACTTGGGAACCGATGATGTCAACACTCTCTGCATGCTAACCTTGTCCTCTCTGAACACTTGCAGCAGCAAGTGTTCTGGGAGACACCACACGAGGACTGGTGCAGTGCGTGCGTGCGTGCACAGCGCCAATGCTTTGGAACTTGCTTACAAAAGTACACAAGCTCAGTATGCTGCACACTTTCGTACACTACACATACAGCATAAGAAGCTGCAAAGGGCTTAACCATTTCGGACGCCATGAGCAGAAGAGTAGGAGCAGCCAGGCGCCGAGGGAGAAGAATTGACACCTAAAATAAATAATTGGGCCGATTTTGTTGTCAGCACCTCTAACCAACTATTTATTTAAGGGCATGAAAAGGTAGGGGGGTTAGTGGAATTGTCCTGTAACTGTTGCGTTTAACCACTTCTCAGCGAATATCGAGATATCTTGGACTTCAAAGGCATTATTTGGTGCTCCGATATCTAGATATCTCGGTATGCTGATCTGTAGCCCAAAAGGTAATGAAAATCGTTTGCTGCAAATTAATTTTGTTTGCTTTTGGCCTGCAGAAGGTGCCCTCGACGGTTTAGTCCTGTGGGCATAATGCCCACAGAGCTAAAACTGTAAAATCAGCTGCTCAAAAAGACCATAGACAAGCCGCTCAAACCTCCAACTCAATTTTGTAGTAGATGGCTCCATCTACTGGCCAAAAATAGGTTATTTACAGTAAGAAATACAATGGGTATAGGCTCAAATATTTCTTATATTATAATTAAAAATTATTTTACAAAACACTGGTTTCTGACCATGCTTTTTTGTAAAATTACTTGGTAGTGAAGGGGTTAAAAATGTTTTTTAAATTAAGCCCAATAAATTGGTTGCCCTGCGGTTCTTGTATATTTGTCATCCATATTAAGAATTGGTACGTGAATAATTGAAAACTACAATAATATCTGCAACTTTACGGTTTGTGTTTGTAGTTGCCATAGGCCACTTAACACTTCTTGCTCTTGTTTTTTTTCCCCCCTTCAAAATCTGTTAAATTTTATCTTGGCATATAGTAATTTCAGTTCTAAATTAACCTCCCTGGCAGTGGTATTCCCGAGTGTGGCCCGGGTTAAATTTCAATGCTGAAAACGGTAACCCTGAGCCACACAAGGGCTGATACATACCTGTCCCTGCGTTCTAGGGCTGTGCCATATGGACAAAATAATCATATTGCGATTTTTATTTGCGATTAGCACATGGATACTGCCCCAGCACATGGATACTGCCCCAGCTCGCACATGGATACTGCCCCAGCTCGCACATGGATACTGCCCCAGCTCGCACGGGGATATACTGCCCCAGCTCACACGGGGATATACTGCCCCAGCTCACACGGGGATATACTGCCCCAGCTCACACGGGGATATACTGCCCCAGCTCACACGGGGATATACTGCCCCAGCTCACACGGGGATATACTGCCCCAGCTCACACGGGGATATACTGCCCCAGCTCACACGGGGATATACTGCCCCAGCTCAGCGCGTCCTGCCGCATGTACACTTTGCTGCGGAGGACGCGCTCAGCGCATCCTCCCTTTGCAGCAGTGATCGGCCGGGATTCCGGATGATCGCGCTGCCCCCCCCCCTCCGGTGCGCACCTCCGGTACCAAGGTGGGCACGATAGACGTCTAGTACAGGCACACACCCCCGTCAGTGCGGGCAGGGGGTGGTCCTTTGGACCTCTCTCCCTCCCCATCCGTGTGGGGCTCCAAGAAAAGGCAGGCACCGTTTGGAAGGGCACAGCCTGCCCTGCCAAGCGGCGGCTGTCTTTAACCCCTAGTGGGCTGGATCGGGGTCCCTTCCCGGAGCTGGCCAACATCTTGGATGTCGGCCAAGCTTCCGGGATATTCAATTGAAATTCAATTTTTATTGCATTTTTTTGTTTATAATATTCAGACAGGACATGACGTATACATAGAATAATGATATATTAAGAATCTGCCTAGTCTGCCGGAAAGAACAATATATACTATGTCTGGGTTGTATAATAAAATGTGACTTCAAATCGCGTTTAAACATGAGTGACACTGGTAAAAATGAGCTCAGCACACAGGTGTGAAATGGCTCAGCAGCAAAAGGCTTA
Source organism: Leptobrachium leishanense (assembly GCA_009667805.1). Taxonomy (NCBI): domain Eukaryota; kingdom Metazoa; phylum Chordata; class Amphibia; order Anura; family Megophryidae; genus Leptobrachium; species Leptobrachium leishanense. The sequence continues at coordinate 62,190,235 of CM019075.1, read as the reverse complement.
AAGGAACCTGGCTTGCCAAGATCTTGGCGCACTAACCACTGATCTTCTGTGGATGTAGGCTGCCTTAAATTCTTCTGTATCTTCATGTAGTTCCAGACAAACTCAATAATGCTGAGATCAGGGCTCTGTGGAGTCCAAACAGTCACTTCTAGGATTCCTTGTTCTTCTCTATGCTGAAGATCGTTCTTAACCCCTTAGTGACCAAGTGATTTTACCATTTGTACGAAAGTACTGCTGTTTTTACATTTCTGCTTTGTTTGTGTTTAGGTCTAATTTTCCTCTGGTTTATGGGACTGTTTATTATATACAGTTTTTCTCACAATTGAATGGACTTTCTAATGATACCATTATTTACGCCTAAAAAAAAAAAAAATATGAAATATGATGCAAAAATGGAAAAAACACACTTTTTTTCAAACTTTAATCCCCAAAAGCTACAACCACAAATAAAGACCCCAGCTAAATAGTTTCGAAATTTTGTCGGTATTTGTAGAAATACCCAATTTTTACATGTTTTTTGCTTTTTAACCCCTTCACTGCTAAACTAATTTTAACTGTTTTATGCTCATGTTTAAACGTGATTTGAAGTCCTGGTATATTATACCCTAGACTAGATTTAAAAAAAAAAAAAAACACTCCTTTATTTGTACATCAAACCTGGTCATGTTTGGTATCATTGAAAAGGCCTTTCCAATGGTGCCAAAGCTGATGCTCTAGCTGCCACAGATCTGGAGATACGGGGGTCCAAAGGGTTAAGTGACGTCATCGCACATATGGCAACGACGTCAGCGGGTGGGGGGGGGTGACCCAGAGGCTTAGCTGACATCCAGGATATCAGCCACCTCCGGTAGTGAATCGCAATCCAGCACCAAAAAGGTTTAAAGAGAGGCACCACTGGAAAGGGCAGACTCTGACCTCTCCAGCGGTGCCTCTCCTTTTTTTTTCTTCTAGGTGCAGCCAATGTGAAGGGAGAGGAGTCCAAAGGACCCCCCCTCCCTTCAGGTTCCTCCTGCAGGCACCGGGGGGTGCCTGAAAATGACATTGCAACAGCTGGCGCCCATAAAACCATTGGTCTGGCTTCACGGAAACTACAGACATTGGACCCTGGCCAGAGAGGTGAGTATAGGGAGGGAGCGGGGTTATAGGACCATGGTGTACATAGTACATCCGTGGTCCTTAAGGGGTTAATGGCATTGGCAGGTCGTTATCTTGCTGCAATATACATTTGGGGCCAATCCGGCACTTCCCTGATAGTTTTGCATTGTGCACAACTATCTGGCTGTATTTCGTCTCAACAAGGACACCGTTAATCCTGACCAATTTTCCAACCATATTTGGGGAAAATCCATCCCAAAACTTGCAAGGAGCCTCCACTATGCTTCAATGTTGCCTGCAGACACTCATTATTATTGTACCGCTCTCCAGACCATTTGTAAACAAACTGACTTTTGCTATAGACCCATTTTTCAAATTTTGACTCCTCGGTCCAGAGCACCTTCTGACATTTTTCGGCAACCCAGTTTTCATGCATAGTTGTCCCTCAGCCTTGTTTCCACGTCCTAGGTATGGCTTTTTGGTGGCAATTCTCCCACAAAGCCACTTCTAACCGGACAGTACCTGGACACCACTGGATTCTGCAAATCCTTTGCTGATGGCATTGCTTGACATTTTCAATTCAGTTTTAAGCGTTCTACACAGCGGTTTCTGTTTCCGTAAACCGCTGTCATGATTCACTGCATTAGAGAATTTATTGCCCCAACATCCCCCAAAGATGCAATGTAATCCTGGATTTCTGTTTTTTTCAGCATACTCAACTCCATACAGCTTCCAGGGCTAGCCTCTATCACCGTGTCCTCCTAGCTCCCACCTGGACTTAGTTCCCACCCACCCCACAGTTCTCATTTCATTTAGGCCGGGTGCACACTAGACTAGAGTAGACGTTTTTTGTAACGCACTAACGCGCGTTAAAAAAAAAAAACATCGTACCCGACGCTCGTCCACGCCCCCTTGCGTTATCTTCCATAGGAGGATAGCGGAGCACCCGTCGACGTGAATCCTAGCGTTCTAGAATGGCGATGCGCTAGGATTCGCGTCGACGGGTGCTCCGCTATCCTCCTATGGAAGATAACGCAAGGGGGGGGTAGACGAGTGTCGAGTACGATGATTTTTTTTTAACGCGCGTTAGTGCGTTAAAAAAAACGTCTAGTGTGCAGCCGGCCTTATACCCAACTAATTTGGTCATGTGATATTTTCAGCTACCAACCTACACCACTCTGGAACTTTACCTACCAGACTCCCTTCCATCTCCTGCTTTCTTTATCAATACCCTACCTGTCCTCTACCTTTCCTTTTTTCCCTCCCCTTCTCCCACACCACCTTTCTCTAGAAATGTTTTTCCCTCTCTTCCCCCTCTTGCTGCTTCTTTCCACCATCTCCCTTCTCTCTAAATCTACCCTCCCTCCCTATACACCCTACAAATTACAGCAAGCTGGAAAAGAAACCCAAATACACCATAGCTTGCTCAGCTCCTTTAATTTATAAGCTGAGTGCTGGTGGATAGTGTTAAAATCCAGCCCTCACACCCCCACACAACAGAGCTTTAAAACCCTTCAATCACTATTTTCCAAAAAGAAAAAACCTGTCCAAATTCCTTTTTATTCTGCTGCTTGCACTTGCAATTGATGTTGAATCCAACACTGGTCCAATAGCTGACACCATATTTAATCTCCCCACTAAGGCCTCTCCTTTGTGCATTGCAACATCCGCAGTTTACTCCCTAAACTGGATGAGCTTAAAGCTTGGTGCTACTATTACAAACCTAAAGTCATTGTGCTGACAGAATCATGGTTAACCCCTAAAGTGCCAGACTCTGCCATAGCAATGCAAGGGTATTCATGCTCTAGAAAGGACAGAGCTAAGAGAGGAGGGGGAATTGTTATCTATGTTGACAACTCCATAAAGTTCACCCCATTGCAGAATCCTAGCTCCCCGGCCACATTTGATTTCCTTTCTGGTACTATTGAGATCCCATTCAGTAAAACAATTATTGCTGCTGGATTCTACCGCCCACCAAGTTCCCCAGTGCAATCCCTTTCTGACATAACCCAAATTCTTAGTAAATTAGTCGCTCAAAACCAAAAAAGCGAACTGCTGGTCCTCGGTGACTTTAATGTTGATTGGCTGAATCCTAAAAACAATAAACACTGCTCACTGTTTAAGGCTTTGCAGCGAACACAATTAATCTCCTCCCCCACTCGCATTAATATGAAAAGCCCTAACCACACCTTGCTGGACTGGATTCTCTCCTCATGTCCTGATCGAATACAGGAGGCAGGCGTTCTCGCTAACCGTTTCAGTGATCACTGCCTAGTGTACTGTGTGCGCAAAATAAGGGCCACCAAAGGTAATAATCACCAGGTCTTTCAAGAAATTTAATCTTGAATCCTTCCTAAATGATCTCAAACAGCTCCCATGGTACAGACTAAGCCTAATCCCAGACCTGGACTGTGCGATTGAATACTTTCAAGCCGAGCTCCTGAAAGTCTGGAACACCCATACCCCACTGCGCAAAGTGCGAGTAAAAGGGGCCCATCTCCCATGGGTTACAGCTGACCTCACGCATATGTACCAGTTTAGAGACTCCCTGTGGTCAAAGTTCAAGAGTACTGGATCCATGAACGATCACTGTGAATACCGAAAATGCCGGAATGAATGCACAAAAGAAACAAAAATGGCTAAAGCCCAATACTTCAATGAAATTTAAACAATAACATATCAAACCCCAGAAATTTTTGGAAAATCATAAATAACATACAAGCACCCCCCAGCCACTCCCAACCAGCTGCTTTAAAAGTAAACAACCAAACTGTACAACACCCCCTAGATGTAGCAAATGCTTTTAATAATTATTTTGTTGGATGCGCCACCACCCTGATTGCTAAGCTAGGAAATGACACGCAATCAGAAAGGCCGCACGCAGGTCAGCACCCACCAACAGTGGAAAGACCCCGTAACCCAGAGAAATTCAGTTTTAGGCCAGTGCCTGTCAGTGCCATCACTAAACTTCTCCGTAACCAAAAAATGAAATACCAGTCTGGACCTGATCAAATCCCAGCAATGCTGCTGAAAATCAGTGCACCAGCAATTGCAAAACCTGTCGCAACCCTGATTAATGAATCACTGGCAACTGGATACATACCGAAACTCTGGAAGACTGCAAGGGTGGTACCTATCCATAAAAGTGGAGACAATACTTTGGTATCCAACTACCGCCCAATATCACTGCTCCCTGTAATGTCAAAAATTCTGGAAAAATGTGTCTACACTCAATTACGTGATTTATTATCAGTATCAGAACTATTTAACCCCAGATCAATCAGGCTTTCGTCCAAACCATTCAACTACATCTGCCCTTTTAACAGTTTGTAATGATATTCAAGTGGGTATGGAACAAGGAAATCTAACTGGAGCCATCTTCCTTGATTTTGCCAAGGCTTTTGACACAGTAGACCATGGCATCGTATTACAAAAACTTAACTCTGGTATTGGTGATAGTACGTTAACCTGGTTCCAATCATATGTGTCTGATAGGTCTCAATTTGTGTCCATTTCTGACAGCACTTCCCTTCCCCTCCCAGTCACGTGCGGTGTACCCCAAGGCTCGATACTTGGCCCCCTGCTATTCACAATATTCATAAACGATCTGCCCAATGTCTGCAAAGCTTCAACTGTACACATGTATGCAGACGACACTGTAATCTATACCAGCAAACCAAATCTCCCACAGCTGGAGGCAGTGCTGCAAGAACAATTCCAGGGGTAGGAAAGTGGATCGCAAATAACAAACTTTTTCTAAATACTGACAAAACTGTTACAATGCTCTTTGGAACCGCACCTAAACTACACAAATTGCAAACACCCCATCTATGTGTTGGTACAAAATCAAATGGCACACTGACCAGTCACTTCTCTCAAATACCTAGGTATGTGGTTAGATCCAAATCTATCTTTTGGCCCCCACATCGAAAAACTCTCATCTAAACTCTACCCCAAACTAGGTGCCCTGTACAGAAACAAATCCTGCCTGAGCCCCGCGGTAAGAAAGCAGATTGTACAACAAATGCTTATGCCAGCCATTGAATACGGAGATGTAGTGTATGCAGCCGCCCCACAAACACACCTCCAGAAACTTACTACATTGTATAATTCATTCTGTCGCTTTGTGCTACAATGTAACTACATGACACACCATTGTGACATGTTAAAAGAACTAAACTGGCCATCACTGGACTCTAGACGCACCCTTCACCTTTCCAACCTGGTGTTTAAGAGCTTTTCTGGGAAGCTACCACCCTACCTGAATATGCTGCTTCCCCCGGCAGTTCCCTCCTCCTATAACCTCAGATCCAGGACCAGCACCTTACTTGCAATACCGCAATACAAAAAGAAAATGGCTCGATCCTCGTTTTCCTACAGAGCACCGCAAATATGGAATAACCTCCCAAACACCGTCAAATCTTCCCCCAGTCTAAAGTCCCTTAAGACTTCCCTATTAACATACCTCAATACAGAATGCACCTGTAAACATGTAACATAATGACTTTATTTCCTCCATATTTATTTTTCTGTTAATCTGTATATTTGGTCTTGTGTTAATATCTTTCATTTTTACAATTTTTTTTTTTTTTTTTTTTTTTTTGTATTTCTGTAACCACTCAATGTTCTCGAACCCAGGACATACTTGAAAACGAGAGAAATCTCAATGTATCCTTCCTGGTAAAATCCTTTATAAATAAAATAAATAAATAAATGGTGTCTCAACCTACATATGAAATTGTTGATAATCAGCACCTGCTTGGTATAATTGTTTAATCATACACCTAATTGTGATCCTACAAAATCTTGCAAGTGTAAAATTGAGGCTGGTTTGAAGCCAAAGGGTTGTCACACCAAATATTAATTTGATACATAATTTTCTTTTCGCTCACTTTGCATTTTGTAAATACAGAAACCATTAAAAATATATTTGAAAGCGTTCTTACTTTACAGCATTTCTTCACTCATGCCTAAAACGTTTGCCCGACACGGTTGACCTGTCTTGCTCCCATGTTAATATTTAATAGATCTTTGCAGATATATTTTCTTTTTACACATTTTAACCATTTTTTTTCTTTGCAAATGACTCAGGTGAATGTGGATCTGGCAAAATCTTGTGCAGACTTGCCATCCGATGACGAGGAGCTGAAAAAGAAACTTTGGCTGAAAATCGCCCGTCATGTGGTGCAGGAGGAAAAGGATGTGAAGAAAGCCATGGTTTGCCTTTCCAGCTGTAATCTTCTTAAAATTGAGGACATACTACCTTTTTTTCCTGACTTTGTAACCATTGATCACTTCAAAGAAGCCATTTGTAGCTCACTCGAAGACTACAACCAACACATTGAGGAGCTAAAGAGCGAGATGGAAGATGCTACTCAGAGCGCCAAACGTATCCGAGAAGATATGCAAGAAATGAGAAATAAGTACGGGTCAGTTGATCCGCAAGACAAGTGCACAGTATGTGACTTTCCGTTGCTGAATCGGCCTTTTTACCTATTCCTCTGTGGACACATGTTCCACTATGACTGTCTTATGCAGGTGGTTGTCCCCAACCTACCCACTTACAAGCAAGTTAAGCTGGAAGACCTACAAAAGAAGCTTGGATCCACGTCGCAGCCTTCAAAAAGTCGCTCCCATACAAAAGAAGAAGACAACATAAGCCTAGGCAGGAGTCAACAATCCCGTGAGCAATTTAAAGCAGACATTGATGACATTGTGGCATCTGAATGTGCCTATTGTGGTGAACTTATGATTCGGTCCATTGACAAACATTTCATAGACCCACAAGGATTCAAAGAAGAAATGTCGAGCTGGATGTAGTTAATTCTTTGTCAGCTAAAATTCTATTGGGTAATCCGATTGTGTTGGAGCATAATGTGTAATCTTGGAGTCATTTCCTGGTAACACTAGTAATTATTTGTAAGCCTTTTGATTTGGGGCGTTGCGTCTCACCATTTTGATCACACACACTTGCCATGGATGTATCATTCTGTTTGTGGTTCAAACTTGGCAAAGATTAGTCCTTCACTTAATCTAGATGTGTATGTGCTTTCACAAGACTTTTTTTGTTAATTCTATCATACCAGAAACCCAAGGCACAAAGTAAAGTGATCTCACTATAATGTAAACGTAAGGAGCCAATATGTGCTGCATCTTTTTCAGAGCCGGATGGATTCAAGACCCATCTGGAGTGTCGGGGTGGTGAGTAATTCTGAAATACAGAAGCTTCCAAAAATGCCAGATTTTGGAATTTCAGATAAGGGATGCCTGATCTGGAATATCCTATGTCTATAAGAGGACAAAACAACTCCCAGCACTCCCTTTAAAGTATAACTACTATATGGAAATCATGTGCTCATATAGTGCATATATACCCAACACCCTGGACTGTAAATATGATAAAATATAAAGAAATAAATACTAGTATGAAAACGTCCTTGAAGTCTCCTGACCATTTCTTGAAATCACAGTCCACATAAAATTCCATACAGATCCACAAATGGGGTCCTTCCAAGTCAAATCAACAAATGAAAAAATCATTTTGGAACTTGATGATGTTTTTGTTAATTGTTGGTACATTTGTACTAGGGTTGCACCGATACCACACTTTTAGAACCAAGTACCGATACTTTTTTTTTCAGGTACTCACCGATACTTTTATTTAAAGCCATGTGACCGCTTTCAAATAAATAATTTAGGATTTTGCTGAAAGCCTGTCCAATTTTTGTGTATATTGAAATGTATGGCCAGACACCCCATTTACCCACTGCACACACCTCCTCTCCGATATATGTATAACCACTCAGATACATGTACATACCTGCAGACCTCAGGCCAGATGTACCCACTCATGTATACAGACGTCAGTCAGACACTTGGGAAGCTGGCCGGATGCATTAAAAGCATTTGGCTACGTTACCCTCCAGCTGGGCACGTTACCAAGCGGTCGCAGGACAGTGACGTGCTCCCATGAGAGCTCGCCTGGAGGCAGTGTCACAGCCTCCACAACCGCATGGTAATGTTGCCGGCCACAGGGGAATACTGGCCAAATGCTTTTAATGCATTTTTGCCCCCTTCCCCAGCCCCACGGATACTGGCAAGTCGGCCCAGTGCTGGCTTCTGGTATCGGGGCATTTGCACGAGTACAAAGTACTCGTGCAAAAGGCAGTTTCGGCACTGATCGGTATTGGTGGAGTATCGGTATTGGTGGATCCCTAAAAATCAAGTTTTTTTTTTTTTGTTTACCTGTTTTAGAGATATTGAATTTTCAAAATTGCCTATAAACACCAACAATTCACCAGCCACCATAAATTCAAATGCCTATGATAACTATGGACATGTGACAGGTGTCCATTTTAAAGCTTATAGATGGGGCTTTCATTTGATATGCAACATGACACAAATGGTAAAACTTCAAAAGATTCACAAATTGAAGGGAAAAAAATTAGATTTTGGAAAGACTGAATTTAACATTTTCAAAAAATTCACACTTACAGGAATATGTCTTATTGCCAGTCAGCCCAAATTTCAATGTGCTAACTCAATTAAATTTTTGTATGATACCATTATCTTGTTGGCAGTGAGAAGGAATTAAATTGATTTGGTCCAGAGAAAAAACAAACAAATCCATAATGATAATTTTTTTTTTCTTGGCTACCTTGGTCTGTGTTTTTGTCATCTCTTGTGGGGTTATCAGGTATGTTCTGCCTGTAGCTGTAATTGGATCCAGTTTGCTATGGGTGAAGTATCTTGGCATGGTGAGAACATCTGGCTTCCTAGGATAAGAGCATGATATTGCTTGTCCAGCTGGATGCAAGAATGATATGATGGCTTGGCTACACATTCTACCACATCCATTGAGAGAACACATCCCATCCCCCATGAGTTGTCAGTCACATGCCACATGACTTTCCTCAAGGCTTTACTAACCCAGTGCCCCCCCCCTTTTTAAAAAATAAATAAATTGAAATCTCTCATGGTAAAGGTACAAATGTACCAAAAATAACCCAACTCCATGATATTATGGTTTTGTGCATCGTTTGATTTGACATGGAATGACCCTATAACTTGGGGGTGAAGACATTAATTGTGCAAAGGGCCATCCCAATTGCGGAGCGGTTTGGAGCAACCGCTCCAAGTGGCATATTTTTGCCACAGAGTCCCTGCACTATTTTTTTATTTTTATCACCACCAGCATCTCTTGGAGGCTGACGGGAGACACGTGGTGCGTGTGGGCGGGCCGGATCTCATTCTACAGCAGGTGACGAGCTGGATGCTTGATCCCTGCTGCTCAGTCCTTCCAAGTGTCCAGGCAGATGGTCCCAGCTGAGCCCTCCAACCCTGGAGTTGACCTACTACTAGTACTACAAGACCTACTATTCTGCTTCCCTAAGCAAAGCTGTGAGGCGTGGGTTCTTTAGACTAGCTGAAGTCTGTATTTGACCAGTACTCACACGATGACGTTCAGCAGATAGCTTCAATTCAGCAAAACTGACACGTAGGATGAATCCATTTGAAGCGTTTAATGATCAGACTGACAATCTTGTTAGTGTACTGCTTTGCAGATAAAAATACTTTAGTTTGTCCAGCAATGATCACAGAATGGCTGCTATGTGACCCAGGAAGTAACTAACAAGACGACACTGAGCAGAGGGGTGTGAACTAGCTGAATACAGAAGCCTAAGGAAACCCTGCAGGGACAAAATAGCTATGAAATCAATAGCATGTAAGCAGCAAAGGCAGATTCAACACAAAACAGAAAAATATACAATAAATCCTAAATCATGGGGCACGCCACCTACTATAACCAAAAATGTAAGGGGGGGGTGTTATGGACTGGGTTTGGGAAGGGGGGGCAGGTGCTGATCTTTGCCTGGGCATACTGAGACATGGGGGCTAGTACAGCAGCCTGCATTGCATATGCATTATTTTTGGTCTTTGCCCCAGTTCAGAGAAAGAGACTTACTATCCATAGGTATATCAGGCTCTGCATTGGCTGAGGGTGATGGGTGCTGCAGTCCAGACAGAGGGGACCCAAACTTTTTTTTGTAACTGACACCCTGTGAGGTCATTTGGCATAGAAATATGAGGACAGATCTGTGGTCTTGGGGATAAATACTTTAGCTCATGGGAGTTGCAGTCCCAGATCATGCCTGTAGTTACTGTACAATGATCCTGGGTGAGGGTGATGGGAAGTGTAGTCTACAGTTACTGGAGAGGCAGAACCTGCCGGGTAATGGACGGTTAGCACAGCCTGCTGTGATCGCATGAATCAGGTGTGCAGGTATAGGATGTGTCAGTCTGGTGTGGGAGCACTGGCTGAGAGTGGTATGAGCTGCAGAGCTCAGTGATTGGAGTTCTTGTGGTGCCAGATCCTGTCTGTAGGAATGGATCTTGGGTGGGCAGTTTGGCCCCCTCCCCATGATTCTCAGCCAGAGATCACTCATGCATGAGTCATATCTGAAAACGTCCTGGTCACGAGTTGAGGATTTAGCAAGCGGTTTTCCTGGCCGTGGAGTGTCTCCCAGCTGCTGACATGTCATTTTCTCTTCCTCCTTAGCTCAGAAATCTGTTTACTGGTTTTATTTCATCCTCCAGATCCCTGATAGCTACCACTGCAGACTGAGCACCTGTGATCTACCACTGCCGGCAGCATCTGGTACTTAACTCCCACCACCCTGCAATCAGCTGGCACAGCTCTGAACCCACCACCCTGCTTGCAATCAGCAGCACGGAACCCGCCACCATGCCTGCAATCAGCACAGAAACCCAACACCCTGCCTGCAATCAGCAGCAATAGAACCCAGCACCCTTCCTGCAATCAGCTGGCACAACACGCTACCCACCACCCTGCCTGCACTCAGCTGGCACATCGCTGTACCCACCACCCTGCCTGCACTCAGCTGGCACACCACTGTACCCACCACCCGATCTGCACTCATCTGGCACAGCATTGTACCCCCACCCTGCCTACACTCCACTGGCATAACACTGTACCCACTACCAGGGCCGGATTGGCATCTCAGAAGCCTCTAGACAAAGAAATGACACAAAAAATTACCAAAATTACTTTTAAATTTTCATTTTGGGGCAAAACCAAAACGCATTTAAAAAAACATTAAGTTTCTCTCTGCGCTCAAATCAATAGAAGGGGGCAGCAATTCATCCTTGGCGCCAGGCAGCATAGAATCATAGAAAACATAGAAACATAGAAAAATGTCGGCAGATAAGAACCTTTCGGCCCATCTAGTCTGCCCAATTACATGGATACTTTACCTGGATTTATCTTTTGTTTAGGATAGCCTTATGCCTATCCCATGCTTGCTTAAATTCAATTACTGTTTTGGCCTCTACCACTTCAACTGGAAGACTGTTCCATGTATCCACCACCCTCTCAGTAAAATAATGCTTCCTGATGTTACTTTTAAACCTTTGCCCCTCTAATCTAAGACTATGTCCTCTTGTTTTGCTACTTTGTTTCCTTTTAAATATACTCCCTTCCTCTACCTTGTGGATTCCCTTTACATATTTAAATGTTTCTATCATATCTCCTCTGTCTCGTCTTTTTTCCAAGCTGTACATGTTAAGATCATTAAGCCTTTCCTGGTAACTTTTCTCCTTCAAGCCGTACACCATTTTAGAAGCCCTTCTCTGAACTCTCTCTAAGATGTCTATATCCTTCTGGAGATACGGTCTCCAGTACTGCACACAGTAATCCAAGTGAGGTCTCACCAGTGCTCTGTACAGTGGCATGAGCACTTCCCTTTTCCTACTGCTAATACCTCTCCCTACACAACCAAGCATTCTGCTAGCATTTCCTGCTGCTCTATTACATTGACTACTTACCTTTAGATCCTCTGAAATAATAACTCCTAAATCCCTTTCCTCAGATGTTGAGGTTAGGACTGTATCAAATATTCTATATTCAGCCCTTGGGTTTTTACGTCCCAGGTGCATTATCTTGCACTTATCCACGTTAAAACTCAATTGCCACAGCTCCGACCATTTTTTTTAGTTTACCTAAATCATTTGTCATTTGGCTGATCCCTCCAGGAATGTCAACCCTGTTGCAAATCTTTGTGTCATCAGCAAAAAGACATACTTTTCCATTTAATACATTCTGCAATATCACTAATAAAAATATTAAATAGAATGGGTCCAAGTACTGACCCCTGAGGTACCCCACTGGTAACAAGACCTTGCGCCGAATAAACTCAGTTTACCACAACCCTCTGTTGCTTGTCACTCAGCCACTGCCTAATCCATTCAACAATATTGGAATCCAAGCTCAAAGATTGCAATTTATTGATAAGCCTTCTATGCGGAACAGTATCAAAAGCCTTACTGAAATCTAAATAAGCAATGTCTACTGCACCACCTGTGTCTATTATTTTTGTTACCCAATCAAAAAAATCAATAAGATTAGTTTGGCATGATCTCCCTGAGGTAAACCCATGTTGTTTCTGATCCTGTAATCTATGTGTTTTTAGATGTTCAACAATCCTTTCCTTTAACATGGTTTCCATTAATTTCCCCACTACTGACGTAAGACTAACTGGCCTATAGTTCCCCGATTCCTCCCTACTACCCTTCTTGTGAATGGGCACAACATTTGCTAATTTCCAGTCTTCTGGGACGACTCCCGTTAACAGATTTATTTAACCAATCCTTGCTAACGGTTTTGCTATTACATCACTGAGCTCTTGTGGCTTGTGCCGGCCCTGATTGTACAGCACAATCACTTGGAGATGGTTCCCTCCCTAGAGAGGCACTCCCTTTCTTTAAATTTTTATTTTTATTTTTTGGAGCCTTGTTTCAAGTAAATGGCGGTTTTATTTCAGCAGAAGACCAATAGGAGTGGTCTCTCCCCTCTTTTCCGTCTAAAGTCTGAGCCTGACATCCCCAAATAGGCTCTAGACCACGTGCGTTCAATCCACCTTTTATCTGAACAAACAAGCTTAATTATACAGTGTTGCACTATGTATGCCTTTTTTCTGTCTTGCATATGTTAAGGACGGAAGAAGAGGAAAAACTGAAGACACATCTGTTTTTTACACTGCATTCAGAGACTGCGTTACCTAGTCTAACCACTAGAGGACAGTAAACTACTAGAGGACTTCTGGCACTACCCAGACCAAATAGGTGTCTCATACAGCACATCTTTTTAACCACCAGATAGTGACTTTATTTGACTGCCATTGCTCCCCCAAACTTTGTGTTCTCACGAAAATACACTAATGTAACAGGTGCATCAGAATCCCATATATCCCTTTTTGATCACGGGGAACGCAGAGTACGATTTAAACCTGTCATCACCATCTCTACCTTAAGTATTCCCTTGAGATTCTTTGGGAAAAGACCAGGGTCTCCTAAATCCTCCCTATTTTTGTGAGGTATATTATTAAACCTGAGGTCATCACATCTCACCATAGGTAGGATACCTCCATATAGAAGGTGCACTTCACAAAGCGCAACATACACATCTACAGGTAGCGCTCAACACAGATATACCACCCATCTTCCACAACATTTGCTAATTTCCAGTCTTCTGGGACGACTCCCGTTAACAGATTTATTTAACCAATCCTTGCTAACGGTTTTGCTATTACATCACTGAGCTCTTGTGGCTTGTGCCGGCCCTGATTGTACAGCACAATCACTTGGAGATGGTTCCCTCCCTAGAGAGGCACTCCCTTTCTTTAAATTTTAATTTTTATTTTTTGGAGCCTTGTTTCAAGTAAATGGCGGTTTTATTTCAGCAGAAGACCAATAGGAGTGGTCTCTCCCCTCTTTTCCGTGGATGGTGCCTAAAACATACATGCAAAAAAAAATCAGATCTCCTAGTGCAAAACATCTGTATATCAATGAATGTAATATCGAGTAATTGGTCTCATGTTTCCCACCACCTCCTTGAATGGACTTTGGAACATGTTCTTTATCTTTTGTGGCTGGACTCTTTGGTAAATCCACAATAAGAGAAACTAGTACATCTAATTTAAAAACGAGGAAAAAATGTTGTATTCCTAAACGATTAAATGAATCACTATAAAAGGTTTTACCCATGGATAACTAGAACGCGTTTCGCATACATGCTTCTTCAGTTAGTGTCCATAAAAGCTTACAATCTGTTAAGAATTAATAAAAGGTGTTCTCCTCTCAAGGACTTCCTTAAATAGTTTCTAGAAGTCCCGATTTCTCCTTGCGTGTCCTCTTCAAGATCGCATCCAGCGCTTTGTGTCCTTGCATTTCTGGGTTTTCCTGGTAATCTGTGCCCGCTCCTTTGCCTGGCGTTCATTGGTTCTTCTTAACTCATGATCTTGTTTGTCCCACAGTTTTTTCCCATAATTTTCGATCTCCTGCTCCTTCTGTAAATGGAGAACATTATGTAAACTGGAATACTATTCAATATATTTTATTGGCAATAAAGGTTCTTTTATCCTGGTCTTGGGGTCTTTAGTTTTTGCTATCTTTTCACAATATTTGCTTTTCTGCAATACTGTCCCTTAATTTTTTTCATTAAAGGAACACACTACTGAAAAGTAGAGTGTCCTTTTTTTTTTTTTTTGCCCTCAAATAATTGGGCAGAGGCTACTGAAAGCCTCTGCCCTATTATTTTTTTCTTTTTGTTAGCCCATTTTACTCACCTTTTTTGTCCCACAGCTTCTGCTCGGGACTTCCGAACCCGGAGCTCCCTGCGGCTTTCCTCTGCAATATGCAACTTGCATATCGTGGAATCTTAGACTGCACATCAGCGTTGCACTCATGCACAGAGCCTAGCCATTGCTAACATGAGTGGAAATGCCTCCACTTCACCCAGCTTTTTATCCAGTTTGCCTGGGAAAGGGGGCACTCCTCACTTCCTGGCCACTTCAAAAAATAAAGTGGTCAGGATGTGTAGAGTGTTCCTTTAACTCTTCTTGATTCTTCCAAGTATTTTCTAATGTATCTTCTTTTTGCAATGTATTTTATTTTCCTTCCTTTTATAATGTCCTTCCTACATTCCTTTATTAATCCTTTGACACCTTGTACTCCTAAGTGTCCTCTCTGATCTTCCCTTTTTCTTTTATTTCTAGAAATTGTTATTACAACACTTTATAAATATTTCTATTTCTTATTACTACATAAACCATAAAATCTTCCTCTCTTTTGTGATTAAAATTGAGAAAATACAAATTGGAGGAATAAGAACAATTAGATATATATAGATATATATATATATCTTTTTTCCATATTTTCATAACACTTTACTACCAAGTAGTTATTATCTTAACTTAAAAAAATTACCTAAAACCTTTTATCCTAACTTTAATATTAGTGGTGTCTCATAATTGGTCTCTATCCCTGCTGATATAAGAATGACCTTTTTACTATTACAGTGGCAAGAAAAAGTATGTGAACCCTTTGGGATTACGTGGAGTTTTGCATGAATTGGTCATAAAATGTGCTCTGATCTTCATCGAAGTCACAACAATTTGAAAAACACAGTCTGCTTAAAATAATACAACACAAACATATATTTTCATGTGTTTATTGAACATAACATGTAAACATCCACAGTGCAGGGTGAAAAAAAGTGTGCGAACCCCTAGCCTAATGACTTCTCCAAGAGCTAATTGGAGCCAGGAGTGAGCCAACCTTGAGTCCAATCAGTGTGATATTATTGGATGTGTTACTGAAAGCTGTCCTGCCCTTTAAACACAGACACCAGTTTTGGGTTTACTGGTTTCAAGAAGCACTGCCTGATGTGAACCATGCCTCGCAGAAAAGAGCTCTCAGAAGACCTACGATCAAGAATTGTTGACTTGCATGAAGCTGGAAAGGGTTACAAAAGTATCTCCAAAAGCCTTGATGTTCATGTGTCCACGGTAAGATAGACGGTCTACAAATGGAGAAAGTTCAGCACTGTTACTACTCTCCCTAGGCGTGGTCGTCCTGTAAAGATGACTGCAAGAGCACAGCGCAGAATGCTTAATGAGGTACATAAGAATCCTAGAGTGTCAGCTAAAGACTTACAGAAATCTCTGGCACATGCTAACATTTTTTTTGACACATCTACAATAAGGAAAACATTAAACAATAATGGAGTACATGGGAGGACACCACGGAGGAAGCCATTGCTTTCCAAAAAGAATATTGCAGCACGTTTGAAGTTTGCAAAAGAGCACCTGGATGTTCCACAGCACTACTGGCAAAATATTCTGTGGACAGATGAAACCAAAATTGAGTTGTTTGGAAAAACAGGTTTTATATAACAATAAAAGTAATAAATATTTCTTATTTTTTCTAACACAAGAATATATTTTTCACTTTTCGATTATAAAGTGAACAATGATGCTCACCATCACATTTCTCATTTCACCAACAATTGTGGAGGTAATGGCACATTACGTTATTACGAATTGTTACATCAAAAACCTAAACCGCTGCACTGCAGCGAAGAGCACGGGGGGGGGGCCTTTGGACCCCTATGTCACTAATCTTTACACCTCACAAGGTTAAGTGAGGTGTCATTGGACAGGTCAATATCTGGCCTTTGCATTGATACCAAATGTGACCATGTAAAATCTAAAAAAGAGACCAAAACAACCCACTTTATTTATATTTATTTTTAGCTCCAACCGACGTCATTGTCCGATTGTCACGTACAAGATGAGCAATACCACTGCCATCACTCACCCGGTGGGAGCAAGGTCAGTGTTTTATACATAGTCATATTATTTATAAAACACCATCCTCCAAAATACAAGGGAAATATTTCATTTTTTTTTAATTTTTGGTTAAAATTGTACAGTTACCTCAGAAAAATGCAGTAACAGGTTCCCACTTCACGTTTTTTTTTTTAAAAAACAAGAACTCCCTATAGAATATATAACCACAAAGGTTTGGATGACTAAATGGGAAAAAAAATATTTTACACCCTTTAAATGATTGAAATCTGAATGAAAAATTAATTACACAGTATCTGCCTGGTCAGATATAGCCGTACCTGCACTATTAAATAACCTAAAGTATGCTTTCATTTCACACAATTACATAAAAAGCCCACCAAAATATTCAGCTCCAGGCCCATAGAGATCTTAATCCGGCCTGGAGTACAGTAGTCTGGTTAATGCTGCGCCTACAATAAAGCTACTGCTAATGCCAAACCTCATGTGACCATCTTCCTTCTTTGTTGTTCCAGTGGCATGCCGACAGTCACAGCTGTGAATGGAAGAGCTGTTCTAGAGGTCAGCCTTCTGTTCACTCCTGACAGCCAAATCACTTTCTCTGCACTGCTACTTTCGCTGTTTTTACCCCCCCCCCCCCATGGAGGAGGAACATGGAGGTGCCGTACCTGCGACTCAAGATTTATTATCAAGGAAATTAAATTCACATTGATCAATCTGATCTACATCAGTTATTTTTGAAGTGCCAAATATTGTGCAGGGCTGTATAATGGGTGGAAGAAAACACCCTTAAAATTAAAAAGTCTGACACATGGAGAAAGATGGGACAAGACCCTGCTCAAGTAAACACCAAATCCAAAAGGATTGGGTAGACACACACACAGACATAACCGTAGATTGCAAGATTTAAGAAGTAATAGAATGCGTGGGGGCTGTTTTAGGACTCTACACTTTCTTGATGTTCCATATTTGGATCATAATGAAGTGCATGACTATTGACTGTATCTTCTTACTTATTTTATTATTGATTAGAAACAATGTGTTCTTAAGTTGAATTTTCTAAACTGTACTTTTAATAAATATTCTTATGTGCACTTAACACCTTTACATTTTCCAGAACACAAGACTAAAATACAGTCAGTGAGATGGACATCAATGCACTACAACTCTATCTCAATCCTATTTTGTTAGATATGCTGCAATAACACTCCTCCTCAATTCCCGCATTGAAAACAAGTGTGGAAGCGATGATGCAAAGTAACCAGACACTTGTTGTCTAAAAGGTAAGCTGCCACCATGCCAGGAGTGGAAACCTTTGTTATGGTTAAGTGTGTTGTCATTGGACAGAGTCTGGCCTTTCCAATTATACCAAACATGACAATGTAAGAAGAAAAAAAAATCTTGATCTTTTCTAAAGTGACTTTGTCCACTTTCACATATAAAGCAAAACATGCCACTACCATTACTCTTCTCATTTCCCATGCAGGAAAATGACAAATACATTGTTTTATTCATAGTCTTATATTATTTATGAAACTCAATGCTCCAATTTTAAAATTTTAGTCAAAATCACCTATTTCCTTCGAAAAAACTCCAGTATCAGGGTTTCATTTTCTGATGTTTCTTTTTTTTTTCTGAAGGTAACCACAGTGTGCGGAACACATCTGCACATGATGGTGATAGTGGTCAATGCACCCCATGCTTTGCCACAGTGAAAATTATTTTATTTTTTTGAAAAAGAAAATTGTTTGTGCCTTAACAAAAAACGTAAGCCACATACCAATTGGTATGTTTAGAAAGTTCTTTCTGTTAATATGGGTATCCTTTGCTACACATGTTGTATGTTGTTTCAACATAACTTGGAGTCATTTCTTGTTAGAAAACTGGACTTTGAACATAACACAGGGAAATCCCTTCTACAGAAAATCCCTTCAGTGGAAACAAGTATTTCCTGTTCAATGTCAAAATATTTGTTACTGGCAGGCTAAGTGACCCATGAAAATGTCACATTTTTAAGTTTTATTATTTACGGTGAGGATTTAAAGTGCACCTTTTGCAAGTCGAGTTGGCTTGATAAGTTTTAAATACCAGTGGTCCGTAATATATTTATCAAGTATCAACTGTACTATGATTCTCTGTAACCCATTTGCTGCAGACGACATGTATGGGACATCCTGATAGGTAACAGTTATATTCACAGGATGTCCCCCACGTCATCCATTCTGTTTCTCCATACCAGGAATTGGCCATTTTGGGCAAGGGAAGCCGGGTTTATTGTTGAGTTGTAGGAGATTTCTGGGAATTTGAATCTGTGTTGGCACTGCCAGGCTATCCGGGACAGTGTGTATCAGTGAGTTGTAGGAGATTTCTGGGGACTTGAATCTTTGTTGGCACTGCCAGGCTATCAGTGAGTTCTACCACAGTTCAGCAAATTAGAATCTGTCTTGGCACAGCCTGTTATCAGTGTGCATCAGTGAGTTATACCACAGTTCAGCAAATTCGAATCTGTCTTGGCACAGCCAGGCTATCAGGGACAGTGTGTATCACTGATTTATAGCATTGTTCTGGAAAATCTGTATATCTTTGATCTAATTCTAGATACCATACAATAACACAGTTTAATCAGAGTTCATCTGTTTATCTATTGAGAGTTGCATCTGGCTGTTGCCAGCTATCAGGGTGTTGCAGCCTGCAGGAAAGGAAGTGAATCAGAGAGAGAGAGTAGAGGACATTGGCAGCCTTGCAGGGAAAATATCAGTAAAATCGCCGACTTATATCAGAGTTCTGAATATCTTTAATCTTTATACCAGAGTTGAATCAGAGTTCTGTATATCTTTAATCTATATATCACTCACCATGTCAGAAAGACCAAAAAGGACAGGCAGACGCTCCCAGACACAGATAAGAAGGCAAGCAGAGGGGGCGGAGCTAGCCGAGGAAGCGAGCGGCTGCATGTTGAAGGAGCTCCGTGATAAACACGGCTTTTAAAGTTATTTCCGCCGCTTGCTCGAACTTGAGAAAAGCTCTACTGTCTCTGGGGGCACTGGGGGACTCGGTGAGTTTGCCTTACCCCCGAAATTGACGCTCTGGAGCGGATTAACCCCCGCGGCACAATCGGGACCTAGTACTAGCGGCCATTTTGGAAGCCTGGAAGGAGATTGGGAAGACCTTTTACCGCTCTTCCTCCTTGTGCCTGCGCTTTTGGTGACATGCCCACCGGTCGCTCACAGAAGCTGGGGTCCAGACAGAGGCACATTGGGGACTCCATGAGAGGTGGGTTCACTTCGAAAGGAGTTGCGATCTCCTCATCCCTCCCCCCGGGCTACGACTTTTCGGAAGATGAAGAGGACCCCTGGCACTCGGGTGGTAGCTCTGCGATGACCTGGATCTCCCCGCAATCTCGGAAACCAGATTCCCAACCACTATCTGCAGCAGCAAAAAAACGGGCGCAAAAGAAACGAAAAGCAGCACTGACGGCGTCTTTGAGTGCCTCACTTGCTGCTGGTGGCCTCTCTGACGGGGATTCGGCCGAGGAACACCAGCTTTCAGCCAGCAGTAGTGTGGCTTCATTAAGACAGGACATTTTGAGACCGGGTGCCAAACCGCAACAAACGAGAGCAACCTCACTCGAAACACGTATGACGCAGCCTGAGGAACGACGGCAGGAGGAGGATGATGATCTTCCTCTTACGAAAAGAGACCTTCAGAGGATCTTAGACGAACTCCGGGAGATCCGGGGGGTATGGAAGCCTGAAGTGGCGGCGGTTCGATAAGAGGTTGCAGCAATTCGTGCACAGGTGACAGCAGTGCAGGCAACGACCTCTACCGTGCTATCGGAACATACTCACCTGTCGGGACAGGTCGCTGTTCTAAGATCCCAGGTCGAGCTTTTGTCCCGCTCTGTGGAGATGCTGGAAACAAGACACCGCCGTCGTAACATCTCGGTCAGGGGCATCCCGGACTCTGTGTCGTCGGATGAACTCCCAGCTTATGTGTCTCGTTTGGCCCTTCGGATGGCGGGACTTCCTCCTGACAAGCCAGATGTGATCGGATCGGTATTCAGAGTTCGGAGGCCTGCGGCGCTTTCGAAGGGGACACCCCGTGATGTCGTGGCGGCCTTTTGTGACGTAGCATTTAAGGTCAAGCTTATGTCTGCTCCTGGCGCGAGAGATCCAGTGAAATTTGAGGGCTCCACGTTGGCTTTGTATCACGATCTTCCATTCCAGACTCTGCTTGCTCGCAGACGGTTCCGTCCTGTGACTGCGGTTCTTTGTCGGAGGGGGATCCGTTATCGGTGGGGCTTGGCGGGAGCATTGGTGGTGACACATAATAATGTCCCCTACACCATCACTGATCCTGAAGCCGCCTGGTCCGACCTTGAAGCGGCGGGCATCTCGCCGGACCCTCCGGAACTTCAGCCAGACTGAGACCTGAGCGATATTGTTTATCCCCCCCCAGCTTTTTTCTTCTCTGTTTACGTGTCACTTGTCTATCAGGACAATTTGTGGCATTTACGTTGATAGTCCTACATGCTTATGTGTTTCTTTCGTGTTTTCTCTCTTCCCTGAGGTTGGGACTTCTTGCTTTTTGTTTTTTATTATTCCCTTATTGACTTGTTACTACTTGCATCATACATTGTCTGACTGGCTGACCGTAGTTAGTTTGGCCAGCCCTAGACGGCTGTCTTTTTCTACGTTTGATTTCGTGAATTTCCTGTTATGTATAATTCTCTAAATAAAGAATTAAAAAAAAAAAAAAGAAGGCAAGCAGCCTCTGTGTCGGAAGGCAGTGCCCCTGGTCGTCATGGACGTGGTGCACCTCTACAGGGGAACGCTTGTCCTTTCTAACTGGTGCTGGCCGTCTTATGCTGCAGCAACATACAGCGGATTTGCAGGATTGGCTAACCAGGCCATCCTCATCCTCCGAGTCCTCTGCCAGCCAGGCTTGTAGTTGTTTACAGTCCACCTCAGCTGCCAAAACATCTAATTCAGCATCCATGTCCACAGCTACTCCTGCCGTAGCCTCACCAACATACACGGAGGAGTCAGCTGAATTGTTTGACTACAATGACAGTGACATGCTGCTTGAGGATGTGCAGCAACTCCAGTGCTCTGATTCAAACTCTGAGGTTGAGGAAGGGAGTAAAATCAGTCTAGAGGGAGGGGGTGTCACGACCCACTACGCGTGCTGCTGCGCAAAGACGCCGGGTTAAACCGCTCACTATCTATCTATCCAAGACCCAGATAATTACGCGCACTTATCTACCCGTCCCGGCCACCCTTTCTCTCACAACAGGCACGTAGAGCGCAATATACTGATCCCAGGATTGCAACCCAGTACAAGTCTTCTCCTGAAGCGCGTACTAACTACGTCTCTCACAATCCCAGAGCTCACTTTCTTATTCTATTAGTAACGCTGCCACCAGTCCTCACGGTCACAACAGGAGACGCAGGGCTTAGCAGCCGCACTATCCTAGACTCGGACAGTGACTACGGATCCCACAATTCCCTGCTGTTTCCTGACGACCGCAACACGCAATTTCTTATATATAACCGAGCTTAAAGCAAATAGCAATACTCCCAATCTCTTAGTTAGCGTGGATTTCATCAGCCAGAGTCAAAACTTAAATACTTTTTGTTTATTTATGATATAAAAAGAATCACAGTGCTTGGGTACATAAAAAATTATAACTAGAATAAATCAATTACTTACACACTACACAGCAAAATATAAAGAAAAAGGTGTTAATCACAGAGCCTTACTTACGGCGGAATAATCAGTAGCTAGCATCGGTGCCTCCTGGGGCCTGGAGGTAGGAACATGGACAGATCAGTCCTCTTTAGAAGGTACCCCAAGTGATCAGCCAAAAGCACATGGCCAGTGTTCGAATTTATACACTTCCTGATCTTTCCAGCCCCCACCCACCAATGGCCCAGTGTCCTGGACTCCATTTCCCAGAGTGCAATTCTCGCTCATGCTCAGTAAGCTTGTCAATTAATATTTAATTGCCTAAAGGCATCCCTCTTCCCTCCAGACCCCCCTTAGAGATCAAGGATGTGCTTCCTGTCTTTGAAGATTGTGTCCCCATCTCTTGGGGCCGACCTGGCTGCCAAGGTGTGATTTTCTATGTTAGTGTACAAAGAAATTCCCTTTTTACAGCTACGTGTTATATCCACCCCCCAAGGGAGAAAGCTAAACATTTTGATTACATTTCAGCTGTGGACACAGGGATACACTTACCAAATGGCCAGACACAAATATGAATATAACTCTACATGGAGGAGAGGAGATATGTATGAACCGGCAGATAGACACATATATACAGGCAGACCCTTATATAGATAGAAATACAGGTCTAATCTGCCACAGGGGGTGCCAGTGACACAAAGAACTGGCACTCATGTTCCCCCAGCAGCTGCAGCATATTGTCAGGTTGGCTCCAGTGATGAAGAGATAGGGGGTGATGACAATGATGATGAGGTCACTGACTCCACCTGGGTGCCTGATCAAACAGAGGAGTCAAGTGAGGAGGAGGAGGCGCAACAAAAATGAGGCACAATGTCCTCTATAACCAACCGTAGCCACTCCAAGGCATCAGAAGTCAGAGCTGCTCAGGTGCAGAGCGCTGTTGTCTCAAAGCACACGTGCAGGAACTCTGCGGTCTGGGAGTTCTTCACAAAATGTGCAGCAGACCGCACCATTGCTATTTGTAATCTATGTCAGAAGCGGATCAAGCATGGGAAAGACATCACACACTTGGGTACCATGTGCTTGATAAGACATATGACCACCTGCCACGCATTCCTTTGGCACAACACCTTGCATATGTCCTCATCCTCATCTGTCTCTACCCCCACTATATGTCCTGCCATGTCATTGCCTAAAACCTCCACTGACAGGGATGATGCTACAGTAATGGGTGTACCAGGTCCTTCCTCAGAATGTGACAGCATCCCATCAGCTGAAGATTTACGCAGTCAGATTACGTTGCCCCAGCTGCTGCAGCGTAAGAAAAAATATAGTCCCAACCATCCCCAAGCATAGCGTCTAAATGCCAGCTTAGCAAAATTACTCGCATTACAGTTGCTGCCTTTCCAGCTGGTGGACTCTGCTTCCTTCTGTGAATTTGCCGAATGTGCTGTACCACAGTGGCAGGTTCCAAAACCCCATTTCTTTTCACGGAAGGCCATACCAGCACGTGGAACACAATGTTATGGAGTCATTGGGAAAGGCAGCCAGCAAGGTGCACATTACTTTAGACACGTGGTCCAGCAAGCATGGACAGGGCCATTACATTTGCTTCACGGCACACTGGGTAACTCTGCTTGCAGCTGGGAGGGATCCAGGACGGGGCTCTGTGCTGCAGCTTGCTCATCCACCACGCCTCCAGAAAGCTGCTTGTATGATGTCTGTCTGCTCCACCACCTCTTCCTCCTCCTCCTTCAATGTCTCTGGCGAAGTGGCAGTTAAACCGACGCGTGGCAGGGGCTACACAATGGCTCAAGCAAAAAGATGCCATACTGTGCTTGAGCTGGTTTGTTTAGGGGACAGGAGCCACAACGGGCCAGAAATTCTGTCAGCTCTGCAGGGGCAGGCGCAGAGATGGTTAACACCACGCCAGCTTGAGCTGGGAATGGTCGTCTGTGATAATGGCAGCAACCTGCTCTCCACTCTACACCTGGGTAAGTTGAGGCATGTACCATGCCTAGCACACGTCCTAAACCTTGGGGTACAGCGTTTCCTAACCAGGTACCCAGGGCTGGAAGAGCTTCTCCGCCAGACCAGAAAAGTCTGCAGCCACTTCAGACAGTCATTCCCAGCAAGTGTTCGCCTGGCAGAAATTCAAAGAGAATGCCACCTTCCCACAAACTGCCTGATCTGTGACATGCCCACCAGGTGGAACTCGACATTGGCAATGCTGCAGCGTCTGCACAAGCAGCAGAGGGCCATCAATGAGTACCTGTGCGAGTATGGCACAAGGACAGGTTCAGGTCAACTTGTTTTTTTTCCCCCCTGCAGTGGCTGATGATCAAGGATGCATGCACTGTACTGTCACCATTTGAGGAGGCAACAAGGATGGTGAGCAGGGACAGTGCATGCATCATTGACACAATTCCTTTAGTGTTCCTGCTGGAGCGCACTCTGTGGGGAATTATACATGTGGCACTAGAGGCAGAGCAGCGGGAGGAAGAGGAGGCCTTCCCTAGCTCTCAAGGCCCCAGTCTTTACGTAGACAGCATTCCTGCGGGTCCTCAGATCAGACAGGAGGAGGATGAGGAGGAATACTTAAGTAGTGGAGGCATTGAAGGTGGGGATTCCTCAAGGGAGGGTTTTGTGTGCCCAGAAAACCAAGGACTACTACGTGGCTGAGAGGAGGAAGTGCACGATGGGGTCATCCTCATTGACCAGGAAGACTAATGCCACCTCCAACCTACGCTGCATGGACTCCCTTATCCTGCAAAGCCTGCTAAAGGACCCCAGGATTCGTGCTATCAAGGAGACGGATCATTACTGGTTGGCAACCCTTCTTGATCCACGATACAAGGGTAAGGTCAGAGCTCAGTCCACGACGCCCAGGGACGTCAAATGTAGGCACCCATTGCCAGCATCTTCATCATATGGTGCAGGACTACCTAGGGGCAAGGGCAGACCTGGATACCTTTACAGCAGATGATCCACTGGCTTACTGGGTGTTGAGATTGGATCACTGGCCAGAACTTAGCCAATATGCTATGCAGCTACTAGGTTGCCCTTCATCCAGCATGCTTTCTGAAAGGATGTTCAGTGCCGCTAGAGGTTTTGTCACAGACAAAAGTGTGCGTCTGTCCACCGGTTCTGTAGACCGGCTGACATTTATAAAACTGAATCAGTCCTGGATCAGCTGCTATCAATCCCCTGATGCTGACGTAACTGAATAGATCGGGGATCTCTTCTGCATTCCCAAAACCTCCACCACTGCACTCTTCCACAATACCACAAAGGGGTTAGGGTGTGAAGGCACTTGCTGCCACCAAAGGCACAATATTTGGGTGCACTGCCACTGACGCCTATACCAGATTTATATCATTTTAATATTGGACCTCAGGGTCTACCACTGCACTCTTCCACAATACCACAGAGGGCTTACGGTGTGAAGGCACTTGCTGCCACCAAAGGCAAAATATTTGGGTGCGCTGACACTGACGCATGTATCCGCTTCATATCATTTTAATATTTGACCACAGGGTCCAACCCTGCACTCTTCCACAATACCACAGAGGGTTTACGGTGTGACGGCACTGTTGCCGACACTAAAGGCCCAATTTTAAAGCACCTTTTGTTACTTTCATCCAAAGCCTGCATATGTTTCACCATAATTTAGCCAAAAAAAATCACTAAACTTGTTCTGCGTGTCCTAAAACGTCTCCTCTTTTTATACAGGCTGCCACCCTAAGCAGTAGTTTATGAATAGATTAAAGGAAAACCGTTTCTATACATCCTACAAATCTGCCACTTCACGGGCAGGTTATGGGGAACTCCTAGGCACGATATTTGAAGGAATTTTTCGTTTTTCTTCTTAACCTTTATTTCATGGAAAACTCACTATTCCTTTAAAAACGTTTTTTTTTTTTTAAACTTTTTGTCCTTGTTTCCTGTCCCCCAGGGCACTACCCGGACCCCCATACACCTTTTATGGCAAATATCTAGCATATATGCCCTCTTGGAGGGCACTCTAAAAATCGAACGTTCGGGTCCCATTGACTTACATTGAGTTGAGTTCGGATCGTGTTTGAGTTCGAACTCGAACTTCTGAAATTGTTTGAGTACGAAGTCGAACCGAACACGGGGGCGTTCGGCTCATCCCTATTGTTAATGTTTCATGTATAAAGTAGACATGTGCACAGCACAAAATTTCGTTTTGAACTAATGGATTAGTCCTAAAATGCAATTTATTTAGTTGCTAAAGAAATTCGTTTTCAGTTCTTTAGTATGAAAACTAATTTCGTTAATCCGAAAACCAGTGGATACTCAGAAGGCTGAGATCGCTGCTTGTTACAGTATCTCTCACTCTCAGCACAATGTGGGCCATATTACATAGCTGGTACTCACTTAACCAGAGCTGTTGTAAACTTCCCAGAGCCATTATAGCCTATGGAGGTTTTCAGTTTACAACAGCTCTGGTTAAGTTAGCACCAACATTGTAATACTGCCCCGTGTCAGGCAAAGCTGTTACAGTAACTGACTGCTGCTCATCACAGCGCTCAGAGTTTCAGTAAAACTAGTAAATAATATTTTTATATATACGAGGTTAGAACAATATTATTTCCTTGTTTTACTGAAACTCTGAGCGCTGTTACAGTCAGTTACTGTAACAGCTGAGCCTGATACATTGTACTGAGAGATAATGTAACAAGCAGCTGATCTCAGCGCTCACAGCCACTGGATTTAAAGGGCTAAAAAAACTTTCGGCCATGACTGTATATATTTATGTCTGGACATCTTCTTTTTTTTTAACCCCTTAGTGACGGGCTATTTTTTAGCATTTCTGCACCATCTCTGTTTAGCTGTAATTTTACTCTTACTCAGTTACTGTTGTGAGGGATATATTAATTATGACGTGTATTTTTCTTAGTTTAGATATGTATATATATTTCTGGCAGTGCCTCCAATACCAATGGTATAATTTGGTTATTTACCCTTAAAAATAAGGATCAATAACCAATCAATGAATATGCGTTTTAACAAATCTAGAGCGCGTTATCCCAAGTTCTTTTGATGCTATATAGATATTTTTAGACACAATAAAATCAATTAAGATGATATGAGACTGCGTAACGGTAAAACAATTCAAATCAAAATTTATTCATAATTTAGTCAAGTTTCATACAATCATATGTTATCAACTGATTAGCAAGATACAATTTCAAAAGTAGTTATAGATTGTGATTAGTAGCAATACTGCGACACGCAATAATCTGATGGACAAACAGTTTAGGTTTATAGACCGCACCCCCCCATGTGCACGCATCAGTTCTTAAACACCAAGTTCTATTCTATTCACTTAAACCTTTCCCATTATAAACCAATCCTCAACCTGGCTAAAAACACTCAATTACTGGGCATCACCTGCAGTACAATTTATTATTGTGGGGGCCTATTCACTAAATGCAACATCCTTCGGGGAGATACATAACACACTTGATAGGTAGACTATCTCTTCCACAGATCAATCACAGCACTTCATTCAATATACGTTAACAAAAGCTTCCTATTGACATTCATGCATTCAATTGAAAGGGCTGCAAGATGTATATGAAATGGGTTATGTTCGCTTTACTAATGGAGCTGATGGCACTTGATATATAAAAGCTATTTCTCAGTTCCAGCGTATCTCACTATGGGTACACAATTGATCTCTAGATGTCCACATCCAGTATTCTTGGAATATAAATAATTTCACTAAACTAGGGGCGCAACAAGGCCGCCTTAATAGTTCTTCCTCTTGCGCTCGTCTGCAGTAGAGCGGAAAGGCTGATACTATTCTACTGTTTAGGCTTCGACAGCAAAATGATTAATTTATATTCCTTTAATTTGTGATGGACATTTAAAGTAAGGACTATGCAATTAGGAAATTGATATCAAGTTATTCAGTTATACTTTACCATCTGGTAGTGAAGATAGAATGGTGTAAGATTAGGGTGTGGTCGCGTCTTATTGGAGTGGCTGATGGAATCTGCCCTTTCTCTCCTCCAAGCGTCCCTCAGGTCTCTCCTCAAGCTTTCTTTCAGGGTCTTTTTTTTTTCTTCTCTCTGGAGTACCCCCCTCTATATAGTGGTTTCCCGCCCAGTTTTGGCTCTAGCCCATCACTATGTGGCCTCATTTGATTGGAGGATATATATATATTCATTAACCCCAGGGGCCTGTCCAGGTGTTATATTACCTGGCCAGCAGATGGCGATCTCAGATCAACCATCAACCTTGTACAGGAATTAATTTATGTATGTGGCCAATCTTTAATGGTTTGGGGGTCATTTTATACTATATCCTGGGACTCCATGGGTTTATTTAACATTATCAATATTATTGCTATTGTTGAATCGCCGGCATATTTCGCCACGGGGTGCATGCATCTTGTACACCCCTTCTTTATATCCAGAGATTTGTGTGTATGAGATGATTCTGCAGACAGGCATTCATTCGTGATATTTTCATTAACATTCATTCATGATATATTCCTTAAAATTCATTCATAATTAGCAGACTTAATCTGTTTTTATAAATGTTAATACACAAGACATTTGTTATGTCATAATCAATTAAATGTGGTATGGCCTCTATCTTTTATAAGATACCAAGATTATCTATTATAACTGACCACATAAATTAAATATTCAAATACCATCTAGTGTTAAAGATCATATTGCCTATAGTATAGCATTACAAACTGGTTATGCAGGTAATATAGCACTGTTAAAAACAGAAAATCATTTAACCTTTTCTGTTTTTTTTATTCTACAGGTTATGCCATTGTCTATATGGCTTCAGAGCTTAGATTTGACCAAATATTGCCCTTGAATATACACGCTAGGTTAAGCTCAGCTGCCCATTGTGTTCCTTTACTTCAAAGCAATGTGATCTAACATCTGTTTTTTTTTACACCCAGACTCTGAGCAATGGATATCATTATCTGATATACTTTGTTTGTGATATGTCAACAAATTCACCAGGTCCATTGTCTAGAAATCATAGTCTTGTTACATTTTAGCCACACAGACAAATTGCCTGTGTGAAGCAATTCCTGGCCCCAAATTTAAATAGTCCTGCGAAATATAATGTATTATAGAAATTTCATATCTGCGGTGGTCTGACACTGTACCCACACATATTATATACTGTTTTTCTCACCATTAAATTGACTTCCTAAGGATACCATTACTTTCATCATATCATATACTTTACTAATAAAAAAATAATACAATATGGTGAAAAAACAAAAATTTTATATCATATTTTATTTTTTTCTAATAGTAAAGTATATGATACGATGAAAATAATGGTATCTTTAGAAAGTCCATTTAATGGAAAGAAAAACATACAATATATAATTGCCAGTAATGTGCACAATCAACAAAAGGGTAACTGAAAAACAGATTGAAGGGACAGCATTTGTAAATATCACAGTGAGACCATGCAATATATATTTTAATTGGTTTTACATGAGTATAAATAGTGAAACTTTATTCTCCTTTATAACGAGAATCAAATGTGTAAATTCTGACTGTAACCTGTGTATATCTGGCTCTGATACTAGCCAGTGCCTCACCAGCCACTGACCTCACCACACGTCCCTGATTGTACCTTATTATGGTAATATTTTTCTGTATTATTATCTCCACAATTTTTCGCAGAATCATTTCCTTTATTTATAGTTTATTTAGCCATTTATAGAATTCTTTATTTTTGGGGTTTCGCATCAGGCGTAGTCGGTAGGTGCAAGGTAGGAAGAAAATTTAAAACATTTACAGTGTAAATATGGAAATGAAGCCTAAAGTTTGAAAGAACAGCAATCATAAGGGTTATTCACTAGCCTCAGAATTGGCCCTGAAATTGCAACAAACTGTGAATTTCACCATAGGTGCAATATCTGGCAATTCACCTAGTCACAAAGCTGTCAATTCACCAAAAACAGTGCAAATTGACAATGCAATATGGGGCATTTTGCCACAATTTGGAGGTGTTCGATGGCACCGACATTATCCCATACAAGACTATCATGACTTTTATTCACAGAACTCCGAATTGCAGTAAAAATGTGCTGATGTCGTTTTTCAATGCGACAGGTTCAACCCTTTTGCTGCTGAGCCATTTCACCCCTGTGTGCTGAACTCATTTTTACCGGTTTTGGTCATCATGTTTAAACGCGATTTGAAGTCACATTTTCTTATACAACCCCTACAAATTATATATGATTTATTTCAGCAGATTCATAATAGATCATTATTATATGTATACATCATGACTTGCCTATTTTAACAAAAAATGCAGTAAAATTAGAATTTTTTATATTTTATCATCTGAGAGTTTGCGTTTAAATAGTCTATGGGGTAGGCTTGTTAAAAAAATTAGAACTGGGAACCCATTACTTTTATTTTTATGCGAAAATACATGATTTTACCTAAACTGCCCCCCCCCAAAAATCGTTAGTGCAACATCATTGTTCACATTATCATTATAATGTGAACAATAATGCTGCATTAATAAAAGAAAAAACAGATTTTTTTTTATTTAGGCTCTGGCCTTTCAAATGATACCAAACAATAACCCCTAGCTACCACGGATCAGGAGATGTGGGGTCATTGGGACCCCCTATCTCCACAATAGATGGAAGCTAGGGGTTAACTCCCAAATTGACATCATCGTGTGCATGCGTGTTAACGCCAGTAGGCGGGGGGAGATCCCAGAGGCTTGGCCACCATTCCATGATGTCAGACAGCTCCGGGAAAGGACTGTGATCCGGCGCCTGTTGGCGCCGAATCGCGATCCAGCCCCTAAGGGGATAAAGGCAGACACTGCTTGGAAGGGCAGGCTGAGAGGTCCAAAGGACCCCCCTCCCCTTCAGGCACCTTCCCTGCTCTGGCGGGGGAGGTGCCTGGAATAGACATCATCACGCCCAGCACGATGACGCTATTCATGCCAGCCGGGGTCCCGGAGACTGGGCTGACATAAAAAATGTCAGCCCGCACCAGGAGGCCACAGCGATCGGTCGAAATACCGGTCGATCGCTGGCTGCAGTGACAGGACGCTCTCAGTGCGTCCATAGCACAGGAGAGCCACTTGGCTGGACGCACTGAGCGCGTCCTTAGCAGCCAAGTGGTTAAATAGGTGAACCTCAGATTTCAATGTAAAAAAATTTATATCTTTATTTTTTTAATTGAGCTTTTTTGTATTGTTATATTTTTTTAAACAGCTTTTTTTTAACATACATTTTTATAATTTTTTGAAGGACCTTTCCTATTATTTAGACGTTAATACTTTTTATTAATTTAAACGCCAATGGAGTTTCTGGTTATTTTTTGCCAATGTCTGATAACTGCTTCAGCAATTTCATTTTCCACAAAATAATTAATTATTATTATTTTATTATTATTCTTTATTTATAAAGCGCCAGCATATACCGCAGCGCTGTACAATAGGCACAGTATAGACAGGGTTACAATACATTGAACAACATTTGACAAACAGTACAGGAGGAGATGAGGGCCCTATTCCCGTAGGAACTCACAATCTAGGAGGGTTGGGGTTGGAAACAGGAGGAGAGGACTGTAAGGTGAGAGTGATTGATGGTTGCGTCAGTGAGTTGGGTGGTAGGCTTCCCTAAATAGGAACGTTTTAAGGAGCGTTTGAAGGAAGAGAAGTTAGGGGAAAGTCTGACCGTACGAGGGAGAGCGTTCCAGAGAGTGGGGGCTGCGCGTGAGAAATCCTGCAGTCTATCATGGGAAGAGGTGATGCGGGGAGAAGCTAGGCGCAGGTCACTGTTTAACCTTAGGGAGCGGGCTGGGGTGTATTTGGTGATTAGTGAGGACAGGTAGTGGGGAGCTGAGTTAGTGAGGGTTTTGTAGGTAAGGATAAGGATTTTGAACTTAATTCTGCAGTGGATGGGGAGCCAGTGAAGGGACTCGCAGAGGGGAGCGGCAGAGACAGAGCGGCGGGTGAGGTGAATTAGCCTGGCGGAGGCGTTCCGGATGGATTGTAGGGGGGAGAGGCGGGACAGAGGGAGGCCAGATAAGAGATTATTGCAATAGTCGAGTCGGGAGATTACCAGGGCGTGTATGAGTTGTTTTGTGGTGACAGCGGTAAGAAATGGCCGAATTCTGGAAATATTACACAGTTGGTATCGGCAGGAGGAGGAAAGAGACTTGATGTGGGGGATGAAGGAAAGAGCAGAGTCAAGTGTAACTCCAAGACAGCGAACTTGGTTTGATGGGGAGATGGTGATACCCTCCACCGTGATAGAGAAGTCAGGAGGTGGGGAGGCATTGGAGGGAGGAATAAGTAGGAGCTCAGTCTTTGACATGTTGATCTTTAGGTGGTGGGAGGCCATCCAGGAGGAGATGCCAGATAAACAGTCTCTGACTTTTGAAAGGACAGGGGGAGAGAGATCAGGGGTAGAGAGGTAGATCTGAGTGTCATCAGCGTAGAGGTGGTAATTAAAGCCAAAGCTGTTGATGATTTTGCCCAGGGAGCAGGTGTAGATGGAAAAGAGCAGAGGACCAAGGACAGAGCCTTGAGGTACACCAACAGATAGAGGCAATGAAGAGGAGGAGTTACCAGCAAAGGACACACAGAAGGACCTGTTGGATAAATAGGAGTCAACCCAAGCAAGTGCAGTGTCACCGAGACCCAGAGAGTTGAGGGTCTGTAGAAGGAGGGGGTGGTCAACAGTGTCAAAAGCAGCCGAGTGTCAGGGTCGGGGGAGCGGGAAGCAGGAACCAGGTGTAGAAGCTATAACGCAGTACAGAGTAGGGAATATCCAGAAGAAGAGTCAAGACTTTCCAGGTTTGGTACACAACAAGGATATATTAGCATTCGTTAGCAGGTATACAACTCCTAAGAGAAGCGACGCTGTGGCAATGATAGTGTGCAAGGACTGGGTATATATAGGCAGTTGGGGTGGTCACGCCCCTCTGAGCGGTGATGATTCGTCTCCCTATTGGGTCCCATCTGGGAGGTAGGCTCACCCTGGGGGCGAGCCCAGTCCCTGTCCATCAAGGGCTCAGCCACGCCCCCCAACCTGTAAAAGGGAGCCTCCAGATACTGGTTTGGGCCACGCCCCCTCAAACCGCGCGGTGAGGAGTCAGGCACCGTGGTGTTCTGGGGCTCCAAATCGGCGCCATGACAGGCCCCACCGGCCGCTCGGATCAGGCGTGGTCCGCCCAACGCCGGAGGAGGCAACCCCCGTGATTGGGGCAGCGCCACTGCGACCACCGCAGGTGAGGGTCCAGGCCGCGAGGCGGCACCAGGTGGGTCCCGGGGTCACCGAGATCCCGCTTTGGGGCATGACAGAACCCCCCCCCCGAAGGAGCGCCCCCCGGGAGCGACCAGGGCCCAGTCTGCGCGGGTGCAAGCGATGAAACGCCCGGAGGAGAGCAGGTGCATGCACGTGCTGAACCGGTTCCCAAGACCGCTCCTCAGGGCCATACCCTTTCCAATGTACATAATATTGGAGTCTGCCCCTATGCAGACGGGAATCAAGAATCCGGCCAATCTCATATTCCAGGGAATCCGACACCACAGAGGGAGGAGGAGGAGCAGGGGAGCGGCCGATGAAAGGATCGGGATGATACGACTTAAAAAGGGAGACATGGAAAACGGGGTGTATCTTGTATGAGTCCGGCAGTTGAAGACGAAAGGCAAAAGAGTTGATCTTCTTAAGGATACGAAACGGACCCACGAACTTGGGACCCAGTTTTTTGGATGGACAGGGCAACCGAAGATTTTTTGTGGAGAGGAGGACCATGTCCCCGATTTGAAAATCCGGAGCAGGTCGTCGTCGTTTATCCGCAGCTTTTTTGTACGTCTCTTGAGCAGCTTGTAGGGTAGTCGCGGCTAAGCGGAATCCTTGCTTGAGAATGAGAAGGCGATTGGTTGCTTCAGGCACAGTGGTGGTTACAGGGATATTGGGAATAGCAGTAGGATGGAATCCGTAGTTTACATAGAACGGAGAGGAGTTTATGGAAGAGTGTTTACGAGAGTTGTATGAGAATTCAGCTGAGGGCAGGAGGTCGAGCCAGTCATCCTGGAGGAAGGAAGTGTAACAACGTAGGTGCTGTTCAAGAATTTGGTTGACTCGTTCCATTTGTCCATTCGTCTGTGGGTGAAAGGATGAAGAGAGGTTTCGCTGTATTCGTAATAAGGAACAAAAGGCTTTCCAGAACTTAGACGTGAATTGAGTTCCCCTGTCTGTTGTTATAGTATCAGGAATTCCATGGAGACGGAAGATATGGGTAAAAAATAAGGAGGCTGTTTCTCCGGCAGTCGGTAATTTCTTACTAGGAATGAAGTGCGCCATTTTAGTCAATCTATCGACAACCACCATGATAGTGTTGAAACCTTTGGACGGAGGCAGGTCTACAATGAAGTCCATGGTTAGTTGTGTCCATGGTCTGTTTGGGATTGGTAGGGGGCAGAGTAAACCCGCAGTCTTGGTAAGATTGACTTTTGTTCTGAGACATGTAGGGCATGATTGGACGTATTGTTTGACACTGAGCTCCACAGAGGGCCACCAAAACTGTCGAAGAACAAGATCCAAGGTTGTTCGTATGCCTGGGTGTCCAGCCTGTGGAGAATCATGACATGTATGTAAGACGTCGAAGCGAGCTTCTTCTGGTACGAAGACACGATCCTTGGTAATATGAAGGCCTTCAGGATTTACTTCTAAAGAAGTGGTTGCGGTTAGAGTGCGAATCTTGTCATAGACGGGGTGGATGATGCCAAGGAAACATTTTGAAGGTAGTATTGATGAGGGGGTAGAAGGAATACTACATGAGTGATGGATGCGAGAAAGGGCGTCGGCCTTACCATTTTTCTGACCCGGTCTGTAGGTGACATGAAAAATAAAACGAGCAAAAAAGAGAGCCCAGCGGGCCTGTCTTGGTTTGAGGCGTTTGGCAGAACGCAGATACTCAAGGTTTTTATGGTCTGTATAGACAGTGATCGGGTGTGAGGCACCCTCCAGTAGGTGACGCCATTCTTCAAGCCCTCTTTTGATTGCTAACAACTCGCGGTCTCCTATGTCGTAGTTGATTTCAGCCGGATTGAGTTTTTTCGAACAATATGCCACTGGGTGAAGAAGACCATCGGCCGCACGTTGAGAAAGGATCGCCCCAGTGGCTATTTCGGAGGCGTCCACCTCCAAGAAATAGGGTGTTTGAGGGTCAGGCATGGAGAGGATGGGAGTGGTAGAAAAACGGATACGAAGAGTGTTAAATGCCACTTGAGCCTCTGGAGTCCATTTGAAGGGTATTCCGGTCTTGGTAAGAATGGTTAATGGGTGTACTATCTAGAGAAATTCTTTATAAACCTCCGGTAAAAATTGGCAAACCCTAGGAATCGTTGTACTGCCTTTCGGGTGTCAGGAATGGGCCAGGACAGGATGGCCTCTACTTTTTTAGGATCCATCTCGATCTGTCCTGGAGAAAGCACAAATCCGAGAAAATCCACCTTCGTTGTTTCAAATATGCATTTCTCGAGTTTGGCATATAGTTTGTTGTCACGGAGTCGTTGAAGAACGATACGCATATGGGAGCGGTGGTCTTCGAGGGACGAAGAAAAAATAAGGATGTCGTCGAGATAGGTGACAACGAAACAGTCAAGGAGGTCTCTGAAAACGTCATTTATGAAATGTTGGAAGGTGGCCGGTGCGTTACACAGCCCGTAGGGCATGACTGTATATTCAAAGTGGCCGTACCGTGATCGGAATGCGGTTTTCCACTCGTCGTCTTGTTTCATCCTGACGAGATTGTAGGCTCCGCGTAAATCCAGTTTGGAATATATTTTGGCACCCTTCAGTCTCTCCAACAGTTCTGGTATGAGAGGTAAGGGGTATCGTTTTTTTACCGTTATCTTATTGAGGTCTCGGTAGTCCACGCATGGCCTTAACCCTCCATCCTTTTTATCTACAAAAAAGATGCCAGCTCCTGCTGGAGAGGTAGAGGGGCGAATGAATCCTTTTTCAAGGTTTTCTTTTATATATTCTTTTAACACAGTCAGCTCTGGTTCTGACAGGGGGTAGATACGGCCATAGGGAATGGCGGTCCCAGGAAGAAGATCTATAGGACAGTCATAGGGACGTCTTGGTGGTAGTGTCTCGGCTTTTTGTTTATCGAACACATCGTGGAACTCATGGTAGGCCTTGGGAAGGCAGACATTAGTCTGCGTCATATCTTTGTCGAGTATGGACATTACAGTGTGTGTTCTCTGGAGACACGTTTGTTTACAACGAGGAGACAGAAACGACACAGATGCGGACGACCAGTGTACGTAAGGGTCGTGTAGTTTAAGCCAGGGAAGGCCGAGTATGACCGGGTATAGAGGTGAAGAAACAATATCAAAGCATAATGTCTCAGAATGCTTAGAACCTATGGTGACTTGTAACGGTATGGTTTCGTGTGTTATGGGTCCAGACTGCAAATGAGAGCCATCAACTAGTTGAACGCACACAGGAAAGGTTTTATTGTGAAGGGGAATAGACAAAAGTGAAGATAAGTTTTCATCCAGAAAGCACCCACTAGCTCCTGAGTCCACCATGGCTTGTAGCGGGATCGTCTTCTGTTGCCACTGTAATAAGATGGGGAGCAGTAAGAGAGGGGAGGGATTCTTGGATGTATGTATGGCATGTATGACATGAGGAATGGGCTTACCCCTTCTTGAAACATTTCTGATAGGACAATTACGAACTTGATGGCTGGCTTCAGCACAATAGAGGCATAGGCGGAGTTGGCGACGGCGGTCTACTTCAGCTCTGGGTAGACGTCCGTTAACCAGGCCGATCTGCATGGGTTCAACCGAGGAACCTGGATTAGGCACCGGGACCAATGCTGTGGAAGCAGAAGGTTGTTCAGACAGGTTAGAGATGGGTCTAGGTATCCAAGGGAGTGTAGCTCCTCTTTCCTGACGTCTCTCTCTCATTCTGCGATCCACCAGAATACAGAAATCAATTAGGGCCTCCATATTAGGTGGTATGCCGACTCTAGCCAACTCATCTTTGACGTGGTCCGCCAATCCTAAGCGGAATTGATCTAATAGTGCCGTGTCATTCCATCCTGTTTGGTGAGAAAAGTGGCGAAATTCCGTGATGTACTCTTCGACGGGCCTACGACCTTGTTTAAGGGTTCTGATGACCGTTTGGGCTGTATCACGTTGGTGTGGGTCTCTATACATTGAGTCCAAAGCACGGGAAAATGAGGCCCAGGTATCTAGAGACGGATCATTCTGGCGAAGAAGTGTGTGTGCCCATCTTTTCGGTTCTCCACCGAGGAGTGAGATGACTGCTCTGACTCTTATGAATTCTGAGTTGTAGGTTCGAGGTTGTAGAGAGAACAAGACATGGCAATCTAGAACGAAAGTCTCGAACTTGGAACGATCCCCAAAGAAACGGTCAGGCAGGGGAACCTGAGGTTCTGGGGTGGCTTCAGCGATGGGTTGGGGTGCAACGAGTTCGTCACCAGGATCGTAAGGAGGTGGGGGACCCATTGCATGGAATTGGTCTCGCAGTTGTTGTTGCTCTGCATGTAATTCCTGAATGGTTCTGGTGAGACCGGTAACTTGAAGGGTTAGGGCTTGTACCGCCTCGGTAACTTCTTCGGGTTCCATGGTATGGCCACAGCGTACTGTCAGGGTCGGGGGAGCGGGAAGCAGGAACCAGGTGTAGAAGCTATAACGCAGTACAGAGTAGGGAATATCCAGAAGAAGAGTCAAGACTTTCCAGGTTTGGTACACAACAAGGATATATTAGCATTCGTTAGCAGGTATACAACTCCTAAGAGAAGCGACGCTGTGGCAATGATAGTGTGCAAGGACTGGGTATATATAGGCAGTTGGGGTGGTCACGCCCCTCTGAGCGGTGATGATTCGTCTCCCTATTGGGTCCCATCTGGGAGGTAGGCTCACCCTGGGGGCGAGCCCAGTCCCTGTCCATCAAGGGCTCAGCCACGCCCCCCAACCTGTAAAAGGGAGCCTCCAGATCCAGATACTGGTTTGGGCCACGCCCCCTCAAACCGCGCGGTGAGGAGTCAGGCACCGTGGTGTTCTGGGGCTCCAAATCGGCGCCATGACAGGCCCCACCGGCCGCTCGGATCAGGCGTGGTCCGCCCAACGCCGGAGGAGGCAACCCCCGTGATTGGGGCAGCGCCACTGCGACCACCGCAGGTGAGGGTCCAGGCCGCGAGGCGGCACCAGGTGGGTCCCGGGGTCGCCGAGATCCCGCTTTGGGGCATGACACCGAGAGGTCAAGCAGGATGAGAATAGAATAGTGGCCATGTTTTTTAGCAGTTAGGAGGTCGTTGGTGACTTTGGTGAGGGCAGTTTCAGTTGAGTGTAGGGGACGGAAGCCAGATTGCAGGGGGTCAAGTAGGGAATTGGAGGACAGGAAGAGGGAAAGGCGGTTGAAGACTAGTTTTTCTAAGACCTTAGAGGTAAAGGGAAGCAGGGATACAGGGCGGTAGTTGGATGGAGAGTTGGGATCGAGGGATAGTTTCTTTAGTAAAGGGGTAACTAGCGCGTGTTTGAAGGCGGATGGAAAGGAGCCAGTGGAGAGAGATAGGTTGAAGATGTGTATGAGAGCAGGGGTGAGGGAGGAGGAGAGGGGAGGAATTAGATGTGAGGGAATGGGGTCGAGCGGGCACGTGGTGAGATGTGAGGAGGACAATAAGGAATTGACTTCCTCCTCAGTGGCTGGGAGGAAGCGGCAGAGGGTGGCAGAGGGGACCTCTGGGAGTGGAGGTGGCAGATAACTATCTTGTGTTGGGATGTTGCTTCTGATAGTTAGAGTTTTACTGAGGAAGTAGTCTGCCAGGTCTTGAGCACTGAAGGCAGCTGAGGGGGGAGGTGCAGGTGGGTAGAGGAATGTGTTGAAGGTGGACCAGAGCCGTTTAGGGTTGGAGGACAGCGTAGATATAAGAGATGAGAAGAAGGATTGTTTGACCAAGTGGAGGGCAGAGGTGTATGACCGGAGAATAAATTTGAAGTGAACAAAATCAGCTTCAGAGTGGGATTTCCTCCAGGCACGCTCTGCAGTGCGGGAGCATCTTTGCAGGTAGCGAGTCTGGAGGGTGTGCCAGGGCTGAAGCTGGCGGCGTGGGGCCTTACAGAGTCAAAGAGGAGCAAGAGTGTCTAGAGCAGAGATAAGAGTAGTGTTGTAGTGATTAGTGGCAGCATCAGGGCAGGTGAAGGATGAGGTGTGAGGGAGGTGGTGAAGTAGATTGGAGAATTGATGGGGATCCACAGCATGTAGATTTCTGCGAGTGTGTGTGCGGGGTGGGGGAGCAGGGTGTTTAGGAAGTCCAGATAGATTGAAAGAGAGAAGGTGGTGGTCAGAGATGGGGAAAGGGCGACAGTTGAACTCAGAAATGGAGCAGAGGTTGGAAAAGACAAGGTCAATAGCGTGACCATCGCGGTGGGTAGGGAGGAGGGAGGATTGTGTGAGTCCAAGAGAGGACGTGAGTGAAAGAAGTTTGGAGGCAGCAGGGGCGGAAGGATCATCAATGGGAATTAATTAATTAATTTGCCATATTTTCGGAAAATGGAATCACCGAAATGCAGTGAAAAGCAAAACGCTGCTTTGTGAATAGACCCTATAGACAAAGGTCTATTCAGGAGAACCACACATCACCAGCGAAGCAGGCAAAAATACAAAGAGGAGCGGGGGAAGGAAGTGGATGAAGGGCAGCCTATTTAGTTTTGGGCTCTCCTGGTGCACTCCTTAAATCCTGAGAGACAGGATGCCCTGGGAGATTGACCTATGGCTGGATCAACCCAGAGGGTCAAGTCAGGCTGATAGAGAATAGGTGCCTGCCTGGCATTGCATGTCTGAGGCCAATCCATTGCCCCCAATCCCCTGGAGAAAGAAGGAAATATAAAAATATACTCCACAACCCGAGCCAGCACAGGACGGAAGTAAAATATAGCTACAGCATTGTCAGCAGTATCATGTGACAGTGGTTTAAATTACTAGTCACAGTAAAAAAGAACCCAGACAATCCCGATTTTGTCTCATGGAGAGTGATGTCGTAACACTCTCTGCATTCAAAAATCCCGATTGCTGGTGACACTTGGTGGGGCGGAGGAAACCTCTCCACTTCTTTCCATGATTTTACCAAATCATCCATAGGCTCTCCCTGCTACGCAGTTGCAGGGGAAGGCAGTAGCATAGGCCCTGCCAGGGCATTAGAGAAGTGACAAGGTCCACTCTCAGCAAAGAGTCCCCGGCCTCTAGTGCAATGTCCTACAGGGTGTATGATGCAGTTTGCATTTATTGCCCAAAGTCTTCCAATAAGTCAGTGCCAGGAAAGGCAAGA
This sequence comes from Leptobrachium leishanense, assembly GCA_009667805.1. Lineage (NCBI taxonomy): Eukaryota > Metazoa > Chordata > Amphibia > Anura > Megophryidae > Leptobrachium > Leptobrachium leishanense. Next base: position 62,149,422 of record CM019075.1, on the reverse strand, counting down.
GACAAGGATCTGCCAGCAATGTGTTACTGCTGGCTGCCCACCATGGAAACGTGGATGATTCCTCCAGCAGGCCAGCACTCTTCAGGTTACACTTCCATATCTGGTGTCAAAGGTAACAGTGCAGCAGCGTAGGAAAGATCACCAACACCACTAGCGTGGGCAATATTGCAACCAGGATTTTCAAAGATGGTTGTTCCCACTAGGCTGTGAGTATCGATAGCTTTTATGCAGATTCCTCCCCTTGACTTTTTTTATCTTATCTATTGACAATATACTAAACAATGATATAGCCCTTATGGCCGTACTCTTTTTTTTATTTTTTTATTTATTTCCATTTGTGTAATTCTATTAATTTATGTCATCCTCAGGAATGCTCAACAGATCTCTTGTTTTTCTGGGAAATTGACGACAGGTTGGGTTAAGGTTATACCAGGTTGGAATCGAGCCTTAGATATTTTAATGAAATGCAGAGTTACTTTCCTTTCACTTTGCCAAACCATTCTACTTTATATTCTGCAGCGTCAATGAATTATATAATTCTATCCACTAGATGTCATTATTGTACTAATAAAATTTTCTGTTTATAACTGGAATTTACCATAATTTACAATAATGCTTCTCATATAATTAGGCTAAGGTTAGGAAAGAACATTGTGGATATTTTACATATTATCGCACATGACACATGTAGAATATGCTGTGACTACTTTCTGGCCTTTCGCCAGCTTCAATTGTGCCGAAATGTCACCCGCATCCCCTGTGCGTGTAAATTCTGAGTAAAGGGCACTTCAGATGATCTCACGCTGTGCTGGTATTTTTCTGTTCATTAGTTTATGGACTTGGCATAACCTTGTACTTTATTGCACCCTGTTGTGGATATGACATTTTTTTTATTGAGTGCTGTCTTTTTTTCCCTCACCACTTATGTAATGCCGCATATCTCAAGTCCAGAGCACGATGATCCCCCTCAAGCCCTGTCTTTGTCTAATGTTATGTGGCCGTGCTGTCTCTGTCATCTTTGCCCCTCCCAAGACACGTCCCACATGACTGCCATGCTCAGTGATACCTTCTGATCAGTCCTGTGCCAATCTTTTCCTTCGCTCCTGGCAGATCGGCCATCAGAGATTTGGGCTGAAGGTATCCATGGAGTGCAGAGCTGGATTAATAATTAGGCAGAGTAGGCATGTGCCTACAGTGCCTGCCACAAGGGGGCGCCTTGCTCTGTAAAAAAAATAAACAGGGTTATTCAGAGAGCGTGAAAAGCAGGAGAATAACTGGAGAATGAAAAATTCTAGGTCAAAATAGCCAAACCAGAAAAATTATCCCTTTCATCTCACTTTCCAAATCGGCTATTTTGACCTAGAATTTTTCATTCTCCAGTTATTCTCCAGTCATTCTCCTGCTTTTCACGCTCTCTGAATAACCCTGAAAGACATTACATTTTAAAATCATTTAGACCCCTGTATCTCTGGAGTCCTATGGACTAGAAGGACAAATGTGGTATCAGTGGAAAGGCCAGAGTATTGCCTGTCTCGCGGAACGAGAGAGTACTGAAATTTTGGTGCTCTCTGAAATTTTACTTACTCTCCAAATCTCACATTGAATGGCAGCATGACATCCCAACTGTTGGATCTGGGCAAGCCCCAGCGAAACTTGTATTGCAAAGCCTTATTACTTTTAGAAATGATTTTTATTTGCCATATAATTTCTGTAAAGCTGCTTTGAGAATAAATACTCTTTTTTTTTTTGGTACCCCTGTGTCCTGTATTACATTGGCAAAGGAGTGTACATCTGCACAGGAATCCCAGCACCCACTGCAGAGCACAAAGTTTATTCTACAGTATTTTTTACTGTAATTTTTTTCTTTTTCATTTTTGAATTTGCCACCTGGTCATGTGACTCACAGGGAGCGGAACCAGGAAGCAAAGTCGCCGGCGGCCGCGATCACGCTGCGGTGACTGCGGAGACGGCGATGGAGTGAAGGATGCGGTGAGTATGTATCCAGCCTGAGTGTGGCTCGGGGTTACCAATTGTGGTAGCGAAATTTAACCCCGAGTCACACTCGGGAATACCGCCAGGCAGGTTAAAAGACTGCAGGAGTTCACGCCTTCTTGATGAGATATATATATATCTCATTTGTGGTATAGCCACTGGACACACAAGTCAGTGCTCCAGTGTTTTTCTTTATTTGGGCAGCCACAGCACATGCAGAATAGTTATTCAACAAAAACATAACAAATATTTATTTATTTGCAAAGTATTTTACCAGGAAGGATACATTGAGATTTCTCAAATTTTCAAAGACTACTCATGCGGAGTCTAACCAAACATTCGGTATTCCTAACTATAATATTGGGCGGCTAAGCCGCTTACCAAAAATTCCAAACAGAATGTACTTCAGGGTTTTTCCTCCTTCTTTGCTGCACCCAGCACAAAGACTGCCTCTCTCAGAGGGAACCGCAGCTCCTGTAAGGGCAGGGCAGTCCTAATCAGGCATCAGCTAATTATTAACCCTATAGGGGGAAAAGGGCATTTTCCATCCCTCTGCTAATCTTACATCCTCAGCCCCCACTGTGCCCCCTGGGGGGTCTGGGCAAGAAGGGGGACCGCTGGCTGGTCGGATGCCAGCACTTTCTGCTGGCAGATCGGCATCTGAGGGGGCGGGGTCAGGTGTGGCTACCAGGAGCCACAGGCTTTAAAACAGGGCTCTAGGAATGGCCTCATTGCCCTGTTGTGGAGTTATTCACGCACCGCTACTTCTATATCTATTTGACTACTGTTGACGACTCGGCTTTGTATGAGATTTTTGTTCCTGTTTATTGACCCGGCTTGGCTTTTGACTTCTCTCTCTCTATTGTGCATTTTACGTTGTATCACTTGTTTTAGTGATTTAACCCCCTGCTGGTTTCTGGGTTGATCACTAGCTGTTTTGGATTCTAACCCTTCACGTTTAGGGGTATCGTTTGCAATAGTTTGTCAAGGCTATTCAAAGAGAATCGAAAAGTCACCGCACGTTCGGTGACTTTTCGTTCTCTTCAATTCGGTGCGATTTGGCAATCCCATTTCAGCAACCCTGCAGTGTATTCAGCAAGCACCACAGGGCCGCCGTAATGCAGGGAAAAGTCGCTGCAAACCCGCCGAAAACTCACCACAAAACCAGGGCGAATGCTCACCGAAACCCGCAAAAACATCTGGATTAACCCTGACGAACACGCCGGAGAAACCCGATCACAGTGCAGAGCAGCCGCCGGAAAAACCCAACACCGCAGACGAATGGAGTGAAGAAAAAAAACGTACGCTTGAATGTTTGAAAAGTGAAACGCTGCTTGTAAAGAAACTACAGAACGAAAATGTCTGAAATTTACATATAAAATCCAATGAATGATAATAAAAAGGGCTGTTACAAAAAAAAGAAAAAATGATTTAAAAAAAAAAACCGAATGTTTGCAAAAAAATCCCCAAAAATCCTAAAACACCCTAAAAACGAAGAGACTTTTTACTGTAGAATATTATAAGCAACGGTTTATTAGATATTGAATTAAAATGGGAATATTTTTAACATTGAAGCCTATGGGATTCGCCTGAATAAACCTGTCGAATGAAACCACCGAATGACAGGGCATTTTGGCAACCTTTCACTGCTGCTTTTTGTTCTCTGAATAGCCAAAGCATTGCTTCTCTATGGGGATTCACTGCCCTCGAACAGGCACCGAACAGGCACCGTAGGTCCAGGCAATTCGCCAACATATGGCGAACTGCCTGCTCTCTGGATAGCCGAATGGCCAGTACAGGTAACCGAACGCTGAATTTCAGCGTTCGGTTACCTTTTGCCAGCAATTCGGATCTCTTTGAATAACCCTGTGTGTGTTATCACCCTGCCCCTAATCACACTGTCACTATACAGTATATACAGTCAGGTTCAGAAATATTGGGACATCGACACAATTCTAACATCTTTGGCTCTATACACCACCACAATGGAGTTGGAATGAAACAAGCACAATGTGCTTTAACTGCAGACTTTAATTTGAGGGTATGTACATCCAACTCAGGTGAATGGTGTAGGACTTACAGCAGTTTGCAGATGTGCCTCCCACTTGTTAAGGGACCAAAGGTAATGGGACAATTGGCTTCTCAGCTGTTCCATGGCCAGGTGTGTGATATTCCCTCATTACCCCAATTACAATGTGCAGATAAAAGGCCCAGAGTTCATTTCAAGTGTGCTATTTGCATTTGGAATCTGTTGCTGTCAACTCTCAAGATGAGATCCAAAGAGCTGTCACTATCATTAGGCTGAAGAAACCAAACAAACCCATCAGAGAGATAGCAAGAACATTAGGCATGGCCAAAACAACTGTTTGGAACATTCTCAAAAAGAAGGAACGCACCAGTGATCTCAGCAACACCAAAAGACCCGGGAGACCACAGAAAACAACTGTGGTGGATGACCGAAGAATTCTTTCCCTGGTGAAGAAAACACCCTTCACAACAGTTGGCCAGATCAAGAATACTCTCCAGGAGGTAGGTGTATGTGTGTCAAAGTCAACAATCAAGAGAAGACTTCACCAGAGTGAATACAGAGGGTTCACCACAAGATGTAAACCATTGGTGAGCCTCAAAAACAGGAAGGCCAGATTAGAGTTTGCCTAACAAAGCCTCCACAGTTCTGGAACAAGATCCTATGGACAGATGAGACCAAGATCAACTTGTACTAGAGTGATGGTGTGACGTCCCGAGTCTCTGGCGCCCCCTCTGGCAGTAGTGGACATTGCTGCTTTGGACTTTTCTTTTTGTTCATTCTGTGGATTCCAAGCCAGGACTTTCACCTGGACTCATTTGTTCTAACGAATTCTGGTTAAGTTCTGATTCCTTACCTTGTAGGTCTGGTTTGGTTCTGTTGCTCTGGTTGTCCTGACTGTTCTCAGGTTAATACTCTTGTTTGGGTTTCTTATTTATGTCTAGTTTAAGTTCTTGTCTCATGCTTTTCTTTTGTTTAAGTATGGTTTATGCTATATCTGAGTATTGCATTTCTTTTTATGCTATGTCTGATGTTCATGTTTTCATTTCTTGTTTTCTCTAGTGTTTAGATCTCTCATGTTATGTTAGTTTAATATTCTGTTTCTTGATTTATTCTGCATTGGTTCAGTTTTTTGCTATATTGCTTTAGTTCTGTGTATATTTGGGTAAGAATGAAACTTAGTTTTTTCTGTTTTATGTCTGGTTCACGTCTGTATCTTGTCTAATCACTGTGCTTTAGCTCACACCCCTCCTGCGACTTGTCTAGTCAGGTCCCCCCACGTTACAGATGGGAAGAGAAAAGTATGGAGAAAGAAAGGAACTGCTCATGATCCTAAGCATACCACCTCATCAGTGAAGCATGGTGGTGGTAGTGTCATGGTATGGGCATTAGGGATGAGCCGAACACCCCCGAGTTTGGTTCGCATTCGAACTCGAACTTTCCAAATGTTCGAATTTGAACTCGAACTCAATACTAGTCAATGGGGCTGAAAATTCGGTTTTTAGAGTGCCCTCCAAGAGGGCATATATGCTAGATATTTGCCATAAAAGGTGTATGGGGGTCCGGGTAGTGCCCTGGGGGACAGGAAACAAGGACAAAAAGTAAAAAAAAAACGTTTTTAAAGGGACAGTGAGTTTTCCATGAAATAAGGGTTAAAAATAAAAATGAAAAATTCCTTCAAATATCGTGCCTAGGAGGTCCCCATAACCTGCCCGTGAAGTGGCGGATTTCTAGGATGTATAGAAACATGTAAAAACCAAAAAAATGGCATTTCAAATGACGGTAAATGCTTTCCCTTTAATCTATCCATAAACAACTTCTTGGGGCGGCAGTCTGTATGAAAAGAGGAGACATTTTTGGACACGCAGAAAAAGTTTAGTGATTTTTTTTGGCTCCATTATTGTGAAACTTATGCAGGCTTTAGATGAAAGTAACAATAGGTGCTTTAAAATGGGGCCTTTAGCGTCAGCAACAGTGCCGTCACACCGTAACCCCTCTGAGGATATGAATCTGGTACAGGTGGCAGTGTACCCAAATATTGTGCCTTTGGTGCCAGGCCAGCAAGTGCCATCATATAGTAACCCCTCTGTGGTATTGTGGAAGAGCGCAGGGGTGGACCATGCGGTCAGGGCCGGTGCTAGACTATTTTGTGCCCTAGGCTAGACCAGCTACTTGCACCCCCCCAAAAAAAACCTACACAACATGAAACTGCTAAATTTCTTTTTATTTAAGAATAAAGTTTGAAAAGCACCAATAGTAAAGGTAATATAAATAAACTGTATTAAACCATTTTAAATTAACTCTATTAAACAAATTAAAATGAACTGTATTGAACAAATATAAATTAACGAAAAAAAAAAAAAATGAGTTGTCACGTAAGTTTCAATTTCAGACACATCAAAATTTCACTTTGCGTGCCTTATCCTTTGCAAATTTTCATCATGCGTATATATATATATATATATTGCCCAGGCCAGCTCACAGACAGTCACAGATGCGCCATCATGCGTATATAGATTGCCCAGGCCAGCTCACATCATGCTCACAGACAGTCACAGATGCGCCATCATCATAGGCATGCGCAGCCTATTGCATTAGGGTGTGCACCCAAAAGCTCAAACACATGAAAAAAAATAATTATGTTTATATATATATATTACATACACACGCACACACTCTCACACATTCAGACTAAATAGATCATTGCAATCAGGGTAATTCAAAGAGAATTGAAAAGTCACTGCACGTTCGTTCTCTTCAATTCGGTTTGTTTTGATGATTCCCAGTTCGGCGACCCTGCGGTGTATTGAGCAAGCACCACAGGGTCCCCGAATTGCAAGGAAAGGTCGCGCAAACCCGCCGAAAACTAACTGCAAAACCCGGCGAATGCACGCTGAAAACCCGCAAAAACATCTAGATTAACCCGCCGGAAAAAGCCGAGCAGGAGACGATCAAACGCAGCGAAGCTGCCGGAAAAAGCCGACACCGCAGACGAATGGAGTGAATAAATTAGCAAAACCTTTTTCTTGAATGTTTGAAAAGTGAAACGCTGTTTGCAAAGAAACTACTGAGCGAAAATGTCTGAAATTTACATATGAGGTCCAGGGAATGATAATAAAAAGGGCTGTTACAGAAAAAATAACTAGAAAAAAAAAAAAAAAAGGGAAAATGCTTGAAATATCCTAAAAAAATCTATAAATAGACTTTTTACTGCAGAATTTTATAATGAACGCTTTATTAGATATTGAATTAAAACAGGAATATTTTTAACATTGAAGCCTATGGCATTCGCCTGAATAAACTTACCGAATTAAACCACCGAATGGCAGGGCATTTCGGGAACCTTTCACTGCTGGTTTTTGTTCTCTGAATAGCCGAAGCATTGCTTCTCTATGGGGATTTCACTGCCCTCGAACAGGCACCGTATGTGCAGGCTATTCGCCAGGATTTGGTGAATTGCCTGCTCTCTGGATAGCTGAATGGCCAGGAAAGGTAACCGAACGCTGATTTTCAGCGTTCGGTTACCTTTCTCCAGCCATTCGGATATCTTTGGATAACCCTGTATGTTTATAATTCAGAGGTGCAGCAACCTTGGCCATCCAGTTGTTTTTGAACTACATTTCCCATGAGTCTCGACTAACCCAATTAGTGGCTGAGAAACCTCGCATTTGATGTAGAAAGGTTCTTCTTTCCAGTTGTGTGTTATCAGGGTTATTCAAAAGAGAATCGAAAAGCCACCGCACATTCAGTGACTTTTCGTTCTCTTCAATTCGGTGTGATTTGGCGAACCCATTTCGGCGACCCTGCGGTGTATTCAGCAAGCACCACAGGACCGTCATAATGCAGGGAAAAGCCGTTGAATACCTGCCGAACACTCACCGCAAAACCCAGGCGAATGCACACGAAACCCGCAAATACATCTGGATTAACCCCGCCAGAGAAACCCGAGCAGGAGCCGATCAGAGCTCAGAGCAGCCGCCGGAAAAACCCAACACCACAGACAAATGGAGTGAAAAAAAACCCAGTATGCTTGAATGTTTGAAAAGTGAAACGCTGTTTTCAAACAAACTACTGAGCGAAAATGTCTGAAATTTACATATAAGATCCAATGAATGATAATAAAAAGGGCTGTTACAGAAAAACTAAACAATTTAAAAAAAAATGTTTGCAAAAGAATACCTAAAGCATCCTCAAAAATCTAAAAAGAAAGAGACTTTTTACTGCAGAATATTATAATAAACGGTTTATTAGATATTAAATTAAAACGGGAATATTTTTAACATTGAAGCCTATGGGATTCGCCCTGAATAAATCTGTCGAATGAAGCAACTGAATGGCAGGGCATTTCGGCATTTTTTTACTGCTGGTTTTTGTTCTCTGAATAGACGAAGCATTGCTTCTCTATGGGGAATTCACTGCCCTTGAACAGGCATGAACATGCACCATATGTGCAGGCAATTCGCCAACATTTGGCGAACTGCCTGCTCTCTGGATAGCCCAATGGCCAAGAAAGGTAACCGTACGCTGAATTTCAGCGTTCGGTTACCTTTCGCCAGCAATTCGGATCTCTTTAAATAACCCTGTGTGTGTTGTCTATTCATTTTGTCTGTAGGTTTTAATTGAGGAACATACTTTCATATAATATATAAAAAATGTAATTTAGGGTACAAATTGCAAATAATGGCACCTGCTATTTAATAATTGAGTAAATCAAATTTTTCTCATGAGTGCTGGAACTATGAAGTTACATAACAAGTTTAACTTAAACAATTGTTTTTGTAACCAAAGTATCATATTCTGCTAATTGTCATGCATCCTATTTTTGGAGCAGTCACTTGGAACTTGGGGTACCTGAACCCAAGATGCTTTTCGCAGGTGTGGGACTGCAGGTTCTGGTGGATTTGATATGTCATATTGTCCTCCCCACCCACTCCTATGTCCAGGTCACCCCATACCCATATGGTTTCAAGATCTGTATTTGTGTGTTAATATTGTTACATAACTACCGCGCGACGTAGTCTCTAGATTACATTATTACTCGACCAGGGAAGCTTTACTACGCACAGCTCGCGACCAACAGGTGGAGTACGAGGATGGCCAGTTGTTTTCTACCAGGATCTTGCCACGTCGACCCTGGCTAAACGCAGGGAATGGCGGGTAGTCACAGAACTGCTGCGCTCTCACGATATGCGCTACTCATGGGGATTCCCATTTCATATTTTGGTCCACAAAGATGGTCGCACGTATTCTTGCACACACCTGTACAGGGCTCAGGACTTCCTACGCCAGCTGGGATTGGAGGTCCCGGACGCAATTGCTCAGCTCACCCCTCCGAGTTCTCTGCCACGGCTCTCCAGAGACTGGTCTCCGGCTGGAGATTGAATATGGACAGCCGTTGGTGCCCTAAGTGAGGCCATATATATCCTTCAGTCCAGGTTTTGCGGGGCTTAGGCCCTTAGACGGCTCTTTGATGCTTTCTTAGGTTATATTCTGTTTTTTCTTTGTACCTCTGATTTACTTGTTAAGGTGGTTGTAGTTTTAGTATGACGTTTAATGTGGCGGTTGCTCAGGGGGACAGTGGCCGAGGATTTTTTTCCCCATGGCTTGCTGGTTTCCCCGAGACTACCTCCTCCTCCAAGGTTCCGTTCCTTTGGTTTACCCATCCGTTCGGGACGTTTTGTTCTTTTTTTCCTTCCTCTTTCTCCTTACTTCCCCTTCCCAACCTATTCCCCCGGCCCGGCCCGGCCCTACTTTCTCTCTTCTGACCTTTCGGCTGCATGTATTTAACACTTCTGATCCCCATGTAGGTGGCTCCCGTCCTGTCCCCTCCCCCCTCGGCAAGAGGCTGGGAGATGATGGAACAGGACAGAGGTGGAGACGTGGGGAGGATGGTGGCCATGCGTTCCCCTTCCTAGTCCCATAATGATTTCTGATCTTAAATTCCTCTCCTTGAATGTCAAGGGACTAAATTCCCCGCGCAAGCGGCGTCTCCTGTTTCGGGACCTTAAGCGGAAATCTGCAAACATCGCATTCCTCCAAGAGACTAGGATCTCTACCACTGCGGCCTTTCACTTAGCAGACCCATCCTACTCCCGTGTCTTCACCTCATGTGCAATCCCTAAACGGAATGGGGACGCTATTTTGTTGCATAATTCCTGTCCGCTGCAGATTACTGATGTATATTCTGACTCCGCTGGGAGGTATGTCTTGGCGAGGGGTACTTGTTCGTCTAAATGGTATACATTGATGTCGGTATATGCACCAAATGGGCCAGATGCGGGATTTTGGGCGGACCTCTCCTCCTTTCTCAGGTTGCATGCTAAGGGCAAAATCATATTGGGAGGGGACTTTAATGCTACTCTCTGCTCTCCACTGGACCGATCTGGCCATCCCCCTCACATCGGTCTGACTCCATCCTCATCCCAAGATAGGCAGTTTCATGCGTTTGTGCGTAATCATGATCTGGTAGACATTTGGCGGGTGCAGCACCCCACAATGAAGGATTTCACCTTTTACTCCCCGGTCTATTCCTCGTACTCCAGATTCGATTATTTTCTGATCTCCCCGGACTGTATTCCCTTGATTGCGAAATCAGGCATTGGCTCTATAACTTGGTCTGACCATGCAGATGTGCTTTTGCATGTCCGCCCACTGGCATCTGGCAGCAGTGGCCAATGGCGGCTCGATCCCTTGCTTCTTTTGAAAAATGGGGTTAGGAAAGTGGTTGGATCCGCGCTGGATTCATACTTTCAGTTAAATGATACTCCTGACGTGTCCATACACACATTATGGAATGCTCATAAAGCAGTGATCAGGGGAGTGCTATTTAGTCAGGCTGCCTACCACAAACGCATGAAGTTGCAGGCCATAGTCACGTTACAGACTGACCTGCGGAGACTGGAACTCAGGCATAAACGTGTCCCAACGGACGACACCCTTTTGCAGCTTAATCGAGTTCGTGCAGACCTTAACGGTTTATTTTTAGATGATGTGGGGAGATCGTTGCTATGGTCCAAAAGGCGTTATTATGAACGAGCGAATAAAGCAGACACACCCCTGGCCAGGATGCTGCGCCCTAGACGCCACACTGTCTTGTTTCCGTTGATCCGAGATAAAAAAGGGCAGGTTCATAAATCTCCTGAGGATATCTGGGATGCCTTCACAGCGTATTTTACAGATATTTATGATCATTCCCCCACTCACAAAATAGGAAACCGCGACCTGATAGATAACATAGAAACTTACTTGAGGCGTCAGAACCTCCCTACCCTTGATAGGGTTCAGTCCCTATTGTTGGGATCCCCTATAACGGAGGAAGAGATAGGGAGGGCTTTGGGCCTGATAAAGCCATTAAAGTCCCCTGGGCCAAATGACTTCACATACCGGTATTATAAAGCGTTCTGTCCTAAATTAAAGCCCATTCTATGCCGTTTATTTAATGCCGCACGGGAGGGTGCCCCTTTCCCCGCAGAGTCACTGTTGGCTGCCATAGTTCTCCTCCCCAAACCTGGGAAAGACCCTGAGAACATTGATAGTTATAGTCCCATATCCCTCTTAAATGCGGACATTAAACTATTAGCAAAAATTTTGGCCTTGTGCCTAGACCCTCTCCTCCCCTTTTTGGTATCACCAGACCAGGTGGGGTTCATTCCAGGTCAGCAAGCGTACGACAATACGAGACGCGTGGCGGACCTTATTTGGTTCGCTGAGACCTATCAGAAGCCTTCCTTATTTTTGTCTTTAGACGCTGTGAAGGCCTTTGATAGGGCGGAGTGGCCGTTTTTATTTACTTTACTTAAACAACTGGGGTTCCCCCCCACTTTTCTCCGAATGATCTCAGCCATGTATGCTTCTCCAGGAGCACAAATTTTGATACCGGGAGCCGATAGGATTCCTTTCGTAATCCGGAACGGAACCAGGCAGGGCTGCCCATTGTGTCCGGCCTTATTTGCCCTTTTTTTGGAACCTCTATTGCTTGCTATTAAATCGGACGCGGGAATCTCGGGACTTACGGTGGGTGACTTGGAATTTAAATTATCGGCTTATGCCGATGACGTCCTCCTCTCCCTGACAGACCCTTCCACCTCCTTGCCCCGGATTTTGGATCTGCTCAGTGACTTTTCAACTCTTTCAGGATATAAAATTAATGTAACTAAATCAGAGGCACTCCCGGTGGCGCTGACAGCAGAGGCGATTACAACTCTCTCTTCTTCCTGCCCTATAAGGTTCACCCACTCGGAGCTGGTATACCTGGGGGTCCGCTTAACATTAGGGATGTGCGTTTCGGGTTTTGGAATTTCGGAATTTTCACGAAATTTCCCGATTCGTGTCTTCGGATTCGGCCGAATTTCCGAATCGGATCGGACCCGAAAACCGATAGATCCGAAAAGTTTTCCGAGCGAAACGAAAAATTTTCGGAATTTTCGAATGGACTTGAAATGTGTCAAATCGAAATTTATTTTTGCTCTATTCATGATTTCGGTTCCATTCGTGATTTCGGTTCCATTTCGGTAATTCTGGACATCGTATATTTAACTAGTATCGGTTATATCGCTGATTCTGTAAATTTTGTATTTGTAAATGCGTATCACTTGTTTCTTGTGGCATTCGGGTCAGTTTAGCGTTTTTTAAATCGTTTTGTGAATTTTTTTTGTTCCTTGGCTTTCATACCATTTTAATATGATTAAATAAAGTTGTGAAATGTATATTCAATTATTCATAAGAAAAAAAGGATCTTTATTTAATAAAAAAAAACACGATAGAATCGCCAGAATTATCGTAGACACTTTGAAACGAGGAGAACAGACGTTCCGAAAAAAACGAAAATTTCCAAAATTTCCGAAAAGTCGATACAAAAAACGAGCAAAGTGACCCGAAAATACAAAAAATGGTCGATATTCCGAAAAAAAAATGTACACGAAAAACGATCCGAACCGAATCGAAACAGAAATCGGTCGAAACGAGCCGAATCGAAAAGTTTAAACATCCGAACAAATCGAACCAAAAAAAATCGGTGCACAAGCCTACTTAACATCATGCTCGGCAGACCTTTATTCGGCTAATTACCCTCGCCTATTTGCGACTCTCAAAGCGGAGTTAGAATGTTGGAATAAATATGCAATATCATGGCTCGGTAGGCTTAACTGCATCAAGATGAACGTATTACCCAGATTATTGTATATGTTTCAGGAATTACCGGTTCCTCTCATTGCTTCAGAGGTCATCGCTTTGCAGCATTCAATTGATTACTTTATATGGGCAGGGAAACGATGCCGCGTAGCTAGACATACTCTCTATCGCCCACGGTCTCTGGGCGGCCTGGGCCTTCCATCTCTCCTCACCTATTACTATGCAACTCAATTGGCACAAGTGGTAGCCTGGCATGCTCCGGCGGGGTCTCGCAGGTGGGTCGACCTGGAAGCGTCCCTTATGCGGCCGAATAAGATACAACATTGGATATGGCTGGCTCGAGAACACCGTCCTTTGATCACCGCCACATGCCCAGCCATATTAAACTCTCTGCGCCTTTGGCATAGGCTAGCAGTGAAATGCGAGTTGACGTCTATACCATCACCTATGACTCCGATTCTTGGGAACAGAGACTTTCGCCCGGTCTACTCATGAGGCCCTGGCATGACCTATTGGACTCAGGTGTGTGCAGAATACATAATTTATACCACAACGGAACCTTGATTCCCCTTCGAGATATTTCGGGACTGTCTTTTCTACACATTTTCCAATTGACATCATACGCCACCCAGGCTCACATCAAACAAGCTGCACTGGCGCCGCTGACTTGCTTTGAGCGATTATGCCTGGCCGGCACATATCCGAGAGGCCTTATATCTTCATTATACCGGGATCTAACCTCACTGTTGGACTGGAAAGACCTGTCCTATATTCATGCTTGGGAAAGAGATATCGGGGAAACCCTGGACTCAGAGGACTGGTTGGACATATGGGAGATGTCTCGCTCCTTGTCGGTGTGTGCCTCATTGCAGGAACAGTCCATTAAAATGATTATGCGGTGGTACGTTACACCATCTCAATTGGCGCACATGAATAGAAATCTACCGGATGTATGCTGGAGACTATGCACCTCCAAGGGCTCCTTTTTCCACATGCGGTGGACATGTCCCCGAATTGTGCCTCTATGGAAGGAAGTCCAAGATCTACTGATTCTAGTTCTATCTAAACCTATCCCGTTGGATCCTTGGGCATTTTTGCTCTCCAGACCGCTCCCTGAACTTACTTTCCATGAAAACAAACTATTAGCCAAAATTACCCTGGCCACGAGACGGGCTATGGCGGAAGTCTGGAGACAACCCCTCCCGCCCTGTATGGCTAAAGTATATGCCAAAATCAGAGACACTCAGGTTATGAACGAACTGACCGCTATAGTACGTTTTACACTGCCATCATATAGTAAAACTTGAGGGCCCTGGCTTGATGCTGGGTTATAATCTGCGACGGGAATTTGGGCTATGGTCACGTATATAGGGCTTCTTGGCCCCTTTCACCTTTTTTCTTCTTTGGCACTCTCTCCCCCCCACCCTTCTACATTTCCCTCTATAGCTTTTGACAGGTTGGATTAATATCTATGTTTTAGGATTCTGGCCTGGGCCGGGCCACTCATTCCCCCCCCTCCCTTTTCTTTTCCTTTCTTTCCCACCTCTCCTCCCTTATTTTTCACCCTACTTTAATGTCATAATATGGACAGGATTATGGCTTACTAGGATGCATATGTTTATTGATATTGTTTTTTTGGCGCTGTGACGCCACATTTGCACCCATGTTATTCTTATTGTCCTAACGTCCAATAAAATTATGTTTAAAAAACAAAAAAAAAAAACATTGTTATTGTCTATGTTTATATGCTGTTAGCATTGCTAATATCATTACTGTAATGTATTATATTATGTTTTACAGCTCTGACAGTTTTGAGTGGTCATTGATTGCCAGACATTGCCTCTCTATCTGTTATCCGTAATCTAACTTTATCAGACAGTCTGATGCTCAGGCTGTGATTACAGGATACCCTATTGTAAAGTGCTGTGTTTTAACTATATAAAGGTGATAATGGCGATTGGTAATTTTAGAGACCCAGTCTCCTTTCCTCAACCCTTCAGAGACTAGCTTCTAGACCAAATAGCGGATTTGTGTTACGTTAAAATATTTCTAAATATATTTTTTATCGAATATTTCCCAGGTCAACCTTCAGGTTACCAAACCAAATTAAATGTAAATTTACCAGAATCATGTATAGTATGTTTACATTCGATGAATCATTCAACGAATATTAAGAGCACACTTCCATTGAAAAGTAAACATGTCTATCCACCAATAGCAGTGTTGTGGTGTATTTTTCTTCATGCTGCCTTGTTGATGGACTTTGTCTGGCACTGAAGCAGTGAATCAGTGTTGTAGGGGTGGATTAGGGTTAGTTCAATGTTGCCAAGAAACTATGAAGTTGCGGGAAACATATAAAATTGCAGCTAAGTGTAAATCTAGACAAATACATTCTTCAGCACAGATGGGATTGATAACAAGAAGGAGGCATTGCTGATTCAAAGACCGATCCAGCCAAACATTTGCTTCCTTTCTAAACTATCCTTCGTGTAAACTTTGCAAGTGACCCTATGCTTGGAATGCTGTAACTGAGTTTAGAAATAGGGGAAATTGAAATGAACTAGACAAATCATGTTTGAGTAACTGAAGCGGAAAACATTGTGCAAATAGCGAATTTATCTTTAGACAATCTAGAAAAGGTGGAGTGAGAACATAGATTATTTCAAACAGCTGTGCGGTGTTTTCATATCAGGACTTTGGGCTTTGTTTACACTCATACGTCTAGGCAATGTAAAAGGGATACACTAGCAGTTCTTAAAGTAAGTTGCAAAAGAAAATCTGGTAAAAGAGGCATTTTAGCCATTGGAACTATTTACTTAATGTATTTTCAGTTTTTTACATATATTTGCAGAGAATTTTGTGGGAAATTCTGCTGCTTTGTTCAATGTTCAATAGGAGAGTTCAAGAGTGGTCGTGTGACTTACCACTCACCAGGAAAAGAAAAATGAGTTGGGACAATGAGGAAGAAGCGAGTAAAGTGAGTTCAACACTGGGAAGATGTATATTATATTTGTTTTTTCTTGCTACTCTTTCACTTCTACCACTTCTCCTATTTTGGACACTAATTCCTCTGTCCCTCTTTCTTCCCATAATGTCTTTCGTTTTAGGGTCTCCATATATATGGAGTGTGTGGGTGTAGAACAGAGTGTCAAAGCAATAACACTCCCAGGAATGAGTCTCTAAATTGTACTAAGTGTTTTCACAAATCACATTTTTATGTAGGCTGAAAAAAGATGTGTGTCCTTCTAGTTACCCCAACATTCTGGGGTAAAATTCCTTCTTGACCCCAGAAGGCAGTCAGATTTCTCCCTGGATCAGGTAGCTTTTACCCACATATTAAATATTCTAAGCCTTAATATTCTGTGTCTACAGGAAGTCATCCAGTTGTTTTTTAAAAGACTATACAGTCTCTGACCCAACCACCTCAACAGGCAGAGAATTCCACAGCTTTATTGTTCTTACTATAAAATAACCCTTCCTATGCTTTAGGCTGAATTTCATTTTGTCCAGTCTAAATGCGTGACCTCGTGTCCTGTGTATAGTCCTGTTAATGAATAGGTTTCCAGACAATGGTTTATAATGGCCCCGTATATATTTATATAAGTGTAGCGCTGCTTTAAAGACTGTGTTCTGCTGCATTTAATTATTATGGCCACCAGAGGGAGACAGAGACCTAGTGGACTATGCTGGACAAAAACGGAACTACACCTACCATCATCCTTTGCGGGAGGACAGGAAGGGGGTGGGATATGAAGAGGAAACAGATCAGCGGCCTCGTGGCAGGCAAGGTCGGAGTGAGCGGAGCGGTGAAGGGTGGAGATGCACGTGAGAGCTGTCAAGGAGCACGACCAGGCCGGAGTACAGACGCTGCCTCACTGGTGCTTGAGATCAGGACAGTGACCGTGCTGAAACCTACCTATGCAGCGCTGAGAGGTCTGGATGACAAGCTGGTTCCAGCTGGACCGCGAGTTAGGAGACCGCACTGATCGTTTGGGAATGCAGGAGGTGGATCGTTGTTCCGGTTGCAGAGATTCGGCAAGCGGGGAGCGGATTCAGTGGCACAGAGTCCCAGTACAAAGCGGAGAAGGTCTCAGATCGGGTGCTGGACAGTTTCGTCTATCGGATGGGTGAGAGGCCTCCCAGGCTGCAGTTCCCAAATAAAAAAAAGCACTCTGCAGTATTGTTTAAATCCACAGGGCCCCAACGGTGACTAGTCGAAGATTGTTTTGTTTCATACACTGGCCAGTTGAATACAGTACCCGGGTACCCGAGACAATACACATACACAATTTTGAGCTATTATTCACGGGACTTACACTCCAGAATTGAGGGGGTTAACTGTTTCTTTTGCCGCCGCGTGTTTTTCCCGCGTTACGAATTCTTGTCATTTAAATACTGTATATACGAAATATAGGCTGCTTTATTGGGATCAGTAAAGAATATAATACATAAAAATCCACTACAGTGCTGGTGTATAGTTATTTCCTAGTGCGGTGAGACTAACCCGAGGTTTATTCAGCGGCTCCTCTGGGAGTGAGCGCTACACGAGGTTATCAGATCCCCTCTAAGGCGCCGTTTTAAGGTTTAAGCTTGTTAGTCTTTTTTCATAACTTAAACCTTCCATTACCCTTATTAATTTAGTTGTCTGTCTCTGCACTTTTTCTAGTGCTATAATATCCTTTCTTAAAACAGGTGCCCAAAATTGCACGGCATATTCAAGATGTGTCTTACCATTGATTTATAAAGAGGCAAAATTATGTTTTCATCCTGAGAGTGAACTCCCCTTTTAATGCATGCCAATACCTTGCTGGCCTTGGCGGCTGCTGTTTGACATTGAGCAATGTTGCTTAGTTTAGAGTCTATGATTATTCCTAAATCCTTCTCCTACTGCCTTATCTTTTTATATGACAACCTATAGATAGAATTGAAAGCCCCACATTTTGAGCTAAAGTGACCTTGTTCTTGATACCTATAAGCTTATCGTAATGGAACAATAATTTTATTACAATCAGGGACATATTACATAGTTGGTGCTAACTTAGCCAGAGCTGTTGTAAATTTACCAGAGCCATTATAGCCTATGGAGTTGTAAACTTAACAGCAGCTCTGGTTAAATTAGCACCAGCTTTGTAATATGGCCCTCAATGTAGTAAGCGATATCATTAGAAACAAAATGCTTCAGAGTAAACAAATGATAAATATTTAATATTGCAATAATAAGTTAAAAATTTAAATGTCAAACCACTTAATTATAACATTATAAAAGAGGCGTGTCAGTGGGGGATTATTCAGAATGTTACATACTTTCTCTTACAAGGCTTTTCTCTGAAAAATATGCAATGCAACACACTGATCAGTGGTATGTCAAAGGAAAACCCATTGAATTTTAATTGAATTAATTGCAGCCTCTGAGCAATGAGAACTCCCAGAATCCACTGTTTAATATAAAGACATATTTTACGTATACAGTTGGTAACACAGTGCTTTCTTTTTGAAAGTTCTAACTCTTTTTCTCATGCACCCCCAAATGCAGTACATCACTGGAAGGCCCAGACCAGGGGGGAACGTTGACTGATAGACCTTAGGACTGAGAACTGATTGTGTAGTCATAGCATTGGGTAACTTGGAACCTATGTGCTCAGTGTGTCCAGGTCACTAGTGAGGTGTCTGCAGCATGGTCATAGTTCCACGGTCCCTTCTCAGTGAGAGAGAAGAGCAAGTGCTTGGCAGAAAATAGGCCATCATGACATCGACCGTATGAATCACTCTCTCCTCATCAGCTTCCCTCTGTTATTGTTATTATTCTTTATTTATATAGAGCCAGCATATTCAGCAGCACTGTATGTCACAGGTAGACATACCAATCTCTCTGTGTCTAGCTATCTGTATATCTATATATATATATTTATATCTATGGCTATCTATAGATACCAGGCCATTTTGCTCAGCTGCGCTAGTAAATCAATGCCTGCGCTTCCAGCCTGCTGGAGGAAACCATTAACAGGTCAGTGACCTTTTTCTCTGTGAAGTCAGCGAAGGTGTGAATTAAAGAAATCACCCTTTTGATTCTACCCAGCAGGCAGGAGGGGCAATTGCTCATGGCAGGGAGAAGACATAGCCGGAGCGGCACCCCAACCGCATATCAAAGAAGCAATCACATCCTTTGATCACTAGAGGTGGTCTCTGGGAGATGATTGATAGACCAGGGAATTCAAATTAATGAAGAAATTCACTGAGCGTGCCCAGGAGAGAGGAATTCTTGGAATTGTAGGCAAAGGCTTTACCAGCTAGGATACTGCACTTATAAAAAGGGCAGCCCTATATGTATTCTGAATTGAGCATGAGCTAGGGGCTATTTCCTTGGAGGTCAATCGAGAATTGAGGGAATATTGCCAGCTCCTAATAGAACCTCCCTATGGCTGATCGTCTAGCATATATTGTAAGTAACTAGGATCTACTGTTATCTCCCTTTTATTTGTTTGCTGTTTGTGTGTAATGTGTAATTAATTGATTTATCATATCCATCTTTTTGTAACAAATGCACTGTGATGATTTTTTCTATATCATAATAAATATTCCTTATTAAGAACTGCTTGCTGCCTGATATTCGATCCATGCTAACTGAAGAGACTGGAGTATTGCTTGTTGTTTTAAGCTCGAGTAGCTACGAAATTGTGAGTTGCAGTTGCTGGGGACGGCGGGGATTGTTGTCTACGCAGTCATTATCTGGGTCTAGGATAGACAGATAGTGGGTTGCTTAGCCCTGCGTCCTTAGCTGCAACGCACGTAGTGTTCAGGAGAACTGGTGGTGGCGTAACTAATAGAATAAGAAGTGGGCCCAGGGATTGTGGGAACGTAGTCACTACCCGATATAAGAGAAGACTGGTACTGCGTTGCAATCCTGGGACCATTGTATCACGCTCTACGTACCTGTTGCGAGAGCAGGTGTGTGGGGACGGATAGGTAAGCAAGCGCGTGGCTTGCGGGGATTGTTGTCCGCACAGTCATTATTAGGGATGGGCCGGACACCCCCGTGTTCAATTCGCATTCGAACTCGAGCAATTTCAAAAGTTCGAGTTCGAACTCGAACCGAACTCAGTGCAAGTCAATGGGACTCAAAAGTTTGATTTTTAGAGTGCCCTCCAAGAGGGCATATATGCAGGATATTTGCCTTAAAAGGTGTATGGGGGTCCTGGTAGTGCCCTGGGGGACAGGAAAAAAATACGTTTTTAAAGGAACAGTGAGTTTCCATAAAATAAGGATTAAAAATAAAAACGAAAAATTCCTTCAAATATCGTACCTAGGAGGTCCCCATAACCTGCCCGTTAAGTGGCGGATTTGTAGGATGTATAGAAACATTGCCATCAGAGACCCACACAAGACACCTAGCCACCCTTAAGTGGTTAAAATGCACAGGGACTGGCTACTATCCTGTTAGATGCGGGAATGTATTAGGCTCCGTTCACACTGTGCAATTTATTGCGTGGATTTTGCCATACGGCGCACTGTGTAGCTTCTCCAATGCATTTCAATGGAGCTGTTCACATCTTGCCACGCGACGTCACATGTCGCGGTAGCATGTCGCTGGTACATGACCCTTTTTTGAGATTTGCTATCTGCGATTTGAATTGGTGGTGCTTTGCAAAAATGGCACAAAACCGCAACGTCGCGTGACATTATGCGACATTATCGCACTATGTCGCGAATATGAAAATCGCGCGGAAAATCACGCGACTTTCAAATCGCAGTGTGAACGGGGCTTTATATGTAGTAAAGAGTCTCTTTATTCTAGATTTTTTTAGTATTTTTTAAGCATTTTTTATACTTTTTCAAAATGTTTTTTTTTTTTTCGAACTCAAACCGAACACGCCAAAAAGTTTGAAGTTCGCAAACTTTCGAACTGCCAATGTTCGAGTCGAACTCCGAACTGATCGAACCGAACAGCTCATCCCTAGTCATTATCTGGGTCTAGGATAGACCGATAGTGAGCTTCTTAACCCGGCGTCTTTCGCAGCAGCGCGCATAGTTGTTGTGACACTGTACAATGTAGACAGGGTTACAATACATTGAACAACAATTGACAAACTGGTACAATAGGAAACAAGGGCCCTATTCCCGTGGGAACTCACAATCTAGAAGGGTTGAGGTGGAAACAGGAGGAGAGGACTGCAAGGTGAGAGTGATGGACTGCAAGGTGGGAATGATGGACTGGTTCTGTTCTGCTGCTATTCAGGATAGGATCAGTCCAGATCTAGTTTATTTATACGACATCCTCTGGTCTTTAGTAGGGATGAGCTGTGCGGTTCAATCTGTTCGGAGTTCGCATCGAACATCGGCTGTTCGACAGTTCGCGAACTTCGAACTTTTTGGGACGTTAGCCAAAAGTTCAAAAGAAAGGAAATTTTGAAAAAAGTATAAAAAAATGCTTAAAAATACTAAAAAAATCTAGAAATAAAGAGACTCTTTACTGCAGAATATTATAAGCAACGGTTTATTAGATATTGAATTAAAACGGGAATATTTTTAAAATTGAAGCCTATGGGATAAAACATTCTTGTTACTAAAACATCAGGCAGACACGGCCCTCTAATCATGGAATTTTGGAGAGGGCAGCCTGCAGGGGCCTCCCAAGGATCCTGGATGACAGAGCTGCGACTGTGCGGGCTAGCCACCCGGGTGCATGTGGCAGAGACGGGCAGCACAGGGAGGGAACCACTGCACCTGTGGCCACGGCAGACCCCCCTCCACAACCTGGAACCAGGGAGCCCCCACTGACCACCAGGCCAAGGTAAGGTGACACATTTCTAAAAAAAAAAAAAATCCGAGGACATTTTTAAATGTCCCCGGGAGCATAAAATAAAACTTTTTTCTTTCTCTACCTGGCTCAATGTATTTAATTATATATATTCAATACATGCAGCCAGGTAGAAAGGGGTGGCTTTAGGGCTGCGCGGGGTCTCAGGCAGTGTTTTTTTGGGATTTTTTTGTGTGTATATTTTTAGCAAATTTATAGGGGAAGGTAAGGGCAGGTATGAGATAGATATATATATCTTTCTTATAAATATATATATCCAGACTTGTATTACACACACATTTTGGCAACTAATTGTCCCCCCCATTTGGCTGATCCGTCCAGAAGAAATGTTGAACCCGATAGAGCAGAGAATAATATATATATTCTCTGCTCTGTTGGGTTCAACATTTCTTCTGGAGGGATCAGCCAAATGGGGGAGGCGCATTTAGTTGAGATTGTCCACATGCCACCCCCCCATGTGCGTATGTGTATAAATGGTCTGAGGTCTGTGGGTGGGTGTATATATATATATATCTGCGTGTTGATATATATGTACAGTGGCAAGAAAAAGTATGTGAACCCTTTGGGATTACGTGGAGTTTTGCATGAATTGGTCATAAAATGTACTCTGATCTTCATCTAAGTCGCAACAATTTGAAAAACACAGTCTGCTTAAAATAATACAACACAAACATTATATGTTTTTATTGAACATAACATTTAAACATTCACAGTGCAGGGTGGGAAAAGTATGTGAACCCCTAGCCTAATGACTTCTCCAAGAGCTAATTGGAGCCAGGAGTGAGCCAACCTTGAGTCCAATCAGTGTGATATTATTCTATGTGATGCTGAAAGCTGTCCTGCCCTTTAAAAACACACACCAGATTTGGGTTTACTGGTTTCAAGAAGCACTAGCTGATGTGAACAATGCCTTGCAGAAAAGAGCTCTTAGAAGACCTACGATCAAGAATTGTTGACTTGCATGAAGCTGGAAAGGGTTACAAAAGTATCTCCAAAAGCCTTGATGTTCATGTGTCCATAGTAAGACAGACTGTCTACAAATGGAGAAAGTTCAGCACTGTTGCTACTCTCCTTAGGCGTGGTCGTCCTGTAAAGATGACTGCAAGAGCACAGCGCAGAATGCTTAATGAGGTAAAGAAGAATTCTAGAGCGACAGCTAAAGACTTACAGAAATCTCTGGAACATGCTAACATTTTTGTTGACACATCTACAATAAGGAAAACATTAAACAAGAATGGAGTACATGGGAGGACACCACGGAGGAAGCCATTGCTGTCCAAAAAGAATATTGCAGCACGTTTGAAGTTTGCAAAAGAGCACCTGGATGTTCCACAGCACTACTGGCAAAATATTTTGTGGACAGATGAAACCAAAATTGAGTTGTTTGGAAAAACACACAACACTATCAGGGTTATCCAAAGAGCTCCGAATTGCTTGAGAAAGGTAACCGAATGCTGAAAATCAGCGTTCGGTTACCTTTCCTGGCCATTCGGCTATCCAGAGAGCAGGCAATTCGCCAAATCCTGGGGAATTGTCTGCACATACGGTGCCTGTTCGGTTCCTGTTCGAGGGCAGTGAAATCCCCATAGAGAAGCAATGCTTCGGCTATTCAGAGAACACAAACCAGCAGTGAAAAGTTCCCGAAATGCCCTGCCATTCGGTGGTTTAATTCGGCAAATTTATTCAGGAGAATCCCATAGACTTCAATGTTAAAAATATTCCCGTTTTAATTCAATATCTAATAAACCGTTCATTATAAAATTCTGCAGCAAAAAGTCTCTGTACTTATAGATTTTTTAGGATACTTTAAGCATTTTTCAGATTTTTTTTTTTTTAAAAAAAATCCGATTTTTTTTTTATTTTTTTTTTCAGTTTACTTATTTTTTCTGTAACATACCTCTTTATTATCATTCCCTGGACCTCCTGTGAAAATTTCAGACATTTTCGCTCAGTAGTTTCTTTGCAAACAGCGTTTCTTTTTCCCAGATTCATACAAATGGTTTTTCTAATTTATTCACTGCCTCCTCTACGTCACAGCTGCTTCGGCTCTGTGTGATTCGGCTCCTGTTCGGCTTTTTCGAAGGTTAATCCAGATGTTTTTGCTTGTTTTCAGCATGCATTCGGTTAGTTTTCGTCAGGTTTTCGGCAGCTTTTCCCTGCAATTCGGGGACCCTGTGCTCTTTGCTGAATACACCGCAGGGTCACCGAAATGCAATCGGCAAAAGGAACCGAATTGAAGAGAACGAAAAGTCACCGAACGTGCGGTGACTTTTCGAATCTCTTTGGATAACCCTGTATGTGTGGAGGAAAAAGGCACAGCACATCAACATCAAAACCTCATCCCCACTGTAAAACATGGCGGAGGGAGCATCATGGTTTGGGGTTGTTTTGCTGCCTCAGGGCCTGGACGGATTGTTGTCATTGATGGAAAAATGAATTCCAGAGTTTATCAAGACATTTTGCAGGAAATCGTAAGACCATCTGTCCGCCAACTGAAGCTCTGCAGAGGATGGGTGATGCAACAGGACAATGACCCAAAGCATACAAGTAATTCAACAAAAGAATGGCTTCAACAAAACAAAATACGCCTTCTGGAGTGGCCCAGTCAGAGTCCTGACCTCAACACGATTGAAATGCTGTGGCATGACCTTAAGAGAACGATTCACACCAGACATCCCAAGAATATTGTTACACTGAAACAGTTTTGTGAAGAGGAGTGGTCCAAAATTACTCCAGATCATTGTGCAGGTCTGATCTGCAACTACAGGAAACGTTTGGTTGAGGTTATTGCTGCCACAGGAGGATCAACCAGTTATTAAGTCCAAAGGTTCACATACTTTTCCCACCCTGCACTGTGAATGTTTACATGTTCTGTTCAATAAAAACATGAAAACATATAATGTTTGTGTTGTATTATTTTAAGCAGACTGTGTTTTTCAAATTGTTGTGACTTAGATGAAGATCAGAGCACATTTTATGACCAATTCATGCAAAACTCCACGTAATCCCAAAGGGTTCACATACTTTTTCTTGCCACTGTATATATAGGTCTGCGTGTTGATATATACGTATATGTCTGTGTGTGGTATCAATGCATCCCTACTCTATACACGGCGCTCCGTGTCCCTATAATATAGTTGATCAGGGGTTACCTTTTTTTTAGATTTATACTATTCCTATTAAATTAACAGTAATTTTTGATGTATTTTATTCAGTAGAAACTTTTTTTTGCCTATATAACATGTGCTTTGTGAAAATAAAACGGTTTTGTGTGTACATTTTAATTTAGTTAGTGGATTCCTGTCCAGTGCGGTGAGAAGCAAACGTAATGTAGTGTAGACACGCTGCGAGGCGGAGCGGAGTGAAGTCAAGCCTGCAAAATGTTTGCTTCTCTTCGCTACACTGTGCGTCGCTACACGCTCAGTATGTCGCAGCCTTTATTCCCGCATCGCTATCTTACCGAATCCGTTTGTATACTTGTTACTGACCCTGCTTGTTCTGAGGACCCGATCTGTTGCCTGCCATTTGACTATTCGCTCTGTCTATTCCCTGCCTGTTCTGTTTGCTTCCTGTTGCTACTGGTGTGCGCCGATTCTCACCATATAGAGTAGCGCAGTACAAGTGCCTAAACATTGCTGACCCGATTTTGTTATAGCTGCTAATGTAACTGAATAGATCGGGGATCTCTTCTGCATTACCAAAACCTCCACCACTGCACTCTTCCACAATACCACAGAGGGGTTACGTTCGGTGTGAAGGCACTTGCTGCCACCAAAGGCACAATATTTGGGTGCACTGCCAATGACGTCTATACCAGATTCATATCATTTTGATATTGGACCACAGGGTCCACCACTGCACTCTTCCACAATACCACAGAGGGGTTACGGTGTGACAGCACTGTTACCGACACTAAAGGCCCAATTTTAAAGCACCTATTGTTACTTTCATCCAAAGCCTGCATAATTTAGCCAAAAAATCACTAAACTTGCTCTTCACGTCCTAAAATGTCTCCTCTTTTCATACAGACTGCCGCCCCAAGCAGTTGTTTATGAATAGATTAAGGCTGGGGTCAGACTAATGCATTTTTCGCAGCGACCGTCAAAAAGTGCGTCCGAAAGCATTGCCGTATTTTTTCACAGAATGCCCGAAAATGGTCATACGACGCGCATTTTCGTGCGTGATTTTTTACGGATCCAAACCAGGAAACTTTGAGTATCTGGACATTATGTTGGCAGGACATAAGCAGCGTCTGACGTCTCCTAATCACTCACACATACCGCTAGTGGACGCAGCGCACTCTGTATGTCAGTACTAGCGGTTCTGCGTTCTCGAAAAAATGCGTTCATTTTCCACTTGCGTTGCGCGGCCGGACTTTCGTGCGGCCGTACTTCGTATATTGGCCGTCATTGCCCGTCATTTGCTGCTACTGTGGCCGTGATTAAGTGTGCCTAAACGCACGTTAAAATTGCGCTAGTCTGACCCCAGCCTTAAGGAAAACCATTTACCGTCATTTGAAATGTCATTTTTTTTGTTTTTAATGTTTCTATACAGCCTACAAATCCGTCACTTCACTGGCAGGTTATGGGGACCTCCTAGGAACGATATTTTGAAGGAATTTTTTGTTTTTATTCCTAACCTTTATTTCATGGAAAACTCACTGTTCCTTTAACCCTTTCGCTGCTGAGCCTTTTCACACCTCTGTTCTGAGCTCATTTTTACCGGTTTCGCTCATCATGTTTAAATGCGATTAGAAGTCACATTTTATTATACAACCCAGACATATTATATATCGTTCTTTCCGGGAGACTCGGCAGATTCATAATATATCATTATTATATGTATACGTTATGTCCTGTCTGTATATTATAACAAAAAATGCAATAAAATTCGAATTTTCATTAATTTACAACGTGTAAAGTATTTTTTTTCACATTTTAACATGGGAGCATTTGTGGTTATATTTTCTATGGGTTGCGCTTGTTAAAAAAATTTGAAACGGGGAATCGTTACTTTTTTTGGGGGAAAATTACGTGTTTTTTAGCAAACGCTCCCCATAGAAAAAATCGTTAGTGCAGCATCATTGTTCACATTATAATTGAAATGGGAACAATATTGCTGTACTAATAAAAAATAAATAAAAAAAAGCTTTTTACATTTTTTTTATTTTTTTATTTTTATTTTACTTTTTTTACATTATACATGGTCATGTTTGGTATCATTGGAAAGGCTACGCTCTGGCTGTTCCTTTGATATCAAACATAAACCCCTAGCTGTCACGGATCGGGAGATAGGGGGTTCATTGGAACCCCTATCTCCACCATAGGTGGCAGCAAGGGGTTAATAGCGAAACTGGCGCCATCGCGCTATGCGCGATGACGCCATTCGTTAGGGGGATATCCTGGAAGCTTGGCCGACATCCAAGATGTTGGCCAGCTCCGGAAGGGGACCGCGATACAGCGCATGTTAGCGCCATATCGCGATCTAGCCCCCTAGGGGTTAAAGACAGCCGCCGCTTGGAAGGGCAGGCTGTGCCCTTCCAAGCGGTACCTGTCTTTACCCAATGGCCCGCATGGATGGGGAGAGGTCTGAAGGACCTCGCCCCCTCCCCTTCAGGCACCTGCCCTGCAACGGCGGGGGTGGTGCCTGAAATAGATGTCATCGCGCAGGCGTCTATCGTGCCGCCGGGGTCCCGGAGGCTGGGCTGAAATCGAGGATGTCAGCCCGCACCGGGGGGCCGCCGCAATCGGCCGGAATCCCGGCCGATCGCCGCTGCAAAGGGAGGACGTGCTCAGCGCGTCCTCTGCAGCTAAGTGGCCATGCGGCAGGACGTGCTCAGCGCATCCTCCGCATGGAAAGGGTTAAATTTATTTATTTTATTAACTTATATTTTCTGTAACAGCCCTTTTTATTATCATTCATTGGACCTCATATGTAAATTTCAGACATTTTCGCTCAGTAGTTTCTTTGCAAACAGCGTTTCATTTTTCAAACATTCAAGCGAACTGTTTTTTTAATTTATTCACTCCATTCGTCTGCGGTGTCGGGTTTTTCCTGTGGCTGCGCTGCATGTGATCTGCTCCTGCTCGGGTTTTTCCAGCATTTTCGGCGGGTTAATCCAGATGTTTTTACAGGTTTCGGTGTGCGTTCCCCTCGTTTTGCGGTGAGTTTTCGGTGGGTTTGTGTAGACTTTTCCCTGCATTTCGGCGGCCCTGTGGTGCTTGCTGAATACACCGCAGGGTGGCCAAAATGGGATTGCCAAATCGCACCTAATTAAAGAGAACGAAGAGTCACCGAACGTGCGGTGACTTTTCAATTCTCTTTGAATAACCCTGTATCTTTTCCTCATCTCCTCCCCAGCTTCTCCATATCTCCCTCCGGCACCCCCTTATCTCCACCCCCGCACCTTTCCAGCTCCTTATGGGCTCCCCAGCTTCTCATCATCTCTTCACAACTACTCACACTTAGTACTGATGAGAGACGGAATTGGAACGAGGAAGCTTAAGCAATTTCCCTGTTTAAGAAAATGTAGAAAGTTGGGAGGAGTTACAATTGGTTCCCCTTTTGTTTTAGGATTATCGCTGGGATTGGGCTGGGATTGGGGCAGATAACAGAAAGGGGAGGGGCAGGGGTAATAAAAAAGGGAAAGCAAGGGACAGAAAAATCAGTCTAACCTTTTTCTTTCTGGACAGTTAACTCCATTTTACCATCACCATCATATGAAAACCAACGGCTGGATAAGTATTACTGGCTGTATCAATCTGTTATGTATTCCCTATTATTATAGTCTGCTAAATATATATTCCTAGTTCTATTATTACTTGGATAAATAGGTGCAGGTTTTCCATTGTATTGATTTGTAGGTATTATTTAGTAGATGCTTTTTGATATTCGTTACACTTTGCAATACTGTATTCCCTTGTTAATTTTGTGTAGTATCTGCATGATAGTAATTATGAATAGGTTAATTGTTCTGGTAGAACGCGGCTAGAATTCAGTGATTTGTTGTTTTGTATGTTTGTATATTTGTATGTATGTATGCATTTGGGTTCAGTAATTTTGCCTGTGTCTGTCTGAGGATTGCTGTGCCTTATAGTTAAAGTGCTCACTCTAGCACATGACTGGCGGTCAATTTTAAGAATCACACACATGAATAGTGGGTGTTCTAGCACCAAATAGCACTCCAAAATAGATAAATTTTAATGAGCTGCAGTCATTTTGTACTGAACAGGCCGGAAGCATACAAAGCAACCTGTGACAAAACGGCCGCCCCAATGTTTATTTGCAAGTATTTTGCTTTACAGTTTATTGTCTCTGTATATAGTGTAGAGTGTGTGTGCTGTGCTATGCTGTGCAATGCTATGCTATGCTGTGCTGTGCAATGCTATGCTGTTGTCAAAGTGTGTATCTGTATGTTACAGTTATAAGTTGTTATATTTTGCACTCATTAAACCATAGGAGAGGCCCCTTGCTCAAGAGCTTGCACTCTAACATCCTGGGTTTCCCTAAACACACTGTTTAGAGAAGACGCATGGGTAAACATTCCATTGTGTTGACTGTCTTTTCTAGTGTCCAGTGGCTGGAGCCTGTTGTTATCTGTAATGTATTCTGGAAGGGAGGGGGTTGTCTCACCTGTGTGCATTTGAAATAAAGTAACCCCAAGGGCTAAGCAATAAGTGGATGAATAAATTAATTTGTATACTGTATTTAAGTTCACTATACTAATTGATGCAATTTTGAAGTGACACAGCAGTAATGTACAATCTTTTTTGCGCACTTGCTACAGTTGAGGAAATAATTATTTCAGAATGCTAACTTTGTCTTTATTGACGGAGAGGAGAGACTTATGTCCGAAATAGAGGAAACATGAGCAGCAACTCCCTCATCTTTCCCACTCGTACCATCATCATAAGAAAGCCGGGGAGTGGATGAGTATTAAGTGTACCAATTCTGTGAATTTGTCTCTATTTTGACATTATACTATATGCGTGTGTAATCTATTTGGTTAAATACGCGCTAATTTACCCGTTGTAGTGATTTGCATTTTTAGCTAGAATGTGCTCGTCGATACTTGCTTCACTTTGTAATACTTAATCAAACCTTATTATCTGTATAGTCTGTATGATCTTCTAAACATAGGTAATCAGTGACCGCATGGCAGGCAGGCATCTTATGCCTCAAAAAGTCACATGGTCTGCTGTCAATGAGGAAGTGCTGCAGCAGTAACTGTACAATCTGTTTTAAGCTTACATTTGCGCAACTAAATTAATCCAGATGGTTTCTGCCAGACTTATGAATATATAACAATTACTAACCAAATACAGATCTAAATGTGTCTGTTATAATTTCTGAAGAGACTTATCAACTAAACAGTGATTTTGTATGTTAGCAAATGCTGTTTCATTAATTTGGGTAGGTTGTCTTAACTTCGGGCCTATAGATTAATATACTAAGCAAGAAACCGTTTCATTGGTGGACGTGGGTTAAAGACTTTCACATGTGTAGCCTCGTACTATTGGTAAAGGATTCCAGGGCTGGTGCGTATTAAGATGGAGGATAAGGAGAATGGAGTAAGGGTTTTTTAAGGAAGGCTTCAAGATACTGATTAGGGGTGAAGCGAAGGGGTAGGAAAGTAAAGCAGTTGAAATCAGCATATGAACTGCCAGAAATCTTGAGAGAAAAGTGGGGGAAGGAGGTGCTGTTAGGTAGCTGGAAGGAGGTGCTGGTCCTTTGGAGAAGTCCCCATTTAGCTTAACCCAGAGGGCAGTCGGGGAACGAGGCTGTAACATGGGGGTTCCTGTCCACGTGCAGACTGCTCCACTGGAAGTCAGTATTCCACAGAAGTACTGCTTCTGGCCCAGAATGCGGGCAATAACATACATAAGATCCTTGCTTTTTTTCAACCCAAAATTGAGACTGCGTTTATTTACATTTTGCAAGGAACACACACACAGAGAAAAGGTGCAGAGACAATGTAATCACACCCAGCTAGGAACAATGCATCAGATAACTGTGAGCTGGGTGACCTTGGTTGCTGGGGGAGAGGGGCTGACGGAAGCATGTGAAAACAAAAGGAATCCATTACTTACAGGGGGGTGTATACTATACAAAGACTGGATATACAGAGGTTAAGCGGAGGGATGCCCGGTGTTATGTGTAAGAGGTTATTTGGAGGCGGCTCCTGCAAACAGCCATATGTTTTTTGAGGCATGAGGATGGAACCAATTTGTCCAGGTTTCAATTCAAAGCGGCTTTGGTGGGTGAAGAATTTGGTTTTGATGGAACTTTTTCCCATTGTAGCGGCAGTCGAGTTGTGGGGGGAAGAACTAGAGAATAAGAGCATCCTGTTCTGGTCAGATAATCAGGGAGTGGTGCAGGTACTGAATAACATGTCTGCATCATCCCCCCCAGGTTATAGCCTATGTCAGGTATCTGGTGTTGATCTGTCTGAAGCGTAATATAAATTTCAGGGCAAAGCATATTTTGGGGGTAAAAAATACGGCTGCAGATGCATTATCTAGATTTAAGTGGAATCTGTTTCGACGTTTGGCGCCCAAGGCGGATTTGCAAGGGGAAGCGTGTCCTTCATTTCTCTTGCAGATCGGGAGCAGTTAGGAGTAAGAAGCTATGGGGGGAGGGAATTCGTTTAAAGGGCGCCGGTCTTAGCAGGCTGGCTGGTATTTCATAATTTACTCAGAGGAGAGGGATGTGAATAAGTGGGGGTATGTATATAACCCTGATTCAATTTTCAGTCACGATAAAAAGTTGGTATGTGTTCGATCGTTAATATTCTCTGTTTTGGATTTTTTCTTTCAGAGCGGGCGAAGAGAGTATGGATCCTGGGACACTCCTATGTGCACTGGGCGGCTGTTTACGCTGCGGGCACAATGAGGGGAGTGAACCTAGGGTTCAGCCTCACTAAAGTGGGCATTAGGTGGATAGGAAGGAGGGGTATGGGGTGGGCGCAGCTTTTAGGGGTAGCACAGGAATCTATGAGAAGGTGGGGGAAGCCAGATATAATGATAGTGCATTTAGGGGGTAACGACATAGGGGCTATGACGACGATAGATTTGCGGGATAGGGTCCAGGAGACACTTAGGTGGTTCGGGAAAGATTGGCCGGATGTTCAGATAGTGTGGTCTAATGCAATTTCTAGATTAGTGTGGATGAATTGCAGGGCGCAAGATACATCGGGAGAAAGAAGCTAAACCAGGCAGCGAAAAAGATTATGCTGGAGATGGGAGGAAAGGATTTGGAGCATCAGAACATCGTGACAAGGCAGGAGGAATTGTTTAGGAACGATGGCGTCCATTTGACCGAGGCGGGGAACAACCTTTTCGTTATCAACATCGAAGGCCTGATAAAGACCCTTGTGTAAGGTAAGTGAAAAGGTCACGGTCTTTTATTAGTGGCAGAAAAAGAGGGTCCTCATTCTTGGTGGTGGTGAAATATGCGGCCCTGGCACGTGGAGAGGCGATAGAGGGGGAGGATCTGTAGGTTAGAGGGTCTGTGTGGTGGTTTGTGCAGCCAAACACAGGTGCCTCCTGGTTTGCAGATCCTCTCGGCCTGCTATCTGCTATAAAGAGAGCAGCGTGTGGTCACGCTAGCTTAGCCACGTGGGGCCGGCCGCTATTTCTGGGCAATGCTGGTGGTGCATTGCGGTTGCCAGTGTTATCTGGCTGGATCTATGGTACCAGTGTTATCTGGTGTTAATACCTATTCCAAGAAAGCGAGGATAGCTGATAATTCTGCCACAAAGGCAATGATTTTTTGGCCTTAATTAATAAATAAAAGACGTGACCTTTTCAAACCGCCAATACTTTTGTCGTGTGTTTTATTTATGGGGAGCGGGGGGTTGGGTTGTTGGAGGGAAGTAAAGGTAACTTAAGAGAAAGGTAATGGTGGAAGAGAAATAAGGGTAAAATGCTTAGTACTGACTAGAGACGGAATTGGAACAAGGAAGCTTAAGCAATTTCCCTGTTTAAGAAAAAGTAGAAAGTTGGGAGGAGTTACAATTGGTTCCCCTTTTGTTTTAGGATGATCGCTGGGATTGGGTCTCGGGGGCAGATAACAGAAAGGGGAGGGGCATGGGTAATAAAAAAAAGGGAAAGCAAGGGACAGAAAAATCAGTCTAACCTTTTTCTTTTTCCCACCCTACCCACCCTGTTTTTTAGGTTACTGCCTGTTTACTGAGTCGAAAAGGTCACGTCGTCAGAGAGCAGCTTGACCACGGATAGGGGCAAATGAAGTGGTGATTCCGCCAGTCATTTCAAGACCGCCCGTGGGTTCCCATATGGAGTTATACCATGTCGCAGGAAGCCGGTTGGTGTTTTTTTGCGGCCAAAGCCGGTGGATTGCTTTAGATATGGGCATGGTTAGTTGAGGTGCAGTCAGGTAATTTCACCATGTTACATGAAGCCAGCTGGTGATTTTTGCTGCCAAAGCTGGGGGATTTTATTGGCAGTTACTTTGGCTGGTGGTTTTTGCGGCCAAAGCCGGGGGGATTGTTTTTGAGTAGGGATGAGCTGTTTGGTTCGATCAGTTCGGAGTTTGATTCAAACTTCGAACTTTTTGGGTGTGTTCGGTTCGAGTTCGCAAAAAAAAAGATATTTTGAAAAAAGTATAAAAAATGCTTAAAAAATACAAAAAAAATCTAGAAATAAAGAGACTCTTTACTGCAGAATATTATAAGCAACGGTTTATTAGATATTGAATTAAAAGCTAATGTGTACGTGCAAAGATTCTCACCTCTAAATGACCTGTGTTTTTCAAACGGCATAACAACAGGAGTTTTTAGTCTGGTACAATGAATTTGATACATTGTATGTATGTATGTATGTATGTAGACTATACTGAGGGGGTGGGGTGGTGTCTGCTTATGAGTGAGAAGTGTTAATTTCCCTCCTAAAACTTCTTCTAATATGTTGCATTTCACCGCTGTGTGCTCATGCTCAGCTCGTTTTTACCGCTTTCGCTCATCATGTTTAAACGCGATTTTGGAGCCACATCTTATTAAATGACCGACATGTTAGATATCGTTCTTTCCGGCAGACTCCGCAGACTCATAATATATCATTTTTATATGTATACGTCCTGTCCTGGCTGTATATTATGAACAAAATGCAATAAAAATTGAATTTTTAATCATCTGCAGTGTGTAAAGTGTTTTTTTTAAATTTTAGCACATGAGCGTCTGCGGTTATGTTTTCTATAGGGTGTGCTTGTACAAAAATTAGAAATGGGGACTTGTTACATTTTGTGGGGGGAATTACGTGATTTATAGCAAACACACCCCATAGAAAAAAATCATTAGTGCATCATCGTTCACATTATAATTTGAAATGTGAACAATATTGCTGCATTAATATAAATAACACACAAAAAAAAATACATGTTTTTATTTTTGAGTAAAGACATGGTTAGTTGAGGTGCAGTCAGATAATTTCACCAGGTTACATGAAGCCAGCTGGTGGTTTTTGCGGCCAAAACTGAGGGATTATATGAACAGTTACTTTGGCTGGTGAAATATGCGGCCCTGGCATGTGGAGAGGCGATACAGAGGAGGGTCTGTAGGTTAGGGGGTCTGTGTGGTCGTTTGTGCGGCCAAACACAGGTGCCTCCTGGTTTGCAGATCCTCTCGGCCTGCTATAAAGAGACAGCGTGTGGTCGCGCTAGCTTAGCCACGTGGGGCCGTCTGCTATTTCTGGGCAATGCTGGTGGTGCATTGCGGTTACCAGTGTTATCTGGCTGGATCTATGGTACCAGTGTTATCTAGGTGTTACCTATTCCAAGAAAGCGAGGATCGCTGATAATTCTGCCACAAAGGCAATGATTTTTTGGCCTTAATTAATAAATGACGTGACCTTTTCAAACCGCCAATACTTTTGTCGTGTGTTTTATTTATGAGGAGAGGGGGTGAGGGGTTTGGGGTTGTTGTAGGGAAGTAAAGGTAACTTAAGAGAAAGGTAATGGTGGAAGAGAAATAAGGGTAAAATGCTTAATATATTTTAATGAAAACATGTCATATTTATAGCACTGTTTGTTCTAGAAGTGTACGTAACAGCTCCCTTAGTATGAATGAAATATATAAATAAAATGGTGAGGAAATGAAAAAAAACTCACACTAATGTGCGGTGTGGAGGAGTGTCTCACATAGCCCCACAGCAATAAACCTCACACTAATGTGCGCTGTGTATGAGCGTATCACAGAGCTCCACAGCAATAAACCTCACAGTAATGTGCAGTGTGTATGAGCGTTTCACCGTTCTATCACAGAATGTATGGGACACATTCACAGGGATTTATTCACAAAACTGATGCATAAGTGACAAATATTTAAAGCCAAATATAGCCAATTAAAAATTATTGTGCCATTATCGCAGTTTAGTTAATGAGATCTTGTGTGTATGCTTGTGACAGGACGCATTTCATGAAGCAACTAAGACAACTAAATCCACAGAACTGGTGTCTTGTCCAAGATCTTTGGACCTTTAAGTTCATTAAAAAGACCTGTGTACATATGCACGTGGAAGAACTGGTGCTATGTGGGTGGGAACGTCAGATGCTGACTCCACGTAGATTTATTTTCTATAGACATTTCTATTTTTGTATGAGCATATCACAGAACACCACGGCAATATAACTCACATGGTAAAGGCAGTCAGTGTGTGTGAACCCAGAATCCACAGCAATAAAACTCTCATGGTAAAGGCAGTCAGTATGAGCGCACACAGACAGAACCCACAGCAATAAAACTCTCATGGTAAAGGCAGTCAGTATGAGCGCACACAGACAGAACCCACAGCAATAAAACTCTCATGGTAAAGGCAGTCAGTATGAGCGCACACAGACAGAACCACAGCAATAAAACTCTCATGGTAAAGGCAGTCAGTATGAGCGCACACAGACAGAACCCACAGCAATAAAACTCTCATGGTAAAGGCAGTCAGTATGAGCGCACACAGACAGAACCCACAGCAATAAAACTCTCATGGTAAAGGCAGTCAGTATGAGCGCACACAGACAGAACCCACAGCAATAAAACTCTCATGCAGATACGGGTATATATATATAACCAGGCAGATACCGTGTGATTAATTTTTCATTCAGATTTCAATCATTTAAAGAGTGTAATTTTTTTTCCCCCATTTTATCATCCAAACTTTTGTGGTTATATATTCTATAGGGCATTCTTGTTAAAAAAAATTGAAATGGGAACCTGTTACTGCATTTTTCTGAGAAATATACAATTTTAAACAAAAATTGTAAAGAAAAATGAAATATTTCCCTTGTGTTTTGGAACATGTTTTTTTTTTACGAATAATATGACTATCAGGGTTATTCAGAGAGAGGTGAAAACCAGGAGAATGACTGGAGAAGTGAAAATTCTAGGTCAAACTAGCCAAACCAGAAATATTCTCCCATTTATCTCACTTTTCAAATCAGCTATTTGGTCTAGATTGTTCTCTTCTCCTGCCATTCTCCTGTTTTTCACCTCTCTCTGAATAACCCTGTATGTATGTATAAAACATTGACCTTGCTCCCAGCGTGGGAAATAAGAGGGTCAGTAATGGCAGTGGTATTGCTCATTTTATACGAGACAAATGGACAATGCCATCGCTTTGGAACTAAAATAAATCAATATATAAAAATTGCATTAATACCAAACCTGACCATGTAAAATGTAACAGAAAAGGAAACAAAGACCAGACTCTACCCTGTCCAATGACACCTCACTTGACCTTGTGAGGTGTAAAGATTAGTGACGCAGGGTTCCAAAGCCCCTCTCAGTGCACTTCACTGCAGTGCGACGATTTAGGTTTTTGATGTAATAATTCGTAACAATGGATTGTACCATCACCCATCACCTCCACACTTGTTGGTGACATGAGAAATGTGATGGTTAGTTAGTGCAGCATCATTGTTTATTTTATAATTGAAAAGTGAAAAATATTACTTAAATGAACCAATGGACGAGCCACCGTATAAGGGAATGAACAAAATAGGAAAGTGACTAAACACTGAATGGAATTATATATCAAATCCCCTTGCAAGGAAAAATACCTATTGACTAAATTAAAACTTGTACTTTATTGACACTCAATTATAAAAGTTTTGAAGGCAGTTGTCAAATTAGAACATATTGATCGTTTATATTAAACATTGAACCCACATTGTAATATCAATAGATTGGACAAGGATGTGTATGTAATAACTAAAGTAAATGGTGCGTCCACCAATTTACACAGATAGCGCATGTATATGAATGATGGATGGTAATCTTGATCAGACATGTAACATTACTAAATATATTTGAAGGATGAAGAATAACCCCATCCAAAACTGCGCTCTTAACAATACACAAGATAGCTCATTGAAGCTTGAATGGCCAACAGTGGCGTAGCGTGGGGGGGGCTGGGGGGGCCGTGGCCCTGGGCGCAGTTTTGTTAGGGGCGCATTTGCGCCCCTAAAACTGGCCCGCGGGTTGAGGGGACCCAGAAGATGCCGGGCAGCGGGAGTGCCTGCCCGCCGCCCGGTCCTGAACAGTCCGTCCTGTTCTTGAAGGGAATGCGGCTGCGTGCAGGCGCAGCCGGTCACGTGGTCCGGCTAATCAGGTGGTACTGAGTCTCTGTACCACCTGATTAGCTGGACCACGTGACCTGCGCACGCCTGCACGCAGCCGCCTCCCCTTCAAGAACAGGACGGACTGTTCAGGACCGGGCGGCGGGCAGGCACTCCCGCTGCCCGGCATCTTCTGGGTCCCCTCAACCCCTGCCGGAGCAATATCCAGGTGAGAGCTGGGGCAAATCCATGTGTAAACTGGGGGGCAAATCCATGTGTGAGCTGGGGGGCAAATCCATGTGTGAGCTGGGGGGCAAATCCATGTGTGAGCTGGGGGGCAAATCCATGAGAGAGCTGGGGCAAATCCATGAGAGAGCTGGGGGGCAAATCCATGTTTGAGCTGGGGGGCAAATACATGTGAGAGCTGGGGGGCAAATCCATGTGTGAGCTGGGGGGCAAATACATGTGAGAGCTGGGGGGCAAATCCATGTGTGAGCTGGGGGGCAAATACATGTGAGAGCTGGGGGGCAAATCCATGTGTGAGCTGGGGGGCAAATACATGTGAGAGCTGGGGGGCAAATCCATGTGTGAGCTGGGGGGCAAATCCATGTGTGAGCTGGGGGGCAAATCCATGTGTGAGCTGTGGGGGCAAATACATGTGAGAGCTGGGGCAAATCCATGTGTGAGCTGGGGGGCAAATCCATGAGAGAGCTGGGGGGCAAATCCATGTTTGAGCTGGGGGGCAAATCCATGTGTGAGCTGGGGGCAAAT
The DNA here is from genome assembly GCA_009667805.1 of Leptobrachium leishanense. Taxonomy (NCBI): domain Eukaryota; kingdom Metazoa; phylum Chordata; class Amphibia; order Anura; family Megophryidae; genus Leptobrachium; species Leptobrachium leishanense. The sequence goes on along the minus strand of CM019075.1, from coordinate 62,111,128 downwards.
CCATGTGTGAGCTGGGGGGCAAATACATGTGAGAGCTGGGGGGCAAATCCATGTGTGAGCTGGGGGTCAAATCCATGTGTGAGCTGGGGGGCAAATACATGTGAGAGCTGGGGCAAATCCATGAGCTGGGGCAAATCCATGAGCTGGGGCAAATCCATGTGTGAGCTGGGGCATATCCATGTGTGAGCTGGGGCATATCCATGTGTGAGCTGGGGCAAATCCATGTGTGAGCTGGGGCAAATCCATGTGTGAGCTGGGGCAAATCCATGTGTGAGCTGCGGCAAATCCATGTGTGAGCTGGGGCAAATCCATGTGTGAGCTGGGGCAAATCCATGTGTGAGCTGGGGCAATATCCATGTGAGAGCTGGGGCAATATCCATGTGAGAGCTGGGGCAATATCGATAACGTGTCCACAGGTTGGGGGGGGGGCGCACAATTCTTGGCTGGCCCCGGGCGCTGACAACCCACGCTACGCCACTGATGGCCAATAACAAACACTTAAGAGTAGGTGAAACACAAAGGACAGTGATTAAGTTAACCCCCACGGGTTTAATATTAACTGTCAACGTACTACTCAATTTGTTGGGTACTTGGATAGTAAATTACCTATTAGCATTGAGAGCCAACGAACTATCAATTGTGGGATAAATAGGAATAGTTCTTACCAATTAAATAGATAATTTATATATAAATGAAACGCCTATTCAGGCGTAAATAATTATCTCAAAAGGATGGTTTGAGTGCATGCACATGATGAGCACAAAATAATCGCTAAACTCAATGTTGGATTGAGATTCCTAGCATTAGCTTAAGGTAAACTGGACTCACTGAATACACATTTGAACAGAGTAATTGATCGTGCATATTATTAATGTTGGAAAGACTCAAATTGAAGTGAACATCAACCATCAAACTAATGACAGATGACAAGATACACACAAATTGGAAGTGATAGGCTTAATATAATTCTAGTGGTGTAAGCTAAACACAGATATTATATCGCCATCACATAAGCGGTATTAGCTCAATTGAGGATACCCAAGTAACCAAATACATAGATACTTTTAGCCACCACGCTTGAATTCTTTCCAAAACAACGCTCAATAGGCAGATATAACGGCACAAGAATTGTTTTGTGTCCCGACACCTTGCATGATAGCTTGGAACGTTCTATACATCAATCGCATTACCCATAAGGTATTCGTGAAATGTAAAAGTCATCTGCGAACCCTCAATCATTTGAGTGTATATGTTGAATGAACCTGGTGAATGTGTCAGACACAATGTTTTAACATGTAATTCATTACAGTCATCAGGCTGAATGGTTTATTAGTGTTAAAAAACACTCGATTGACGGTAGACATCAGCTAATGGATAATTCAAAAAGCCGTCATGCTGGAAATGCAACACAGAACGTAAAACCTTACCAGCGATTATGCTCAATGTATTGGTGGTGCTATGAGCTAGATCAATTTAGAACCATCAGGCTCAAAAGATAGTTGGTTCAATGGTGAACAATCAATATGACAAGTACACCGAGTTTTCCTCAATCGACAGGTTCAAAATCTTTACAATAAACGCTAAATTAGCGAAACTAACAACCCATAGATTGGTTTGTGTGCATGCACTTTGCAAACACATATTAAACAGCCATTAGGCTCAATGTTGTTAATATGGAGAACATTCAAATAACGACTGAATTAGGCGAAAAAAGTTCCTCAAAGGTTCAATTAACCTGAAAAAGCTCAATTTAAACAGCCACTAGGCGCAATATTATTAGTATGAAGAACATTCAAATAGCGGCTAGATTAACCAAAAGAGCATTCCTCAAAGGTTCAATTAACCTGTAAACGCTCAACGCGCGTTTCCCTGCTGTAAACACAGCAATTTCATCAGGAGCTATGTAAGACTAACTGGCCTATTCAATATATATAGGTAATTAATTGCTTAATTAGGACCTTTAATTAACTGCAATAGAGCATGAAAAATACGGATCCCTGTTGGAGAAAAAACACCATGAATGGCAAATGAGTATTTACAACAGGTAATATGCCAAAATCATAACCGGAAAATAAAACGATGTATCAGATGAATTAGACATCGCAGACATCACTAAGGATCGCACAGATAAATTCAACAATTCGGAATTATGAAGTGAAAGGAAACCGATATATGTGCACATTACACTGTTCAGTTGTAAAGGGTCTAATACACCCTGATTACATTAAATTAATAGGCACATTAATTTGAGTAACTCAAAAAAAGGGATGACCAGAGACTTTAAACGCTCAGCTTTAAATAAATAAAGTGCCTACTTATTAATAGCAACATGTCCGTTTTAGTTTTGAATACACACTCTTAAAATGCAGATATACAGCCATATCAACTGTAATCCCATATATATTGAATGATGGCTCTCTGCTCACTAAATACCATATGAACATTATAATGCTCCATTGCGTTTTCAATATCTATATCAATGGATTCTAGATATAATAAGACAACAAAATTAATTTAAAGGTCAGAAATTCATGTACCGATGTACGGTGTGAAACTAAACCCTTCGTTGAGACCTGCTGGACTCAACGTTTTCAACTGATAAATCCATACACATTCTCTCCTTCTTAAGGCAAGATCATAGTCTCCTTGCCTCTGTACTCTTTTGACTTTTTCAATACCAAAAAAGCGTAAGACATTTTGGTCATTATTATGATGCTGACGTACATGTGTAGCTACAGATGTATCCAAATGATTTTTCATTGAGCGGACATGTTCTTGAATCCTTAATTTGAAGGGTCTAAACATTTTCCCAACATAAAGTTTACCGCATATACATGAGATTGCATATACCAGGCCCTTGGAATTGCATTTAAATAAGGATGTGATTTTAAATTCTTTTTCTCCTTTAGAATCTTTAATTGCAGTCACGTCATGTTTGACAAATTTGCATGTACAGCAATGGCCGCATTTGTAGGTACCTTGTAATTTGTTGGAAAGCCATGTTTTTACCTGAGTGTTATTACCATCATAATGGCTTCTAACAATCATATCCTTGATGTTGCGGCATCTAGGTGCTGTAATTGTTGCATGTGGGGTGAGAACTTCTTTGAGATGAGGATCCCAAGTAATAAGGGGCCAATAGCGATCCATTATTTTCTTAACTTTATTCCATCCTTTGTCAAAACTTCCCACACATCTAATAATGGATGTTTCATTAGAATGTATGGGATCAGTTAACAATGTTGGTCTAGGCATAAGAAGTGCTCTCTTATATGCGTTCTTAAGAATTTTGTTGGGGAAACCCTTATCTTTAAAATTCTTCTTTAATTCTTTAGCTCGCTCCTTAAATTCAGCTTCATCAGAACAAATACGTCTGAGCCTCAAATATTGCCCATATGGAATGCCACGTTTCAATGGAAAAGGATGGTAACTTTGCCAATCCAGGAGGCTGTTGGTAGCAGTCTTTTTTTTGTATATGGTTGTAGATAGGGTTGTTTCAACTTCATTAGTAACTTTGGAAATAGCAATGTCCAAGAAATTAAGTGTTTGATGTTGAATATCGCTTGTAAACGCCAAATTCAAATTATTACAATTCAAATGATTTTTAAACTGTATGAATTCACTTTCTGAGCCATCCCATACCACCAAAATGTCATCTATATATCTTTTCCAAGAAATTATTTTTGGAAAATATGGATTATTTTGTAATTTATAGATGAATTCTGTCACGTTCCCACGTTCCAACCCTGTCTTCCTGCCCTCTGTATTTGTATATTGTGTTTTTTCCCTTGTGTTTCTGTTGCTGCCAATTCCTGGGTGGCCTCCCAGGGGTTAATTGGTGTTCTGTGTGCTGCTCACCTGTTGACCCTTGCCTTGATTCCCCTGCCTATATTAGAGCAATGTACCTATAGGACATTGCTGGGTCATTTTCCTTTGCCTGGTCTCCTTGCATCCTGTGTCCTGAAAGCTCCTTGCTGTGTTCCTGATATCCTCCGTTTGTTAATCCTGGTTCAGTTATTGCCTCTTATTTCTGTTCCAGTTTATGTCAGTTCCTTCTGTGTATTTTGTTCTGTCTATTGCTGTATTTTGTTTTGCTGTTTATGTTCCATTCAGATTCTCCGGTTACTGATTTTGGCTTGGCTGACTTCCCTTCTGGTTCTGATTCCTGTATCCTGTATGACGTACTCTCTCTGGTTATGACCTTTGGCTTTCCTCTATGACTATTCTATGCTATATTCCTTGCCTGTACCGTTTCCAGGTAACCCTGTCATCTGCATATAACAAAAGACTCTGTACGGCTTCAAGGTAATACTTTCCTTTAGATTAGATCCGGCTATCCTAAAGACCGGTCTTTCAGTGCAGGGAATCTTTGGTATTGCCGTACAGAGGTCTTTTGTTAACCCTTTGCTTTCACCTGTCCTTGCAGTTTACCCTGCATCTCTGCATATAGGGGCTTCTCTCAGGAACCAAGGCCTCACCTTCCTGCGAGTTATATTCATAGGGATATATATACAGACCGACCACTTCCAAGGATCGGAGGGCAAGTATAGGGTGGTGCGTGCCTGGTGGTACTGCCACCGTGACATAATGACCCAGCCATTACATAAGCCCGCAGAGATGTGTACCGTGTTGGAAACCTTATTGCACATGTTTGAGGAATTTGTGGTTCACCTCAAAGGGTTACTGAGCCTGTGTCTAGACTCTGGTAATCAGGTTTCATTTGAAAGCAGAGTTCGTGGTCCGCTTTCTCCTGATGAAAAGAACAGAAGACGTGAGTACAATCTCTGTTTTTATTGTGCCAGTTCGTTGCACTTTTTGTCTGGCTGTCCCCTCAAGCCGGTGCTGGAGTGCGGTGCGTCTGGGCTGGAGTGCCGGTGCGTCCTGGGGCTGGAGTGCCGGTGCGTCCTGGGGCTGGAGTGCCGGTGCGTCTCAAGACTTGTGGTGGGTCTGTGCGTCCTGATACTGGCCGAGTGCCAACTGTGCCCATGTCCCACAGTAAGATCGCTAAAGCTAGACCACGCATGAGATCCACTGGCGCCAGACCTAGCTGGGAGTCGGATAGTGCCAGACCACGTAGGGGATCTGATGGTGCCAGACCCTGCGGGGAGTCAGATGGCACCAGACCCCACTTTGAGTTCAGACCTCCTGAGAAATCCAGGTCTGAGAAAGAGGCATCCGATAATAAACCTCAGACTTCTGTAGATACCTCTGATGGCTGTAAGGTTTTAAAGACACAACTGGCTGGTTCTGAGCAGCGACTGGCAGCCAAAAGACAGTCCCCACGTATGGTTACTGGTTGTATTACATGTAGAGCCGCAACCCCAGTGCCAATTGGCGGTAAGCCAGTTCTGTCTGGCAATGTAAAGCCAGTCCTGTTTCCGTCTGGCAATGAGAAGCCAGTCCTGTTTCCGTCTGGCAATGAGAAGCCAGTCCTGTTTCCGTCTGGCAATGAGAAGCCAGTCCTGTTTCCGTCTGGCAATGAGAAGCCAGTCCTGTTTCCGTCTGGCAATGAGAAGCCAGTCCTGTTTCCGTCTGGCAATGAGAAGCCAGTCCTGTTCCGTCTGGCAATGAGAAGCCAGTCCTGTTTCCGTCTGGCAATGAGAAGCCAGTCCTGTTTCCGTCTGGCAATGAGAAGCCAGTCCTGTCTCCGTCTGGCAATGAGAAGCCAGTCCTGTCTCCGTCTGGCAATGAGAAGCCAGTCCTGTCTCCGTCTGGCAATGAGAAGCCAGTCCTGTTTCCGTCTGGCAATGCGCAGCCAGTCCTGTCTCCGTCTGGCAATGCGCAGCCAGTCCTGTCTCCGTCTGGCAATGCGCAGCCAGTCCTGTCTCCGTCTGGCAATGCGCAGCCAGTCCTGTCTCCGTCTGGCAATGCGCAGCCAGTCCTGTCTCCGTCTGGCAATGCGCAGCCAGTCCTGTCTCCGTCTGGCAATGCGCAGCCAGTCCTGTCTCCGTCTGGCAATGCGCAGCCAGTCCTGTCTCCGTCTGGCAATGCGCAGCCAGTCCTGTCTCCGTCTGGCAATGCGCAGCCACGGGTGCTGCCTGATTCTGGTAAGCTGCCAGTCAGATCCATGGCAAGCTGTGTGTTAGCAGTGCCAAAGCTGCGTTGCAGCACCACTTTGCCCATGCCCCACAGAGAGTCCGAGGTTTCCAAACCTCATGGTAAGGCACAGGTAGGCGAGCCTACTCCCACTGTTGCCGTGTCAGGTACGGTGGTCACCCCTTCCAAGTCTCGATCCAGGAGGAGACGTGGGAAGCTGACCAACACTAGTCAATCTAGTTCCGAGAATACCACGCTCCATGATGGGTCTGATAATGCCATATCCCGTGCTTATCTTGAGGAGGTCCAGCAGGGTAGTGGCCTGACTGGTACCAACATCCCTAATTCTAGCCCTGTACCCGAGGGTTATATACGATCCCCATGCGGGATGTTGTTCCGTGAGGCACACTGGGCCATGATCAAGAAAGACCCTAATGCGCTCATGTGTTTTGAGGAGGAGGAAGACGACACTGAGTGGGTCCTCAATGGATTTTGGTGACTGGTGTTCGTGATCTGTTTTCCTGATTTTTGTCTGTCATGTTTGTTGTTTTAGGTGCCCTGAGGTCACCTTTTTTGGAGGGGGCTACTGTCACGTTCCCACGTTCCAACCCTGTCTTCCTGCCCTCTGTATTTGTATATTGTGTTTTTTCCCTTGTGTTTCTGTTGCTGCCAATTCCTGGGTGGCCTCCCAGGGGTTAATTGGTGTTCTGTGTGCTGCTCACCTGTTGACCCTTGCCTTGATTCCCCTGCCTATATTAGAGCAATGTACCTATAGGACATTGCTGGGTCATTTTCCTTTGCCTGGTCTCCTTGCATCCTGTGTCCTGAAAGCTCCTTGCTGTGTTCCTGATATCCTCCGTTTGTTAATCCTGGTTCAGTTATTGCCTCTTATTTCTGTTCCAGTTTATGTCAGTTCCTTCTGTGTATTTTGTTCTGTCTATTGCTGTATTTTGTTTTGCTGTTTATGTTCCATTCAGATTCTCCGGTTACTGATTTTGGCTTGGCTGACTTCCCTTCTGGTTCTGATTCCTGTATCCTGTATGACGTACTCTCTCTGGTTATGACCTTTGGCTTTCCTCTATGACTATTCTATGCTATATTCCTTGCCTGTACCGTTTCCAGGTAACCCTGTCATCTGCATATAACAAAAGACTCTGTACGGCTTCAAGGTAATACTTTCCTTTAGATTAGATCCGGCTATCCTAAAGACCGGTCTTTCAGTGCAGGGAATCTTTGGTATTGCCGTACAGAGGTCTTTTGTTAACCCTTTGCTTTCACCTGTCCTTGCAGTTTACCCTGCATCTCTGCATATAGGGGCTTCTCTCAGGAACCAAGGCCTCACCTTCCTGCGAGTTATATTCATAGGGATATATATACAGACCGACCACTTCCAAGGATCGGAGGGCAAGTATAGGGTGGTGCGTGCCTGGTGGTACTGCCACCGTGACAAATTCCTCTTCCCAGAAACCCAAATAAAGATTAGCATAGGTGGGTGCACAGGGACTTCCCATCGCGGTCCCTTGTTGTTGTAGATACCATTTGTTATTAAACAAAAAATAGTTGTGCGTTAGTACAAATCTAAGTAGCCTAACAACGAAGTTGATCTGGACCTCTGGTGAAGAGCTATGTTGTATTAAGAAGGATCTAATATTTTGTAGGCCTTCTGTATGTGGAATACAACTATATAATGCCTCGACGTCGAGGCTACATAACAACGCTGATTGGGGTATGTGCAAATCTTTAAGAATATTCAAAGTTTGTTTAGAATCCCGTAAATAAGATGGTAAAGTATTAACATAGTTTTTTAGAAGTTTATCCAAATATTGACTGCAGTTCTGGGTGAGGTTATTAATGCCAGACACGATTGGTCTGCCTGGTGGTAGTACTTTGTTTTTATGGATTTTTGGGATCGTATAGAACGTGGAAATAGTCGGGTATTTGATTTTCAAAAATTTGTACTCTTTCTCAGTGAGTATGCCCTGGGTCAAATCTTCATTCAGTAGCTGATACAATTCAATTAAATATTTTTGTGTGGGGTCAGACACTAGCTGTTTATATGTCCTTTGATCATTTAACACATTCAGGGTCATTTGCTCGTATCCTTCTCTGGACATAACCACTATATTGCCCCCTTTATCTGCCGCCTTGATGATAATTTCGTTGTTGGACCGTAGGGCCAAAAGTGCAGTGTGTTGTGCACTGGTGAGGTTACTGTCTATCTGTCCACAAATTGTTTTATGATCTAAATTTTCAATTTCATCACATACTAGTGTGCAGAAAAGGTCGATGTTTTCATATTGTTTAAGTACTGGAGTGTCTTAACCAAAGTATGTTCAATCTGATTGGTATTAAGTTGTTCATTCTCGTCGAGAAGAGACACCATATCTTTTATACATTGATCTTCTTTAGCTGAAAGTCCTAACTGTTTAAGGCGGCTTTCCTCTCTTATAGCATAGAATTTATGTAATGCCAGCTTTCGTGAAAATAAATGTAAGTCCTTAATCCATATAAATTTATTGAACTGTGGTGTAGGGACAAAGGATAAACCCTTCTGCAAAACTTCGATGTGTATGTCATTTAGTGGGAACGGAGATAGGTTAATAACCTCTGTTTGATTTTTTACTGGCGACTGGTTCTGGTTGTTCTTTGTCTGCGAAAACCTCTGCCTCGCTGTTCCTGTGGTTCTTCTAAAAAAGAAACATTTTTCTTCAAAATCCCCTTAGCAGTAGGTGTATCAGACCCCCTTTCTGTATCAGATTCAGATGATTCTGCCTCACTAGTTGAATTATTCCAACGTTTCATACGATTATTATTCCTAGATGGTTTGAACACTTTATTCTTTTTATAGTCTTGTAAGTCACGTATAAATTTCTTATGTTTACGTGTCTTAATCTCAGATTCGAATCGTTCCGTTTGTAATTTAAATTTAGACTCCAATTGGCCAAATGACGGATCTTTTTTCTGTATATTAATGGCATCCACTCCTTGTTGTATTTTATCTTTTAGTACAGACAAAGATTGTTCTTCATATTTGCAAATGATTTGCATAAAGGTGCACGAGCAGAGAATTGCTGCTGCTTCCCATTCCTCCTTAAGTCCTGGCTGATCAATACAGTTGTGTTCAAAATTATTCAACCCCCACTGAAATTGAGTGGTTTGGCCAGTTTGACATTGATTTTGATCATTCAGTCATCTTGCTTACAATTAAATCAAAGAGGCACGTGTAGGTCAGACAAATATAACATAACATTTATAATGAAATAAACACAAATGTCTTTTCTGTGCTCACATCATTATCAGTTTTATTCAACCCCCAAGTGACATTCAATCTTAGTACTTAGTACAACATCCTTTTACAGTTATAACAGCTTTTAAACGTGAAGCATAGCTTGACACAAGTGTCTTGCAGTGATCTACGGGTATCTTCGCCCATTCGTCATGGGCAAAAGCCTCCAGTTCAGTCACATTCTTAGGCTTGCGCACTGCAACTGCTTTCTTTAAGTCCCACCAGAGATACTCAATCGGATTTAAGTCAGGTGACTGCGATGGCCACTTCAAAATGTTCCAGCCTTTAATCTGCAACCATGCTGTAGTGGACTTGGAGGTATGCTTGGGATCATTGTCCTGTTGAAAGGTCCAACGTCTCCCAAGCCTCAGGTTTGTGACGGACTGCATCACATTGTCACCCAATATCTCCTGGTACTGAAGAGAATTCATGGTACCTTGCACATGCTGAAGCTTCCCTGTACCTGCAGAAGCAAAACAGCCCAAAGCATGATTGACCCCCGCCATGCTTCACAGTAGGCAAGGTGTTCTTTTCTTCATAGGCCTTGTTCTTCCTCCTCCAAACATAGCATTGATCCATGGGCCCAAACAGTTCTAATTTTGTTTCATCAGTCCACAGAACACTATCCCAAAACTTCTGTGGTTTGTCCACATGACTTTTGACATACTGCAGTCGACTCTTCTTATTCTTTGGAGACAGCAAGGGGGTGCGCCTGGGAGTTCTGGCATGGAGGCCTTCATTACGCAGTGTGTGCCGTATTGTCTGAGCTGAAACTTCAGTACCCACATCTGACAAATCTTTTCACAGTTCCTCAGCAGTCACACGGGGACTTTTCTCCACTCTACGCTTCAGGTAGCGCACAGCAGTTGAAGTCAGCATCTTCTTTCTGCCATGACCAGGTAGCATTTCAACAGTGCCCTTTGCCTTGAATTTGTGAATGGTGCTTCCTATGGTCTCTCTTGGTATGTTTAACATCTTTGCAATCTTCTTATAGCCATTGCCCTTCCTGTGAAGAGTAATCACCTCTTCTCTTGTCTTCCTGGACCATTCTCTTGACTTCACCATGTTTGTAACCACACCAGTAAATGTCTAGAAGGAGTTGAGTATCACAGTCATTTTAAAGCTGCCTAATTGGTGCTTATTATGCTTTATTGCTGCTCCGTGACATCCACAGGTGTTTTCAATACCTGATTGAAAACACTTGAATGAACCTCTGTTCTTCAGAGTGGTAGTCTTTAAGGGGTTGAATAATTGTGTCAATGAAGAATTCACAAAAGAAACATTTACTACTGTATTACAAAACCAATTGATGCTTTACAGCATTGGGGGTTGAATAATTTTGAACACAACTGTATGTGCAGCCGGGGGGGACGGGGGGTGTATAAAAACGTAAACCTCTCAGTACCATGTCTTTTTTAAGATAATTACTAAGGGTAGTTATTTCACAATTGGACTTAATTTGTTGCTTAACTGATTTGGACAGATCATTGAATTTACCTCCCAGAGAATCATCCATTAGTGGGGAGGGGGTAAATTCATCAGAGAACACGTGTTCGGCATCTTTACCCCATCTGTTGGTTTCTTTGCGTGAAGTCAAAAAGTTGGACATTGCTATCAACAAAATTTCAAACTGACCTAAAACTCGATAGAGTACCCTAAATGGTATTGAAACCCTAAATTTGCTGTACATGCAAATTTGTCAAACATGACGTGACTGCAATTAAAGATTCTAAAGGAGAAAAAGAATTTAAAATCACATCCTTCTTTAATTGCAATTCCAAGGGCCTGGTATATGCAATCTCATGTATATGCGGTAAACTTTATGTTGGGAAAACGTTTAGACCCTTCAAATTAAGGATTCAAGAACATGTCCGCTCAGTGAAAAATCATTTGGATACATCTGTAGCTACACATGTACGTCAGCATCATAATAATGACCCAAATGTCTTACGCTTTTTTGGTATTGAAAAAGTCAAAAGAGTACAGAGGCAAGGAGACTATGATCTTGCCTTAAATCCATACACATTCTCTCCTTCTTATCAGTTGAAAACGTTGAGTCCAGCAGGTCTCAACGAAGGGTTTAGTTTCACACCGTACATCGGTACATGAATTTCTGACCTTTAAATTAATTTTGTTGTCTTATTATATCTAGAATCCATTGATATAGATATTGAAAACGCAATGGAGCATTATAATGTTCATATGGTATTTAGTGAGCTGAGCATTTAAAGTCTCTGGTCATCCCTTTTTTTGAGTTACTCTAATGTGCCTATTAATTTAACGTAATCAGGGTGTATTAGACCCTTTACAACTGAACAGTGTAATGTGCACATATATCGGTTTCCTTTCACTTCATAATTCCGAATTGTTGAATTTATCTGTGCGATCCTTAGTGATGTCTGCGATGTCTAATTCATCTGATACATCGTTTTATTTTCCGGTTATGATTTTGGCATATTACCTGTTGTAAATACTCATTTGCCATTCATGGTGTTTTTTCTCCAACAGGGATCCGTATTTTTCATGCTCTATTGCAGTTAATTAAAGGTCCTAATTAAGCAATTAATTACCTATATATATTGAATAGGCCAGTTAGTCTTACATAGCTCCTGATGAAATTGCTGTGTTTACAGCAGGGAAACGCGCGTTGAGCGTTTACAGGTTAATTGAACCTTTGAGGAATGCTCTTTTGGTTAATCTAGCCGCTATTTGAATGTTCTTCATACTAATAATATTGCGCCTAGTGGCTGTTTAAATTGAGCTTTTTCAGGTTAATTGAACCTTTGAGGAACTTTTTTCGCCTAATTCAGTCGTTATTTGAATGTTCTCCATATTAACAACATTGAGCCTAATGGCTGTTTAATATGTGTTTGCAAAGTGCATGCACACAAACCAATCTATGGGTTGTTAGTTTCGCTAATTTAGCGTTTATTGTAAAGATTTTGAACCTGTCGATTGAGGAAAACTCGGTGTACTTGTCATATTGATTGTTCACCATTGAACCAACTATCTTTTGAGCCTGATGGTTCTAAATTGATCTAGCTCATAGCACCACCAATACATTGAGCATAATCGCTGGTAAGGTTTTACGTTCTGTGTTGCATTTCCAGCATGACGGCTTTTTGAATTATCCATTAGCTGATGTCTACCGTCAATCGAGTGTTTTTTAACACTAATAAACCATTCAGCCTGATGACTGTAATGAATTACATGTTAAAACATTGTGTCTGACACATTCACCAGGTTCATTCAACATATACACTCAAATGATTGAGGGTCCGCAGATGACTTTTACATTTCACGAATACCTTATGGGTAATGCGATTGATGTATAGAACGTTCCAAGCTATCATGCAAGGTGTCGGGACACAAAACAATTCTTGTGCCGTTATATCTGCCTATTGAGCGTTGTTTTGGAAAGAATTCAAGCGTGGTGGCTAAAAGTATCTATGTATTTGGTTACTTGGGTATCCTCAATTGAGCTAATACCGCTTATGTGATGGCGATATAATATCTGTGTTTAGCTTACACCACTAGAATTATATTAAGCCTATCACTTCCAATTTGTGTGTATCTTGTCATCTGTCATTAGTTTGATGGTTGATGTTCACTTCAATTTGAGTCTTTCCAACATTAACCACTTCGATGCGGAGGACGCGCTCAGCGCGTCCTCCGCATGTCTGCTGGTGTGCGGAGGACGCGCTGAGCGCGTCCTCCCTTTGGGGTCAGCATTCGGCCGGGTTCCGGCCGATCGCTGGCCCCCCCGGCGCGGGCTGACATCCTCGATGTCAGCCCAGCATCCGGAACCGCCACCGGTGAAATTAGGTGTCATCGCGACAGCGCGATGACACCTTATTCAGGCGCCCCCCCCGCATGTGCGGAGGAGGCGCCTGAAAGGGAGGGGGGGAGGTCCTTCGGACCTCTCTCCCTCCCGATCAGCGGCGTTGCGGGGGTTAACCCAGGCACCATTTGGAAGGGCACAGCCTGCCCTTCCAAATGGTGCCTGGCATTAACCCCTGGGGAGCTGGATCGCGAATCGGTGCTGAAAAGCGCCGGTTCGTGATCCTTTCCCGGAGCTGGCCGACATCTTGGATGTCGGCCAAGCTTCCGGGAACTCCCCCTGAGGACTGGCGTCATCGTGCGTAGCACGATGACGCCAGTCCTAGAGTTAACCCCTAACTGCCACCAACGGTGGAGATAGGGAGTTCCAATGAACTCCCTATCTCCCGATCCGTGGCAGCTAGGGGTTAAAGTTTGGTATGGTTGGATCGGCCAGAGCATGGCCGTTCCTACGATACCAAACACTACAGAGAAAAAAGTTTTTTTTAAAAAAAATTAATTAGAAAAATAAAAATATATTTAAAAAAAAATTATAAAAAAAAAAATAAACATTTTTTTTTCTTTTTTTTGGTTTGTTAATGCAGCAATATTGTTCCCATTTCAATTATAATGTGAACAATGATGCTGCACTAACGATTTTTGTATGCGGTGCGTTTGTTAAAAATCGTGTAATTTTCCCCAAAAAAAAATGTAAAGAGACCCCATCTCTAATTTTTTTAACAAGCGCACCCCATACAAAATATAACCGCAATTGCTCGCATGTTAAAATGTGAAAAAAAAACACTTTACACGTTGTAAATTATTGAAAATACATATTTTATTGCATTTTTTGTTATATATAGACATGACATAACGTATACATATAATAATGACATATTATGAATCTACTGAGTCTGACGGAAAGAACGATATATAATATGTCTGGGTCATATACTAAAATAAGCCTTCAAAACACGTTTAAACATGATGAGCAAAACCGGTAAATATGACCTCAGCACAGAGGCGTGAAACGCCTCAGCAGCGAAAGGGTTAATAATATGCATGATCAATTACTCTGTTCAAATGTGTATTCAGTGAGTCCAGTTTACCTTAAGCTAATGCTAGGAATCTCAATCCAACATTGAGTTTAGCGATTATTTTGTGCTCATCATGTGCATGCACTCAAACCATCCTTTTGAGATAATTATTTACGCCTGAATAGGCGTTTCATTTATATATAAATTATCTATTTAATTGGTAAGAACTATTCCTATTTATCCCACAATTGATAGTTCGTTGGCTCTCAATGCTAATAGGTAATTTACTATCCAAGTACCCAACAAATTGAGTAGTACGTTGACAGTTAATATTAAACCCGTGGGGGTTAACTTAATCACAGTCCTTTGTGTTTCACCTACTCTTAAGTGTTTGTTATCGGCCATTCAAGCTTCAATGAGCTATCTTGTGTATTGTTAAGAGCGCAGTTTTGGGTGGGGTTATTCTTCATCCTTCAAATATATTTAGTAATGTTACATGTCTGATCAAGATTACCATCCATCATTCATATACATGCGCTATCTGTGTAAATTGGTGGACGCACCATTTACTTTAGTTTTTACATACACATCCTTGTACAATCTATTGATATTACAATGTGGGTTCAATGTTTAATATAAACGATCAATATGTTCTAATTTGACAACTGCCTTCAAAACTTTTATAATTGAGTTTCAATAAAGTACAAGTTTTAATTTAGTCAATAGGTATTTTTCCTCGCAAGGGGATTTGATATATGAAAAATATTACTGTTGGAAAGAAAAAGAAAATAATTATTTTATTTATTTTACTGAAACCCTGGTCATGTTTGGTATAATTGGAAAGGCCATTGTCTGGTCTTTCCAATGATACCCCACTTGACCCTGTAGCTGCTATGGAGTTGGAGATACAGGGGTCCAAATGCAAACATAGTTATCCTTTCTCTGGGCCTATTCTGAGGCATGGGCCTGGAGCTGCTACTCCATCTGCCCCGATGTTAATCCGGCCCTGCCAGTAGCTCACACATGGGTATATACCGCCTCAGTAGCTCACACATGGGTATATACTGCCCCAGTAGCTCACACATGGGTATATATTGCCCCCAGTAGCTCACACATGGGTATATACTGCCCCAGTAGCTCACACATGGGTATATATTGCCCCCAGTAGCTCACACATGGCTGGATATGATGTGATGGGTCTCTCCGCTTGCCGCTGTCACGCCTCTCTATCATGCTGCGCACTTGCTCTGGCCTCTGGGCGCAGTTTGATCATGAAAGGCCGCTCGCTGTGGCTTTCCGTGCTGAGGGGGCAGGGTTATCCCTGCTTCCCTCACTCTCTATTGGACAGCGACCGCAAGCTGTCTTCCATGATCAAGCTGCGCCCAAGAGGCCAGAGCAAGCACGCAGCGTGATAGAGCGGCGTGACAGCGGCCGGCAGAGAGACCCATCACATCATACCCATGTGTGAGCTACTGTTGGTCTCAGCTGCGCCCTAGGCGGTGCTGCGCTCTAGGCGGGTACCTAGCTCGCTTAGAGGCAGCGCCGGCCCTGTTGCCATGCACACAGGTAATGTATGGGCCTGGTGCAGGGAGAGGTGCCTTGGCTGACAGGAAGGATGCTGGGCTCTTTTGACAGGTGGTGCTCTGGGTGTGAGGGCATTGCACACTGTGGAATGGGCACTGCACATAAGGGCTTACCCAGATCATCCTCCTCTGGCGGCTCCAGCTTCCTCCTGCTCTGCAGCTAGACAGGAAAGCCACATGACATGACGTCACATGTTCGGACTCCAACCACGCGAAGATTGGTGCCAGCTCGCCGATTCAAGGAGGAGTCAGGATTTCTCTGTCCTGCTTCTCCCTTTCAGAACTCAGTGCAGCTGTGGTGGAGAGGTCCGCCATTAAGCATTTTGTTATGCGTATCCCCAGGAGTCCTTGTAAGTACCCCTGGGGGTACGCGTACCACAGGTTGGGAACATCTGGCCTAGAGGGACGGGATGCGGCATGATGACGCAGAGCCACAGGCCTTAAATGCAGGACGCGTCGACTCATCGCCCTGACGTGGAGTTAGTTCCCGCATTGCCTGGTGTATTTCCTTAGTGATTCACTGATCCTTTTGCTCTGTTGCTGAACCGGATTGTATGAGGACCCTGATTGTCACTGACTCGGACTGCCCTTGACTCGTCCTGACCATTCTCTTTCTGACCAAGCCTGTTGTGCCAAAAGCAGACTCAGAGTGCGTGCTGCGTTTGAACCATGCTGACCCAGAGTGTTTAACTAAGTCTGTCCAGCATAGCGCTGACTCAGTTAATCCATCGATCTATCTTGTTGCCGAATTGCAGTGTATGAGGACCTTGTTTGTTGCCAAATCTGCCTGTACAAAAACCCTCTCTGTTGCCAACTCGGAACGTTTGTATGACCACTCTTCTGTTAACCCCTGGTGTACAAGCACACTTACTAAACCTCTTCCTGACTGCTTTTTGTTTATCAATGAGATTAACCCTTTGTGGCTCAGCGATAACTTGATCTCAAAACCTGCTGTGACTAAGCTGTACTCATTATTGTTGGCCTGTCTATTCTCCCTGGCTGGGAGTGATAGGGTTAGTGGTCCTGACCATTCAAGGATCGGAGGGTCTAGAAGTCTGTCCAAAAGGATTCCCACCACGGTTGTGACGGGTGAGCGGGACAGCGAACGTGACATTACGTCAGGATATATATATCTATCCGACAGACTTAACTATGTTGATGTCTAAGCTGAGCGATATCATTACTAAACAGGAGGAGCAAGACCACTGCATGGACCAGTTTGCTCAGGGTTTGGGTTTACTGATGAATCAGTCCAGCAAAGCTTCACCACGTCTTCTCCAGCAGTTACTGTCTCTCCTCCTCCACCTTCTACTACTGATACACCTCATGTAGGTCTGAAGTCCCCCATAAATTTTGATGGTACATCTGGGACTTGCAGGGGATTTATTATGCAAATAGAAATTATGTTTGAGTTGAATCCTGGTATGTGTCCCACAGACAGAGCCAAGGTGGGGTATGTAATCTGACAGAAAAGGCACCGCTTTGGGCAACCCCTTTATGAGAACTAAGGAAACCTGTGATTGATAATTATGCTGAATTTATGAAAGACCTTAGGCGCACTTTTGATCCCGCACAGTGGGCAACTGGCGGTGCCAGGGTACTATGGCACATTAAGCAGGGTAATCACAGGGTAGTCAATTACGGTATCAAATTCAAAACCGTGGCAGCAGAAATACAATGGCCTAATGATACCTTTTGTCACAGCATTTCTAGAAGGGATCAATGATAATCTGATGTATGATTTAGCTCCTATGTCATTACCAGAGGAGCTAGATGATCTCATAGAGTTCTGTATTGCGCTCGATGACTCTACGCGTTTCGCTACCTCATAGTAGCGTCATCAGGAGTTATGGAAGGTTCAGTGTGTAGAAAAGTAAAGTGTACTTTTCTACACACTGAACCTTCCATAAATCCTGATGACGCTACTATGAGGTTGCGAAACGCGTAGAGTGTTTTTTTGTATTTAAAATTTTTATTTTGAAACAATGTCGGCAACATATCAAGCATATTAAAGATAACGGCCACGCAGGGCCACAGTAGATCTGATAGCAAGACGCATATAAGAAAAACAAAAAATTAATAGGGGAGAGAAATAAGAGAAAAAAATAAAGCGCAGCACCACACATTTTAGGCCTTTAAGAAACACAAAAGGAGGGGAAGTGGGCGTCTTGGAAGACATCTGCAAATTATCTAAAAATGGGGGGATAGGGGAAAATACTCAAAAAAGGGACAAAAGTCACTGCACTATAATAAAGAAAGTCATAACTAGGCATCAAAAAGCAGAAGAAAAAAGTCTCAAAAAACATCAAGGTGAAACGAGAAGAAACAGTGTCTCTGGGGTCCCATCAACCCGTGTCCCGAAAAAGGGGAGCTCGTGCAGCAGGCAGGTCGCCACACGTGAGGCCTGTTGTTGTTGCCCCAGCCAACTTGACATTGCGACATCTGTTCCAAAGCTCTGGTAGGCCTCTGGGCATCCAGGGAGCACTGGCATCAGCTCCCCTGCAGGAAATCTCTATCCTCCACGTGGGGTCGCTCCGTGCAGAAGGTCGGAGCAGCTTCACCCGCACAATCGGCAAGGAGGGGCCCTCCATTCCCTCCAAACCGTGATCCCAGCCTCCAGGTCGTGTCAGCGCTCCACCCGATGCCACACAGACAAGCACAGTGGACGCATCACGTGGATCGTTGTGACAGAACAGCCGTCACTTTCAATTTATTAGTACATAAAAAGTTAAAAGTTCATTGGTTCAAGGTTAAATTTAGTTTATACAATTTATGTCTGTATGATCCCTGTGTGTATTGTGTTTCCCCTCGCAAATTCCCCGCACCAAATGCACCTGTAATCCCTCACAATTTAATACCACCCAAATTGCCCAGTTTTCGTTCACCCAAGTGTATAATTTGTTTGTACAATCTGTGCTTGTATTACCCGGATGTTTATTAAGTTCTTTGCCACCCCCTGCCTTGCCCAGCCATCGTGGTTTATCTGCCCAGCGCAACCCTGATACAGCTGCCACCGGCCGAGACCAAGCACAGCCGACATTCCTTACACCCTGAACCGCTCAGCCCCTGTACATGCCACCAGAGTGCTTTTTGGTCAGAAGGGCCCGGAGAACATGGTGCCACTGTGGGGTGAGTTCTAAAGGGGAGCGCCAACAAGATCACCCCTCAATCAGCCGCTAAACCCAGGTCGCGCTTCCCAGCCGCAAAGGAGATCCGGCGCCAGAATCAGAGCTCGCACTCCAGGGGGTGGAATTTCCCAGGCAAGGAACAGCCCAGGGTGAGCCAAACAGTGTGGCACCAAGAGCTGGGCTCGAGCTAGAGGCCTGCTCAGCCCATTTTAAGTATACAAAAAGGACTCGGGCTGGAGGCAGTGGCAGAACTGGCGCCGGGGTGTCTGGGGGCGGGCATGGGAGAAAACAATGTGACTGTACTGTATAAATGTACCGTGAATGTGCTGTTCTAAATTAAACCAACCTGCTTAACCTGTACTACGCCTCGACAATTATTTGGGAAGAGGGACTATCTGCTAGGTATTTTCTACAGCTGACTCGCTAGCTTCCAGCAAGGGACCTGAAGCCGGCTCGCTACCGCTGCTCACTGTAGAACAACTCCGGCCCCTACGGTGGATCTATTCCCTCCGAGTAGCGGCGTCCATCACATTGGTGGCAGCACGGTGGGATCTCCGAGACCAGCCAGGCAGGGGGAGATATAGTCGCTGGCTTGACCCCGGTGTCGGACACCACAACCCTCAGAGAGCCTGGAGCATCTTGACCCAAGAGGGGATTCTGATACCAGCCCAGCAGGGGGAAATATAGCCACTGGCTTGACCCCGGTCTCTGATACCCAGGGTCTACAAGGTTTCCCCGGCCAGAGGCGGTGAGAACCGTATGGCACAGCGCTACAGCAGCCTAAAAAGGACCACGCTGAAGGAGTTGCTGGAGGCAAGGGGAAAAGCGGCCAGTGGCAAATCAAAGGCGATCATCATCATCAAAAATTACCTTCATTACTGGGGAAATGACCTGTAGGGATTCAAACTCAGGACCCGCAGTTCCAGGGTAGCAACATTACCACTAGGCTATCCTCTACCTGCAGATACAATGCTGCAGGGTTTTAATCATGATATGGAGACAAGCTATGTAAGCATTGAAAAAGGGCACTTTAACAATATTTAAATGTCTTGTTTACGAAAAATGCTTATCTCTCTGTGTCAGATGCATTGGTCTGGTGGTAATGTTGCTGCCATGGAACTGGGAGACCAGAGTTCTAATCCCACCAGACCATGTCTCCAATATGTGTCTGTGGTACCTATATATCTCAGCCTACCTCTGAAAAGGGTCATTTTATTTTGCATCCCATGCCTTGTTTTGAACTAAAAAATAAAAATTGCACCCGATGTGCTGTACAGATGCTGGTAAGTCATGGTAGTAGTGTCACAGCCCTTGAGCTGTATGATCCAAATTTGAATGCAAGTCAGTCTCTATCCTTGTAACATGGGTCATGGGATAGAGACTTAATTATGTCATGACCCGTCTCACAAAGCGAGAGACTGACCTGGGAATCAAACTCAGATCCACACAGCTCAAGGGCAGTGACAGAACCAACACGCTAACCAGCTCCTGTACATCAGAGACAGACCACAGAACAGTTTTATATATGATCCAGAAACAAGAGAGGTAAGAGAAAGGACTTTCACAGAGCTAAGCTGATATAGACACACAAACACTTACTGGGTAACTGACATGGAGGGATTTGAACCCTAGACCTACAGTTATATGGCAGTGAAGTTACCATCAGGCTACGCAGCCGACATACAGACCAGCGCACCATAGAGTTTTATATATGATTTAGAAACAAGGTATGTAAGAAAAATGACCTTCATTACTGGGGAAATGGCCTGTAGGGATTCAAACTCGGGACCCGCAGTTCCAAGGTAGCGACATTACCACTAGGCTATCCTCTACCTGCAGGTACAATGCTGCAGGATTTTAATCATGATACGGAGACAAGCTTTGTAAGCATTGAAAAAGGGCACTTTAAAAATATTTAAATGTCTTCTTTACGAAAAATGCTTATCTCTCTGTGTCAGATGTGTTGGTCTGGTGGTAATGTCACTGCCATGGAACTGGGAGACCAGAGTTCTAATCCCACAAGACTATGTGTCTGTGGTACCTATATATATCAGCCTACCTCTGAAAGTCTCATTTTATTTTGCATTCCATGCCTTGTTTTGAATTAAAAAATAAAAATTGCACCCGATGTGCTGTACAGATGCTGGTAAGTCATGTCACAGCCCTTGAGCTGTATGATCCAAATCAGTCTATATCCTTGTAACATGGGATAGAGACTTAATTATTTCATGACCCGTCTCACAAAGCGAGAGACTGACCTGGGAAGTGAACTCAGATCCACACAGTTCAAGGGCAGTGACAGAACCAACACTGTAACCAGCTGCTGTACATCAGAGGCAGACCACAGCACAGTTTTATATATGATCCAGAAACAAGAGAGGTAAGAAAAAGGACTTTCACAGAGCTAAGCTGATATAGACACACGAACACTTACTGGGGAACTGGCATGGTGGGATTTGAACCCTAGACCCACAGTTATATGGCAGTGAAGTTACCATAAGGCTACGCAGCCGACATACAGATCAGCACACCACAGAGTTTTATATATGATTTAGAAACAAGGTATGTAAGAAAAATGACCTTCATTAATGGGGAAATGGCCTGTAGGGATTCAAACTCAGTATCTTCAGTTCCATGGTAGCAACATTACCACTAGGCTATCCTCTACCTGCAGATACAATAAAGCAGGATGTTAATCATGATACGGAGACAAGCTATGTAAGCATTGAAAAAGGGCACTTCAACAATATTTAAATGTCTTGTTTATGAAAAATGCTTAACACCTTTGTGTCAGATGCCAGAGTACTAATCCCACCAGACTGTGTCTGTGGCGACTCGATATATCAACCTACCTCTATGACGGTTACTTTTATTTTGGATCCCTGCCTTGTTTTTGGGGAAAGAGAATGCACACCCGCCGTGCTGTACAGGAGCTGGTGAGTCATGGTGTTAATGTCACAGCTGTTGATCTGTATGATTCAAATTTGAATCCAAGTCAGTCTCTATCATTGCAACATGGGTCATAAACTTGATTAACCCATCTAACAAGGCCAGAGACTGACTGGGATTTGAACTAGGATCACACAGCTCAAGGGCAGCAACATTACCAACACTCCAAACCAGCTCTTGTACATCAGAATCAGATCACTGCAGAGTTTTATATATGCAGACATGTAAGAAAAAGGGACATTTATTACTGGGGAATTCACCCATAGGGATTCAAACTCAGGACCCACAGTTACATGGCAGTGAAGTTACCATGAGGCTACACAGCTTACATACAGACTATTGCACCACAAAGTTTTATATATTATTTAGAAACAAGGTATGTAAGAAAAATTACCTTCATTAGTGGGGAAATGGCCTGTACGGATTCAAACTCAGGACCCGCGGTTCCAAGGTAACGACATTACCACTAGGCTATCCTCTACCGACAGATACGACCCTGCAGGATTTTAATCATGATACGGAGACAAGCTATGTAAGCATCGATAAGGGCACTTTAACGATATTTAAATGTCTTGTTTCCGAAAAATGCTTAAGGCTGGCGGTCCACTGGATCCGTATTTGTGCAATGGTGCGATCATCCGATATCGCGTCTCGTCGTCCGACCGATCCTACAACATGCAGGTGAATGGACCATCGTCCATTGCGTCAAACGTCCAACATCAGACTTCCACCGACGGTGAAAGATGCCATCAGATGTGCGATGCCTTCCATTTGAGGGGGAAAAATTGCAGACATCTGACAGATTCCTGGAGAGAAGATGGATGTGGACAAGCTGATCAGGGGAATGATTTGGATTGATTTTGATCTGGAAAGGTCAAAGGAAGTGGCAGATGGAGGTTGCAGATTATTTTAACATGTTCTGCCTTCCCACCTGCTTACTGACTTAACAAAATATATAAATATTCAGACACTAGGGTTACCAGGTTGGCCATGTTTCACTTATTCAAGCTGATGGGCATTGCATGAAAAGTGCCACCCTGCAACATGGAGAATCCATACACTGCAGGTAAATAAAAAAGGAATACCAGGTGACCAATCACTACTATGAAACTGGCTGCATATCCCATAGGTTTTAAATGTAATTTTTTTTAAAACCACATATTTTGAACCCTAGACCCACAGTTATATGGCAGTGAAGTTACCATTAGGCTATGCAGCCGACATTGAGACCAGCCTAGCAGGGGGAAATATAGCCACTGGCTTGACCCCGGTCTCTGATACCCAGGGTCTACAAGGTTTCCCCGGCCAGAGGCGGTGAGAACCGTATGGCACAGTGCTACAGCAGCCTAAAAGGACAACGCTGAAGGAGTTGCTGGAGGCAAGAGGAAAGGCGGCCAGTGGCAAATCAAAGGCGATCATAATCATCAAAAATGACCTCCTTCATTACTGGGGAAACGGCCTGTAGGGATTCAAACTCAGGACCTGCAGTTCCATTGTAGTGACATTACCACCAGGGTAGTGACATTACCACCCTACCTACAGATACAATGCTGCAGGATTTTATTCATGATACAAAGACAAGCTATGAAAGCAATGAAAAAAGGCACTTTAACAATATTTAAATGTCTTGTTTACTAAAAGTGCTTAACTCTCTTTGTCAGATGTGTTGGTTTGGTGGTAATGTTGCTGCCATGTGACTGGGAGACCAGAGTTCTAATCCCACCAAGACTGTGTTTGTGGTGACTTGATATGTCCGCCTACCTTTATGACGGTTACTTTTATTTCCTGCCTTGTTTTTGGGGGAAAAAAAAATTCACACCTGCAGTGCTGTACAGGAGCTGGTAAGTCATGGTGGTAATGTCACAGCCCTTGAGCTGTATGATCCAAGTCAGTCTCTATCCTTGTAACAGGAGTCATGGGATAGAGACTTGGTTATGTCATGACCCATCTCACAATGCCAGAGACCAACTGGGATTTGAATTCAGAACACATGGCTCAAAGTCAGTGACCTAGCCAGCATGCTAACCAGCTTCTGTAGGGCAGATACAGACTACAGCACAGTTTTATATATGATCCAGAAACAAGGTATGTAAGAAAAATAGACATTTATTACTGGTGAATTGGCCATAGGGATTCAAGCTCAGGACCCACAGCTCCAAAGTAGTGACATCACCACTAGGCTATCCTCTACCTGCAGATCCAAAGCTGCAAGATTTTAATCATGATAAGGAGACAAGCTTTGTAAGCATTGAAAAAGGGCACTTCAACAATATTTAAATATCTTTTTTACAAAAAATGCTTAACACCTCTGTGTCAGATGCCAGAGTACTAATCCCACCAGACTGTGTCTGTGGCGACTCGATATATCAGCCCACCTCTATGACGGTTACTTTTATTTTGGATCCCTGCCTTGTTTTTGGAAATAATAAAAAAATAAATGCAGTGCTGTGCTGTACAGGAGCAGGTTGGTGGTAATTGTAATGCTGCAGCCCTTGAGTTGTGTGAACCAGATTTTAATTCAAGTCAGTCTCTATCCTTGTAACATGGGATAGAGACTTAATTAATTAATGACACATCTCACAAAGCCAGAGACTGAATGGGATTTGAACTTGGATCACACAGTTCAAGGGCAGCAACATTACCAACACTCTAAACCAGCTCTTGTACATCAGAATCAGATCACTGCAGAGTTTTATATATGATCCAGAAACAAGACATGTAAGAAAAAGACTTTCATTACTGGGGAAATGGCCTGTAGGGATTCAAACTCAGGACCCAAAGATCCAAGGTAGTGACTAGGCTATCCTCTACCTGCAGATACAATGCTGCAGGGTTTTAATCATGATACGGAGACAAGCTATGTAAGCATTGAAAAAGGGCACTTCAACAATATTTAAATGTCTTGTTTACGAAAAATGCTTAATGTCAGATGTGTTGGTCTGGTGGTAATGTCACTGCCATGGAACTGGGAGACCAGAGTTCTAATCCCACCAGACCATGTCTTCAATATGTGTCTATGGTACCTATATATATCAGTCTACCTCTGAAAGGGTCTTTTTGCATCCCATGCTTTGTTTTGAATTAAAAAATAAAATTGCACCTGATGTGCTGTACAGATGCTGGTAAGTCATGGTAGTAGTGTCACAGCCCTTGAGCTGTATGATCCAAATTTGAATCCAAGTCGGTCTCCATCCTTGTAACATGGGTCATGGGATAGAGACTTAATTATGTCATGACCCATCTCACAAAGCGAGAGACTGACCTGGGAATCAAACTCAGACCCACACAGTTCAAAAGCAGTGACAGAACCAACACTGTAACCAGCTCCTGTACATCAGAGGCAGACCACAGCACAGTTTTATATATGATCCAGAAACAAGACATGTAAGAAAAAGGACTTTCACAAAGCTAAGTTGATATAGACACACAAACACTTACTGGGGAATTGGCACAGAGGGATTTGAACCCTATACCCACAGTTATATGGCAGTGAAGTTACCATTAGGATACGCAGCTGACATACAGACCAGAACACCACAGAGTTTTATATATGATTTAGAAACAAGGTATGTAAGAAACATAACCTTCATTGCTGGGGAAATGGCCTGTAGGGATTCAAACACAGGACCCGCAGTTCCAAGGTAGCGACATTAACTAGGCTATCCTCTACCTGCAGCTAGAATGCTGCAGGCTTTTAATAATGATACGTAGGCAAGGTATATAAGCATTTAAAAAGGGCACTTCAACAAATATCATAGAAGTAGGCTGATATATTTAGGTATCACAGACTCATTTTGGAGATATGGCCAGGAGGGTTGAGAATCCTGGTTTCCCAGTTATATGGCAGCGACATTACCACTAATCCAATGCATCTGATATACAACCTAAAGCCCCGCAGAGTTTTAAGCATGATCTGCAAACAAGGCACTTATATATTGTTGGAGTAGGCTGATATATAAATATCATCCAAGGTGCCTAATGCACTTAACGGTGGAATCAGCGTGACAGGGATTTGAACCTTTGTCTTGCATTTACATGTCAGTGACATTACCATTACTCTATGCAGCTGTTGGACAGACATAAACCATTGTAGAACCTTAGTCATGATCTTAAAACTGAAGGCAGATCATGTTTTTATATCATTTTTAATATTCTGCAGTGGCTTATGTCTGTACAACAGCTGCATAGAGTGTTAAATTGTAAACCATTGAATCAGTAACCACAGGAAAAATTAAAGCTTAGGCACCATCTCCCTTGGTGGGTCACCGGAGAAAGGGTCTCTTGCTATACAGCCCCACAGAAAGTCAAAAAACAATAAATAAACTCCGGATACCGTGGTATTAATTCAAATGGATTTATTCCAGAACCAAGAATAACGCCGTTTCGACCACAACTGGTCTTTGTCAAGCCTAATTCAAAAATGTCATAAACAGGAAATAAATAGCATCACAGATCAATTAGCAAACAATCAATCAATTATTGCGGATCACAATCCATAATATTTACAATGTCATCTAGCTTTACACAAATTAGCTTTTCAGACACTTTAGTTGTCAAAAAAGATGGTAGACTATTTACAGACCTTTACCGTAAACCAACTGATAGGAATTCCCTATTAAGGTACGATAGTGCACATCCCATCACATTGTTAGATTCCCTCCCACGTAGTCAAATAATGCGAGTAGAGAGGGTGGTTAATCTGCCTGATGCCAAGGGAAGGAGACTTGAGGAAATGATTGAGAGATTTAGAGCAAGGGGGTATCCCAAACAATTATTGAGTCAAGAAGTGTCTCTACTCAATCAACAGATAATCCCTCAGAGGCGTCGGAATCAGAACCATGGGAGAATCCCTTTTGTGTCTAAATATGGGACTCATACACAACAAGTTAAAAATATCTTATGTAAATATTGGTATATTTTGAGAGATGCGTATCCTATGATACCAGAGTTCCAAAGTACACCATTAATGTCTTACAAGAAAGGGAGATCATTTAGAGAGACGTTGGTAAAGGCGGAATTTAGACATGATACGGGTAGAGGTCCATTCTTTGGGAAACCGAAGGATGGGACTTTTCCGTGCCTTAATTGCTCTTGTTGCAATGCAGTCATACGTGGGGAGTTTTTTTCACATCCTCATTCAGGGAAGAAATTCAAAATCAGGGGGTACTTCACTTGTAATTCCACGTTTGTGGTCTACCTATTGAAGTGCCCATGTGGCTTGATCTATGTGGGTGAAACCACACAAAAAGTAAAAAATCGGTTCATTAAACATAGATCAGACATTAGGACAAGAAAAACCGAACTCCCAGTTCCAGAACATTTTTTATCCAGTGGACATGACATTTCACAGTTGCGTTATCAAGTCATTGATGAGGTACCCAAATTAACACGAGGTGGAGATAGGGAAAAGTTGCTAAAGAGAAGAGAATTATATTGGATTTATCATCTTAATACGCTCTCTCCACATGGCCTCAATAGGGAGGCAGATTTTTCACCGTTTTTGTGATTATGCCTCATCGCACATGATTGCACATACATGTACACACTTATGTGTGTGCGTGTCTGTGTATGTGTATGCGTATATGTGCATATAATTGTATTCTATTTTTACTCTTGTATGTCTTCCTTTATAGAGTGCACAATTTAGTTTGTCCCATTGTTCCTCTCCTTATAGATATGAGGGAGGGACAGTGTAATTGATTATTTTGTTGTAGTTACAGGTTATACTCCATTAAGTTCTATCAAATTTATCGTTGGCGAATTTATGTCCATGATCTGATACATATTGCAGTTAATATATGATTAATGACTCTTTTTCTTTGTGTAATTAAGAGAATGTGAATTAATGTGTTAATAAAGGAATCAGCTCGTGGACACAATTGTTTTTAAATCACTGGTTTAGTATGCACAGACCGTTTGCAATAATTGATTGATTGTTTGCTAATTGATCTGTGATGCTATTTATTTCCTGTTTATGACATTTTTGAATTAGGCTTGACAAAGACCAGTTGTGGTCGAAATGGCGTTATTCTTGGTTCTGGAATAAATCCATTTGAATTAATACCACGGTATCCGGAGTTTATTTATTGTTTTTTGACATTGAATCAGTAACCACGCATTTACAAACTAATTTAAATTAAAAGTTATATGTTCTGGTGCAGGTTCTGAAATACATTTCCAAGATCTGGATCGGTACCAGTGGTTCGACCCCACGTTGTGGCATTCACTGCATCCTGATGCTGGCAGCAGCTTATTCTGTTTGGATGCTGAACTTGTCCCATGTCAGTACGATGATGTCATCTTTTCACCCAAAACATCTTTCAGAGTCATCACCAAGGCAACAGGAGAAGCAATTACTATGAAAAGTATTTCTGTACTAGGAAAGATATGTAGGAGGGAACTGGAGGGCATACAGTATAGTGATGTGTCTTGGGTCTGTATATCAGTCAGCATATCCACTGGTGTGTGTATATGCAGCACATGCTGTTGCCATCAAAATCATTCCAGCCTATCCGGTCTATTCAGAGAGAGGTGAAACTCAGGAGAATGACTGTTGAAGTGAAAATTCCAGGTCAAAATAGGCAAACCAAAAAAATTCTCCCATTTATCTCACTTTCCAAATCGGCTATTTGGTCTAAATTGTTCTCTTCTCCTGCCAGTTCTCCTGAGTTTCACCTTTCTCTGAATAACCCTGAAAGTGTTACCGATCTTTCGATACTTGAACTTTATATAGCTTATTTTATGTTGTTTTAAGGCTGCAGATCTGTAACACACAGGATTCCTTTCATTATAATATACGTGTAACATAAATCTATTATCCCCTTCACTACCAAGCAATTTTTGCTGGAATTTTTTTATCAGAACGTTTATTTAAAACACGGGATGCAAAGTTGACAAATAAACACAGGGTAAAATAGAAAATATGCATAGAGATTGCTGTTCTGATATATTATAAAAATGTAAAATAATATAAATTTGCAAATTTTTGATTCTTCATGTATTATTATTATTATTATTCTTTATTTATAAAGCGCCAGCATATTCCGCAGCACTGTACAATAAGCACAGTATAGACAGGGTTACAATACATTGAACAACATTTGACAAACAGTACAGGAGGAGATGAGGGCCCTATTCCCGTAGGAACTCACAATCTAGGAGGGTTGGGGTTGGAAACAGGAGGAGAGGACTGTAAGGTGAGAGTGATTGATGGTTGTGTCAGTGAGTTGGGTGGTAGGCTTCCCTAAATAGGAATGTTTTAAGGGAGCTTTTGAAGGAAGAGAAGTTAGGGGAAAGTCTGACAGTACGAGGGAGAGCGTTCCAGAGAGTGGGGGCTGCGCGTGAGAAATCCTGCAGTCTATCATGGGAAGAGGTGATGCGGGGAGAAGCTAGGCGCAGGTCACTGTTTGACCTTAGGGAGTGGGCTGGGGAGTATCTGGTGATTAGTGAGGACAGGTAGTGGGGCGCTGAGTTAGGGAGTATATTAGTGAGTGTATTCATTTATCCATTACAGAAATATTGTTGGAAAGAAAGGTTCTGAACTCTAGATGGTGTCCCTTATGTTGCACGATGGTTCAAAGAAATTTCCTTTTTGTCAAATACTTTAAATGTGACAGATAAATAATAAAAATTGTCAGATCTCCTGCTTATGGGGATTGGTAGTGATCATAATGAGATTATTAGCAATGCAGCTTCCAAAAAAACCCCAATAGAATACAAAAATAATATCTGTACATGACATAATGCCTGTATATGGAAATTACAGTAACACCTTGTATCTGTACTGTATAGGGATTTTCAGTCATTATAAAACCCCCTGAATCTTATCCCTGTACAGCAGTGTGTGACCCCAGAGCGCTCCCTGTATTCTGCCCCCTTCCTGGCTGCTGTACTACAACAGTAATGCGTTTGAACTGTTTCTTACAGTGAGATTTGGAGTTGCTATTTGCAGCAAGTTTTAGCTCTCTGCAGGGTGCCTGGAGAGAGCTAAGACAGTGGAATTAGTTTCTCTGTATGGGGCACACTAATTTGGCTTCTCAAAGTTGTGAAAATGGTGTGTTGATATGCTAATGATTGATTCACTTGACTTTGGGAGTGAAGGGGTTAAAGAAACAATTTATGCTTGCAAAGTATAAGTGGGCCACGGCAAATTGTATTGTTACCGGAATCCACCTGGCTCTTTTGGGAGAAGACCGGGCCGGCGCGGACAAAGACTGACTGGACACCAGTCTCTTCAGGAAAGGCCAACTTTATTGTGACATCACCACTCAGCCAGGATTGAATCGCAAAGACTGAGTAGCGCTTACATTCAAACATAACATTTTATACCTTGAATAGATAATCAGGTACATCCCAATTAACCCACCCCATGGTGACACTATCCCACCCCACGTGGGTCTGTACCTTCCCCTTACTGAATACAAAGACATTCCACAAATTGGCAGTAAATTGTCAGCTTTCACAGTATTTTAACATTCAAATAATTTACCACTCTCCCAGATCCTGTTCCTGCCTACCTCCCTGGAACTTGTTTATTGCATACTCTAGATAAGGCCCTGTCTGGTCTCACATCACTCATTGTTCTGGCCCTAGCTCTGTGACCTTGATGTAACTATTTTCCATCCTGTCACTTCTTGCCAGCATCTGCCCGGATCTTGTTAATTTAATGCTCTGCCTGTTAGTTTAAGGAATTCTGGAGAATCTATGCAAGCCAGTCCTAATTGAGCTAATATCTGCTATTTACATTTACGTGAACCAAAGTTCTGAATAAGATGGCAGCCTAGAGCAAGATGGCGGCCCGTTCCTGGCCTGAGCCCCTTACATTCCCCCCTTGGCTAGGGTTTCAGGTTCTCCTCCTGAGACCCTTAGCCACTACACTCCACTATCTCTATTCTTGAACACTTTGTACTTCAGGGGAATTGCCTTTACTGGGAACAAATCTTGAGGGACCATTAAAGGTATCCTTTGTGTCTGTGTGGGTGTCAGAACCTTCTTGCACAATGGCCATAGGCATAACCCTATGCGGTACAGCACTATTCCTATCACCAGGATCACTATCATCACCATTATCATGGATCAATCCGTGAGATAAATCCCAGCATTGATCCGAACCAATCTCCGAATGACCCGAACCCTCGGAAAGGGTTCCAGCCTTCTGCTGCGATCTGCCTGGCTGTGTTCTGCAACTGGAAAACTTTCTCCTGGTGATCTTGGATTACCTGGTAATAGTCAGGGACCTCATGTGATGTGTTGCTGATGAAGGTGCAACATTCATAATGCATAGTCATTTCACAGAGTCCATTCAATGCTGCACTTATCTGTTCTAGTGCCATATCATGTACCATTTGCAACTTTTGGATCTCACGCAACTCAAGGTTCAGCAGCTGAATATCCCTGCTTGTTATATTCAGAATCTCATCCATTAGTACTGAATAGTTATTCATTCTCTTCATCATCTCAATTCCCCAGCCAGTCCATGCTGGAAACCATGCCCATGCCTGGTCCCATGTTGAAAACAGCTCTCTCTTCTGCTTCTCAAATACCAATGGCTATCTAGGGTGCAGTGTAGTGTCTGGTGCTGTGTCATCGCCCTGTACCCTTTGAACTGGAATCAGCTTAGCTATATAGCACATCCCTGTGATTGTAGGTGGTACCCATGTGTAACACACACTCCCACAACACACCTGATATCCTCCCGTCAATATGAATGGGGACAAGTGAAGTGTTCCCTCACGAACCTCAATCATCATTCTTACCAAGCGTGACACAAGATCTTTCGCATTCTGTTTGGTTGTTGTCACATTAGCTATTGTCAATTGTTGTTCCGTCGTAAGTTTTATAGGCCTAACCACAATCATTCCAGTCCCTCTTCCTGACAAAATTGTGTGTGCGGTGAAGTTAAACCTACTAGACTGACATGGAGTCTCACTCATACTCAGATTATTTGTTCCTATCTGGAAACACCAATCAGGTGGATACACAGGACCTGTTATCGGATAACTTGGCATTGTCTCATCTGGTTTTATTGAGGGTCAGTGATGGTATGAATTGCAATATTTCCGGCTGAAAATTTACTCAAGTTCATAGGAATTGCAGCAAACGGGATATAAATTGTCTATGGGTGTAATCTGCTGCACACCCAACACGCTTTTTGTCCTGATTTCTTTGCATATGCGTATTTAAATTTCACCAGCAGGTGACCTCTTGGTGTGGTCAAGACCCCAGGTCACGGTTTTGTCTCCCCATGGTGTGATTTTCCATAATTGGGTGAGTGCCATTCCAGATGTGGGAGATATCCACTCTTCCGGTCGTCTCTGGGCAATTTGGGCAAATTCTACGCGATAGGCCATAAATAAGGTTGGCAAGGTACAGTATCAGCACCAGGAACGCTCCCAGTGTCAAAATCACTTGGACAATCCTCTTGACAGTCACATAAACCTATCCCTCCCCCCTGGCACCTCGAGAGTGAGAGTTATTTCAGGTTGGGCCTGGGAGAGAGGTATCCCCCGGAAAATTGCCCTTGGGATCTCCCCATTCTCCATCGTTGGCGGGTGGTCAGGCATTATTATGGCCCTCAAAACACCCACTTGTTGAGTCTTTAGATACTTGGCACTGCCGTTTTTGTCAATTTCAGCCTTAGTGGGTTGGTCTCACTGGGGATGACTCTCCACTCTGGATCTTGGTTAGCTGCAGCTGCTTTCAGTCTCGAGTGGCGTATCCACTGAACCACCTCGGCGACCT
Organism: Leptobrachium leishanense; assembly: GCA_009667805.1. Classification (NCBI taxonomy): domain Eukaryota; kingdom Metazoa; phylum Chordata; class Amphibia; order Anura; family Megophryidae; genus Leptobrachium; species Leptobrachium leishanense. The sequence goes on along the minus strand of CM019075.1, from coordinate 62,078,550 downwards.
TCACTGCTGTGGGGGTGGAGAACAGGACAAGGTAAAGACCCCTCCATTTCGGGCCTAGTGGATCATTTTTCCACTCCTTCACCCAAACTGAATCACCTGGACAATACTTATGCAGCGGGGATACAAGAAATGAGGTAAATTATCTCCCACCCTGGTATTCAACTTCTGCATTGATTGACCCAACAATAACACCTGTTCATTCAGTTTAGTTTCACCTAATGCCCAAAGGTCCCCCCTTAAACCATTAATCAGAGGGGTAGGCTGCCCGAACATGATTTCATACGGACTTAGTTTCAATTGGGGGGTTGGTCTGCATCTAACATGCAATAAAACTATCGGCAGCACCTCCAACCAGCCCAGTGATGTTTCTTGGCACAGCTTTGACATCAAAGTCTTTAATGTTCTGTTCATGCGTTCAACTTTTCCTGAACTTTGGGGCCTGTAGGCTGTGTGTAGCTTCCAGGTTATGCCCAACAGGCGAGCAAGCTGATGCAAACAGTTCTGTACAAAAGATGGGCCATTGTCTGACCCAATTTCAAGCGGAAGTCCATAGCGCGGTATAATTTCTCTCATCAGGCTTCTCACTACCTCTGCCGTCTTCTCTGTCCTGGTTGGGAAGGCCTCAACCCATCCTGTCAGGGTGCACACCATCACGAGGAGATACTTGTATCCTTTGCAGGGTGGTAACACCAGGAAATCTATCTGCAGCAATGCCATTGGGGATAATCCGATAGGCTGCTTTCCTGGAGGCGGTGATGGGCCTGTTCTTGGATTATTCTTGGCACATGTCACACACTGCTGGGCTACCGCTTTACGGATTACTGACAATCCAGGAACGTAGAAGTGTGGCTCCAACTGTTGTTCCATCATTTCTCTCCCCCTGTGAGTACGGGCATGTAGTGCTCTTACAATTTCAGGTGCCAATGTCGTAGGTAGGACTATTTGGTTACTTGCCAACAGGAACCATCTGTCTTCTCCATACTTTCCTGGTTTCTCTGACAGCCATTTCTGCTCCTTTTCTGAATACACAGGTGTCCATTCGCTCAAGGGAGCTGGCAATAACGGGGCTACCATTGACGGTGGGGCCTTGTATCTTTCGAGTTCCTCGTGTCTTCCCCACATAAATTCTTCTCTTGGCTGGTAGTGTAACCAGGCGAAGTACAGTAGGTCTTGTCTCTTCTGTACATCTCTCACCGCTGGCACGAAGAAATTCATTGCACTTTTCTTCATATTTGGCAGGCGATGCTCAATAAGGATCTCCTTGAGGAGAAACTTCACTAGTGGGGCTTGGTATTCTTCAGGCTCAGCAGGACACGAGTAATTCTCAAGTTGTTATGAGTGTTGATTGTCAGATTGTCGAACCGCTCAGCGAAATTTTCTGCTCGTTCAACTTCAGTTCTTTTCGTGTCTTCTTCATCCTCCCCCACCAATTTTACACTGAAGAACTTCAGCATCATCTTGTATGCTCGAAGGAGTCGTTGCTGAATTTCTGAGGTGTTACACATCAGATTCTTCTCTTGGGGGTTCAGAGGTTTGGAGTAAAAATTTCAGCCTTGTTCTAGAGAGGGGAAGAGCCATTGAATATAGTCGTGGTTGTCAAGCAATTCAAAGTCTTAACTCCATCTTTGTGGAATAATTTTCGATGAATTCACCCTCACGTTGGAATTTTCTCCAATTCATATAGAATTCATAGATTGGCATGAGAACTAAGTCATCCTGCTTGCAGAGAAGGATCCTAGAGACTTGACAGTGTTGCACTGGTGGTTTTGCAGCAGATTTTGCAGCTTGGTCTGCTCGTCTATTCCCCTTGGGTATTTCGTTATCACCTTTCTGGTGACCCCGGCACAGCATGATACTGACAGCACTCGTTTTCCATACAGCATCTAGAAGAGTGGTGATTTCAGCAGCATACTTGACTTGTTTTCCTGAAGAAGAAAGCAGGCCTCTTTCTTTGTAGAGTGCACCATGTGCATGGACAGTCATGAAGGCATACTTGGAGTCAGTGTAGATATTCACTCTCTTGCCCTCGGAGATCTCCAGAGCTCTTGTCAGAGCCAGTATTTCTGCTAATTGTGCTGACGTGTGGCCTGGTAAGGGGTTTGCTTATAGTACTCCCTCTGTTGTGACAATTGCATAGCCAGACACTTTCTTTCCATCATCCATATAGCTGCTACCATCAGTGAAGAGTTGTAGGTCGTATTTGTCTAGGGGTATGTCTTTCAGGTCTGGCCTTCTACTGAATACTTCTTCCATGACTTGAAGGCATTCGTGATTTGGATCTTCTTCACATTCAGGTAGTAGTAACAGGGTTCAAGGTAGCGATGAGGTCCAGATGAACCCGTGGATTCTCACACATCATTGCTTGATATTTCGTCATCCGGCTATTGCTGAACCAATAACTGCCTTTAACATTGAGCAGGGCCTTGACTGCATGTGGCACCTTGACATGAAGAACTTGTCCAAGTGTCAACTTGTCAGCTTCAGAGATCAGCATTGCAGTAGCTGCCATGGCTTTCAGGCAAGGAGGTAGACCACAGGGTCAAGTTGCTTGGAGAGGTAGGCCACAGGTCTGTTACATCCTTGGCCCCCGCAGCACTTCCTGGGGGGTCAGGGCGCCAGGTGGCATCGCTGGCTAGCCTGTTGCCAGTAGTAAGAACTGGCAAAACAGCATCTGAGGGGGCGGAGCTAGGCATAAGTGCAAGGAGCCATCAGCCTTTAAAAGAGGGTGAGTGGAGCTGCTCCTTAAACTGTCGTGGGAGTAAATTGGAGTGGAGTCTAGTTCCTGCATCGCCTGCTTTCTTGTTAATCTCATTCTGTCTGATCTGTTATTGACCTGTTTCTGGCTGAGGACCTGTATACGTTTTGACCTGGCTATCCCTATCGACCATTCTCTCGCAATATCCCTATTGTACTTTTGCCTGAGTGTGTGTCAGATTCATGTTTATGGTTTTGCTGTATGGTTTATGTTAACTGTCTAGTTCTTGTCCTGGTTATTTCTAGTTCATGTATATTACTTTCTAGTTTATGTTCCTAGTTTATGTATCCTGTCTAGTATATGTTTCCTTGGTTGCTATACAGAAGCCCATCGCAGATAGTAGGCCTGCCTGCAGGCTATTGAACTGTGTGTTCCCCCTCTGTATAGCTGAGTACATACAGTATATCCAATCTTAGATTGTAGGCCTTCCCTGCAGGCTAATGAACACAAGTGTTCCCGCTCTGTATGTCTCAAAAGTAAGTCTTGCATCAGCAATCTTGTTCATGTTTTTGTATCACGTCATGTCTATGTGTCAGGACACAGATAGTTAATGTGTTTTCACCCAGCGACCTCCTGGCCACGAAGCCATTTGGAGCTGAGGTGATAATTAGGTTTCTTGTAGTACCTCCCTGGTGTGGGAATCAATGTATTACAGCCTTTCTTGCTGTCTGTGTTTTCAGTATCTGTATCTAGGTATTGTGTGACTGCCCTGCAGGCCGCACAACTCGTGTATCATTGAGATTCAGCAATCTTGTTCACGTCTTTTCATGTATCACGTCATGTCTATGTGTCAGGACACAGATAGTTAATGTGTTTCCACCCAGCGACCTCCTGGCCATGTAGCCATTTGGAGCTGAGGTGATAATTAGGTTTCTTGTAGTACCTCCCTGGTGTGGGAATCAAGGTATTACAGCCTTTCTTGCTGTCTGTGTTTTCAGTATCTGTATAATTCAAGGTATTGTGTGACTGCCCTGCAGGCCACACAACTCATTAACCATTGATATCCAGAAATCTTGTTCACATCTGTTCATGTATCACGTCATGTCTATGTATCTGTGCACCGATAGTTAACGTGTTTTCACTCAGCGACCTCCTGGCTACGAAGCCACTTGGTGCTGAGGAGTTAGGTTTCTTGTAGTACCTCTCTGGTGTGGGAATCAAGGTACTACAGCCTTTCCTGCTGTCTGTGTTCAAGAATCTGTCCTGACGAATCCACATAAACGCTGTAGCGCTCACTCACGGAGGAGCCGCTGAATTTAAACCTCGGGTCAGTCTCTCCGCACTAGGGAATAAATATACTCCAGCACCATTGTGGATTTTATAAATTATATAGTTTACTGAATAAACTGGCATATAAAGAGTAACACGGTATACGTATATATATTTACAGTAGTTCGTAATGCGAGAAACGTGTAGCGGAAAAGGAAAATTAGAATTTTAACCCCTTCGTGGTTGGAGTGTGAGTCCCGTACAGGTTGTGTCCCAAGAAAGTGTAGGTGTATGCGTGTATTGGTACCCGGGTACAATATTCAACTGGCCAGTGAATGATTTCAGGTGTATCTTCGACTAGTCACGTTGGGGCCCAGGTTTTGACAAAACTGCAGCGTGCTTTATTATTTTACGGTGGCCGGGAAGGCCTCTCACCCATCCGCCAGATACTCTGCGCTCCGCTCGACCCAGGATGTCTCTCTGCTCGATTTTGACTGAGATTCTGTGCCACCGGATCCACTGTCTTGCTTGTCTGTGTCTGCCACAAGATGTCCAGCTCACCGCCTGCACTCCCTGTTAGATCGTCTGCGGTCTCCTAACTCGGGGTCCTTCAGCTTACTCTGTATCTGTGTAGGGTTACTAGCGGTGGATCACTAGGTCTTCGACCAGTAAAAGGGGAAACCGATCTCCAGCTCTGCTAGGCCGCACCTGCGCTCTGGCCTGGTCGCGATCGCTATCTCCGTCACTTGCGTCTTGCTCTTTTCACTCCTCGACGCGCTCTGCCGGTTCTCTCCACGAGGCTGCGGATGTCAGTCTCTCTTTTTCCCACCCACTTCCTGTTCCCGCTCGCAAAGCATGCTGGAAAATGTAGTCCCAATGTCTTACATTGCGCCTGTCTCCCTCTGGTGGCCAAAAGCGAGTACTACAATGACAGTGAATTAAAACCAGCGCTACACTCTCCCCCTCCTAGAACTCTTGGGTCTCTCCAAGGAGGTATAACAGTTGCATTACATTTCAACATAACCTTAAGCAACATACACAGGCTCAGCAGCAAGCATACAATGGGTTAGATACACTTCCTCAAGTTCACTCATGCTTTTGGCTACCTCAGCTAATATAGCAGACACTTCGGGCAACCTTCGCACTGTGGTGACGGCCTCTTCAGTGCTATGTCCTGGTGAGTCGTAGGTGAGTCTCTGGGGCAGTCGAATAGAGCATTTTGGTTCTGGCTCAATCAGTTCCTCTTCAGGTGGAAGTACTATAGGTGCGGGTTCAGTTCTTCTTTCCACAACTGGAACAGACATTTCTTCGGAGTATGATCCTTCCAGTGAAGGCATAGAACTGTAGTCATAAGACTCGGCTTCAGGAACTACAGGGATTTCAATAGTCTCGGGGACTTCCAACTGAAATTCAGGAGCCTCAGGCCTCAAATTACTTTCCCACCATTCAGGAACTGGAATGACCTCTTCAGGCTCTGGTGAGCGCATCCAATCCAGACAAAAACTTTCTTCCTCACTGTCCCTTTCACTCTCTTCGGTAGCCCGGGTCTGCTGAGACCGAGTAACGGGAGTCAAACGTAGAGCAGGCAGTTCCGCAGATAAAGTTCGTCTCCAACTGGTATCCTCACAGCCTCTCTCAAAGGTAATAGATGATTCCGGTGCCAGTTCTTAAGAGGCCCAGCCTTTACATCCGGCCGGATTTGGTACACTGGCAGACCCGGCAGTTGCATGCAGACAATGTAGACCTGAGAACTCCATCTATCCGCTAACTTGTGCCTTGCAGCAGCACCCAAGTTCGTCAGCAAAACCCTATCACCGGGTTGTAGATCCTGTATCCGAACTTTTAAGTCATAGTTCCGCTTATTCCTTTGTTCCCTGTTTCCTGAGGTCAAACGGGCCTGTTCAAACGCAGAGGCCAAGTTCTTTCGAAGGCTATCCACATAATTTCTATGAGAAGCTACCGACGTCTGATCCAGAGATAGCCCAAACGCCAAATCAACCGGCAGTCGAGCCTCTCTTCCGAACATAAGACGGTACGGTGAGTATCCAGTAGCGTCACTCTCCGTACTGTTATATGCATGTACTAGCATAGCTATGTGACGACTCCAGCTCTGCTTCTCTCTGTTTGACAGTGTCCCCAGCATATTTAGCAGCATGCAATTGAACCTTTCGGGTTGAGCATCACCTTGAGGGTGATATGGTGTAGTTCGGGTCTTTTGAATTCCCAGCAGTTCCAGTAATTGCCCAACAAGCCGGCTTTCAAAGTCTCTACCCTGATCAGAGTGTATCCTCCTTGGTAGGCCATAGTGAACAAAAAACTTTTCCATCAGAACCTTCGCCACCGTAGGAGCACATTGGTCTCTCGTAGAAAAGGCTTGGGCGTAATGTGTGAAATGATCAGTCACTACTAGAATATTTCCCTGCCCACTAGCATCCGGCTCTAAGCACAGGAAATCAATGCACACCAAATCCATGGGTCCTTGACTTTGCAGATGGCTCATTGGAGCGGTTCGGGTCGGTAGGGTCTTCCTTTGGATACACCTCAGACAGGAATGGCAGTAACTTTCCACTTCAGCTCTCATGAAAGGCCAATAGAATCTGTCTCGCACCAGCTTAAAAGTCCTTTCTGCGCCCAAATGTCCATGTTCATCATGTAGCGACCGCAGTACACTCTCTCTATGTTTAGTGGGAAGGAACAACTGTTAGATCTCTTCAGCATTGGTTGAGGGGCCCCTTCGGTAGACCACCCCATCCAACATCTTCAACCGTTCCCACTCTTTGTATACCAATCGGGCTCCATCTGGGGAATTAGTCAGCAGAATTTCCCGTTGGTTCGCATTTAGGGCCTTTATGGTTAACGCAATTAAAGGGTCTCTAGCCTGATTAGCTCTCAGGTCCTGTTTTGAAAAAGTAGGCAGACTTTCATCCCTCAACTGCATAGGGTTACAGTAGAACTCCGGAACAGCCGCAGCCATAACTCCTATGGCTTCCACTTCAATCCCTCCCTTGACCCAGCGCTCTGCTCCTTGACACAAAGCTTGTACCCCGTCTGGGGTTAACTGAGTCCATTCTGTAGTGTAGGGTCTTCTCGACAAAGCATCAGCATCTCGATTAATCACACCAGGGCGATACTTCAGGCTGAACTGAAACCCTGACAGAGCGGCCAACCACCGATGTCCCGTTGCGTCCAGCTTCGCAGTGGTAAGGACGTAGGTAAGAGGATTGTTATCCGTCTTTATCACAAACTCGGCTCCATACAGATAGTCCTTTAGCTTGTCTACAACCACCCACTTCAAGGCTAGGAACTCCAACTTGTGGGTAGGATAGTTCTTTTCAGAAGGCGCAAGGCTCCGGCTCACATACGCAACAGGCCTCAGCAATCCACCATACTCTTGGTACAGGACTCCCCCTAGACCTTCTCTGCTGGCATCCACATGTAGTTCGTACGGCTTGTGAGGGTCCGCATAGGCCAAGACAGGAGCTCGAGTTAAACTCTCTTTCAGCTTCAAGAAAGCACCTTCGCATTGACTAGTCCATTCTCCCTGGATAGACTCTCGAGCTTTCCTTGGCCCTGGAGCCGATGGATTTCGGTCAGAGGCCTTGTGGCCTTCTTCTGTGTTTTCTTTCTGTAGGAGCTTGTTCAGTGGTTGAGCTATTTTGGCAAATCCTCCTACAAATCTTCGATAATAGGAGCAGAACCCCAAGAAAGATCTAAGTTCAGTAACGTTTTGGGGTCTAGGCCAAGAAGCTACGGCCTCCAACTTCCGAGGATCTGTCAAAACGCCTTCTGCTGAGACCACATGTCCCAGATACGTAACAGACGGTAAACAGAATTGACATTTCTCCAGAGACAGTTTCAATCCCTCTTCATGGAGCCTCTTCAAGACCTTCTCCAACCATTGTTCATGTTCTTCCAGTGTCTTCCCGAACACAATTATGTCATCCAGATACACTAATACTTAGATCAGGTTCATGTCCCCGACTGTCTTCTCCATTAACTGTTGGAACGTGGCTGGAGCTCCCGTAAGGCCTTGAGGCATTCTGTTAAACTCAAAAAACCCCAATGGGCAGATGAACGCAGTCTTCTCTTTGTCTTCAGGATGCATTGGTATCTGGTGATACCCACTTCGCAGGTCTAGTACACTAAACCATTTTGCTCTAGACAAACACTGTAAGGCATCTTCTATCCGAGGAGTAGCATATTGATCTGGGATGGTTCTCCGATTCAGCGTGCGATAGTCTATGCATAGACGGACAGAACCATTCTTCGGACCATTACTATTGGAGATGCATATGGGCTCCTGGACTCTTGAATCACCTTGGTTCTTTGCAGTTCATTCAGCTGTTCTCGTAGATCATCCAAGTCTCCCAGCGGAAGTCGTCTTGACCTTTCACGAAACGGCTTGTCTTCTTGTAATCGAATGCAGTGCTCAGTACTTTTAGCTAGGCCCAAGTCGAACTCATCTTTCGAGAACAAGTCCCTCCACTTTAGGACCTGGGACTGAAGACATTTCTTCCATTCAGGTGAGATGGGAGCGTCCTTGGGATAGAACCTTTCATCTGGAATCTCTTTCTCCTACCGATTTAGGGGGGGAGTGGATAGAGAGGCGTAGCAGACGCTACTTGCCAGATAGGCATTCGTGCTTTTAGGACTACTGGAGAATCAGACACATTACTTACACTGACGGAGACTCTTCCTCGTGTTCTTTTCAAAGCTTTAGTGGACATTATTTCAGGGATTACTTCTACTCCGGCTTCACTCCCATGATTAAAATCGGTTTCCAGTACCACATAGGGGCCTGGTTGCGATTCGTTCAACTTGACTGAAGCCCGGAAACTTGTTACTTCTCCTGATTGCAGAACCTTCTCTGTTCCTTCCAATCTCCACAGGCACCCCACTTCAGCAGGTGCCTTCTGTTCTTCGACCATTCTCTGATAGACTGGACGTAATATTGGGTGTACTCCTTTTGCAGAACCTTCTTCCAGTACGATAGGTGTCAGGAGACGTCGCACCAAATCAGTATTCGTCCCCACTATCATGGAACTCCTGTTTTCCCCTGAAGGCCGAGGACACACAATGGCCAATGCATCACAACCTCCGGACTGTCCGATGACTTCGGATCCGATCTCCAACTTTACCTGTAGATACCCGTCATAGGGGAGTTTCTCAGTTCCGATACCCCAGATTTCCAGATCCTTCAATTTCTGTAGAGGTATGTGCTTCAAGTGTTTCTCATAGAAATCTCTGTAAATCAATGTCACTTGAGCCCCTGAGTCCAACATAGCTTTAGTGTAGACTCCCTCCACTTGGATTGGCACAATAGGGGAAGGATCTATCAGCTGGTCAGGAAACTTGGTGGCGGCAACAGGACATTTAGACCCAGTTTGTTGTACCCTGGCCTTCTTCTTGGCCCGTGTAGGCTTTGGGTGTGCATTGCTTCCCCATGACGTAGGACCACTGGTGTATCTTGGCCTAGGCCAACAAGGCCCAGGCCTAGGGCGGCACTTTCCAGGGGGCGGCGGCCCGCTGGGTGGCCCCACCCCTAAAAAAAAAAAAAAAAACTTTTTTTTTTTTTTTTTTTTTTAACTTTTGCAAACTATTTTACCAGGAAGGAAACATTGAGATGTCACTAATTTTCAAGTATGTCCTGGGTAGGCAAGGCCTAGGCTTTCACTTTCCAGGGGGCAACAAAAAACCTCACCACTAATTGGGTTACTCACAGAGCACCGAAATGACGCCAACATTTTGGTGTTCTGTAGCTCCCTGCACTTCGGGGAATAAAATTTCCCAACCCTGCAGTGAATTCACCATTCACCGCAGGGTACCCAAAGTGCATGGAGTCGGCCGCTGTATGCTGCCACCGCAAACCCATGGCCTGCTGTTTTCAAAAGAACTACTGAACGAAAATGTCTGGAATTTACATATAAGATCCTATGATTGGTAATAAAAAGTTCTGTTACAGAAAAAGGAGAACCGCTATTAAAAAAAAGGGGGGAATTTAGCCCAAAAAATTCTGAAAAATCACTAAAAGGTACAAAAAAAATCAATAAATAAATAAAGACTTTTTACTGCAGATTAAAATAATAAATGGTTTATTAGATATTGCATAAAAAACGGGAATATTTTTAACATTGAAACCTATGGGGTTCGCCTGAATAAACCTGCTGATTGAAACCACTGAACATCAGAGCATTTCACTGACATTTCTCTGCTGTTTGGTGTTCTCTGAATAGATTAACCATTACTTCTCTATGGGGATTTGCACTGCCTTCCAACAGCACCGTACTACTACTTGCTGGCAGTTCGCCAAACTTGTGTGTGAGCATATCACCAGAGCAGTGGTGTACTTAGAGGAGTGGCGGAGGGCGGGCCGCCCCAGGTACCAGTGATTATTTGGGTGTCATTAGGGGGTACTAGGAGGTGCCACTGTCACTGTGTGTCAGCTTTGAGCTGTGTTCTCAAACAACGAGCAGCGGAGCATGGCGTTTGCATACGGAATAAAATCGAATAAAACTCCCCCTCTCCTCCCTCCATAGCTCCTCCCCTGCCCCGCAGCAGCTCTAGGAGAGGGGAGGGGGATGTGATTTGTGTCCAGAGAGAGAAAATGACAGTAAACGGCAGGTAAAGGGGGGGGGTTTCAGCAGAATATGAAGCCCTGTCTGCTTACTGCTGTTTAAAGTGGACCTTTCCTTAACCAGCACTGCAGTGATAGAAATTTGTCATTGAGCTGCCTGGCTCCTGGTGAGGCTGCTTGCGTGCAGGTCACACTCGGTCCGGCCAGTCAGGTGGTACTGAGTCTCAGTACCACCTGACTGGCTGAACCACGTGACACGCATGCACACAGCTGCCCGCCCTTTCGTTAACATGGACTGTCACTCTATTCTGGACTGAACACCCATCGGGAAGGGAATCAAAGCCACTGTGCACCCTCTGGAAGTGGCACCCCACTGCTGACAAGATGGCTCCACGCACAGGCACAGCCGTGATCCTAACGTGGCCTGGAGGGACCTCCTGCTGAGTCTGTACACAGTCCCTGCTGACTCTGCACACAGCCCTACCGCGGACAGAGGCCGGTAAATGTAGAATAAATAATTGCTGTGTGCTCATATACACTCGGTTTGCTGGGAGTTTTATTGCAGTGGATTCTGATGCACTCATACACACCACACATTGCACTGCTGGGAGTTTTATTGCAGTGGATTCTGATGCACTCATACACACCGCACATTGCATTGCTGGGAGTTTTATTGCTGTGGATTCTGATACGCTGACACACAACACACATTGCTTTGCTGGGAGTTTTATTGCAGTGGATTCTGATGCACTCATACACACCGCACATTGCATTGCTGGGAGTTTTATTGCTGTGGATTCTGATACGCTGACACACACCACACATTGCATTGCTGGGAGTTTTATTGCTGTGAATTCTGATGCACTCATACACACCGCACATTGCATTGCTGGGAGTTTTATTGCTGTGGATTCTGTGATACACACTGCATATTATTGTGAGTTTTATTGCCCTGGAGCTCTGGGATACGCTCATACACACTGCACATTACTGTGAGTTTTATTGCTGTGCAGTTCTGTGATATGCTCATACACACTGCACATTTCTGTGGGTTTTATTGCTTTGCAGCTCTGATATGCTCATACACAGTGCCCATTTCTGTGGGTTTTATTGCTATGCAGCTCTGTGATACGCTCATATGCAGTGCACGTTTCTGTGGATTTTATTGTTCCACCAATTAGAGCGGCTGTGATCCCGTTTACTTGACATGCGTGGCTGTTCTTTGTAAAAATACTTGAATTTAAACATTTCATAATTTTCTTCATCTCAATAGATACATTTGAAATGGTATACAAAATATACAAGTAGGCACTTGGTATCCACTTTTAATATAAAGAGAGGAAAAGGCGGAGCTCTAAGAGGAAAAGGTGGAGCTTAAAGAGGAAGGGTGGGGATTAACCAGGAAGAGGTGTGCCCTTGACAGGAAGGGGTGCGTCAAATTTAAATTAGGGGTGCACGAGTTTAGTCAGGCCTAGGGCAGCACAAAACCTAAATACACCACTGCGTAGGACCGGATGCTAAGGGAGTGACTCTTTCAGTCCTGGCAGGCTCAGCAGTTGGCCAGACTTTGGGCCCTCTCGCCCTCTTAGTCCTGGCTTGATTTTTGGAGCGGGTTTCAGCCTTTGGGCACCTAGGTTGCTCCTTCACTTGTGCCCTCTGGCGTTTCCCTCCGGTGAGGTAGATAACAGTCCTTCCAAGGCTTTCAACAACTCCTCTACTCTATTTCCTTCAGGCTTTTGGCTTTTGCATTGTGCGCGGAAATGGCCCATTTCCCCACAACTGAAACATCTCTTCCTTGAAGACGGAGACGCATTCACTTGCTGTGATTCGGTTGAAGGACCCTGGCCAGACACCACAGCAACTCCAGTTGTCTGCATGTCTGTAAGGAACTTCTGCATCTCGGTCTGTGTCTCTGTCACCTTCAACAATACTCGGCACAGTTCAGCGTGCGCCTGTTGCAATTCAGCTTGAGCTTCTTGTACCTTCTTAACAGTTTTGTGCAACTCACCATGTGCAGAGAGGTTTAATTCTTTTGCAGCCTTCTCTGTGGATTTAAAAGCGATCAGATGCTCTTGTTCGTCCACTTCGGATCCATAGGTGTCTAACGAGTCACTTTCAGGCTGCAAGCGTTCGTTATGCCTCACAGGTTGCGCGTAAGCTCTTTCTCCTCTCCTGAAGGATTTTTCTTCCAGTAAAGGCTCTTCCTCTCTGACAGCTCGGATCAGTTCCAGGTACTTCAATTCTTGATTACCTTCCCTGCTTCTCAGCTGTAGCATCCCCGGATCTAGAGGTTGAGCACACCTCAGGATCTGCTGTATTCGGATCTTCTCTACTTCGGCCGGTTCGGCCCCTTTCTTGAGGAGTATCTGGTGCAGAAACTTATCTAGGCGTCTCATATATTCCGTCATTCTCTCACCTTTTCGCTGGTAGGTGTGTTCATACTGATACACGAGCTCTGTAGCCTTTTCCGTTCGCCCAAAGACTTCCTCCAAAACATTTAGATAATCTAAAGCAGTGCAGTTTTGCTTACTCAAATTTTGGTTTCTTACAGCCTCTGACGCAGGTCCCTTTAAGCTCTCAGTAATCCTTTGCTTTTTCTGCGCTTCAGGGACGTCCCACTCATCCAGAGCCTGCATCGCCTGTTCTACCCATTCTTCGAAGGTTTCTTCTCCTGCCGGAGTTGGTACGTTTCCTGTAAAATTTCTCAACCGTCGATAACCAAAGTTAGTGTGCGGAGGGCTTGTTCTTTGACATTTAGCCAGCAAATCTCCAATAGCCACTATAAATTCAGGCCCGATCATGGCCAGCGGACTGCGCGGGAAAACTTGCGGATTCGCCACGTGGCGCACTTGGCTGAATCAGTTGGACTTCCACCTCATCGGTCAGCTTCACGCTCGCGCCCTGAAAACACACTGGAACACCCTTTCTCCACTCAAAAATAACATACGTGTGAGAGGTATCTGGGTTATTTTTAATGTCCAGGATTAACCCCCGACGATCTGGTCAGAGTGGCCACAGCTTGGCGAATCTGATCTTCGGCCTAAGTGTCTGCAGGAATATCCATGACTATACACAATTCCGACTACTGTGCTCCTCACACCATTTGGCAACAGTGTCTGGATCCATATTTAACCCTTTAAATGCGGTTTTTCCAGAGACTGGATCCCGGAAACGAGCCCCCACGTGTAGCGCTCACTCCCGGAGGAGCCGCTGATTTTAAACCTCGGGTCAGTCTCCCCGCACTAGGGAATAAATATACTCCAGCACCGCTGTGGATTTTATAAATTATATAGTTTACTGAATAAACTGGCATATAAAGAGTAACACGGTATACGTATATATATTTACAGTAGTTCGTAATGCGAGAAACGAATAGCGGAAAAGGAAAAAAGAATTTTAACCCCTTCGTGGTTGGAGTGTGAGTCCCGTACAGGTTGTGTCCCAAGAAAGTGTAGGTGTATGCGTGTATTGGTACCCGGGTACAATATTCAACTGGCCAGTGAATGATTTCAGGTGTATCTTCGACTAGTCACGTTGGGGCCCTGTAGGTTTTGACAAAACTGCAGCGTGCTTTATTATTTTACAGTGGCCGGGAAGGCCTCTCACCCATCCGCCAGATACTCTGCGCTCCGCTCGACCCAGGACGTCTCTCCGCTCGATTTTGACTGGGATTCTGTGCCACCGGATCCGCTGTCTTGCTTGTCTGTGTCTGCCACAAGATGTCCAGCTCACCGCCTGCACTCCCTGTTAGATCATCTGCGGTCTCCTAACTCGGGGTCCTTCAGCTTACTCTGTATCTGTGTAGGATTACTAGCGGTGGATCACTAGGTCTTCGACCAGTAAAAGGGGAAACCGATCTCCAGCTCTGCTAGGCCGCACCTGCGCTCTGGCCTGGTCGCGATCGCTATCTCCGTCACTTGCGTCTTGCTCTTCTCACTCCTCGGCGCGCTCTGCCGGTTCTCTCCACGAGGCTGCGGATGTCAGTCTCTCTTTTTCCCACCCACTTCCTGTTCCCGCCCGCAAAGCATGCTGGAAAATGTAGTCCCAATGTCTTACATCGTGCCTGTCTCCCTATGGTGGCCAAAAGCGAGTACTACATCGACAGTGAATTAAAACCAGCGCTACAACGCTACTCCAGGGTAGCGCCGTTAGCGCACCGTTACATTACGACAGTTCCAAATATGGATTCGACAGATTTAATCATGGTTATATCCAGGCTTGGTGAGATCATTGCTAAACGGGACAAGCAGCTTGCTAACCGAGAGAAGCAGATTCACCGCATGGATCAATTTACTCAGGCCTTGAGCCTATTAATTAATGCTTCCTCTCATGCTGTGACTGCTGCTGAAGCAGCCCATGTGAGGTTAAACACCCTTATGTTTTGAGGGTGCTTCTGGTTCTGCAGGAACGCTCCTGCAATCTGGCGGTGAGGCCGCGCTCACGCAATCTGGCGGCGAGGCCACGCTCACGCAATCTGGTGACAAGGCCGCAGTCATGGAATGTAGCGGTGAGTCCGCAGTCATGCAGTCTGGCAGTAAGGTCGCGGAGTCAGTGCCAAGCAATGGTTTTGCTGTGCCCACATCCCACAGTAGGGTCACTGAAGCCGGGTCCCAGTCTGCGTTAGGACCTCCAATACTGTCCGGACCTAGGAGAACCCTCCTTAGGGTAACCAGGCCTGAAAAAGAGGTACCCGAGACTCACGATCTGGTTGACTCTGTATCTTGCGACAAGGCCGCACTACTCATGTCTGGCGGTGTGACCGCAAACAACATGTCCAGCGGTGTGACCGCAAACATCATGTCTGGCGGTGTGACCGCAAACCTCATGTCTGGCGCTGTGACCGCAAACCTCATGTCTGGCGGCATGACCGCAATCTTCAAATGTGGCAGTAAGGCTGCGGCGTCTGTGCCAAGCAGTGGTTCTGCGGTGCCTCTGCCCCACAGTAAGGTCACTGAGGCCAGGTCCCAGTTTGAGTTCAGACCTCCAATACTGTCTGGGCCTAGGAGAACCCTCTTTAGGGTAACCAGGTCTGAGGAAGAGGTACCTGAAACTCACAAACTGGCTGCATCTGTATCCGGCTGTGTGACCGCAATCCTCATGTCTGGCAGTATGACCACAAACCTCTTGTCCGGCGGTGTGACCTCAAATCTCATGTCCAGCGGCGATGCCGCACTGCTCACGTCTGGCGGCGATGCCACACTGCTCACGTCTGGCAGCGATGCCGCACTGCTCACGTCTGGCGGCGATTCCACACTGCTCAAGTCTGGCGGCGATGCCACACTGCTCATGTCTGGTTACTTGGCCACAGCCCCTCCGTCATCTGCGGAGGTACCCATGGGGTACAGTCACCTCAAGGTGGTCTTTGACCGAGGGAGGTCTGACCTGTTCCTAGCCAGTAAGACCCAGGCACCTTGTCTGGTTCGCCAGCTTCAGGTGGCCCATCCTTCTGCACCTGGGGGTCATCCTGAGGCCGACTGTGGACAGGGGGGTTATGTTACATCCTTGGCCCCCGCAGCGCTTCCTGAGGGGTCAGGGCGCCAGGTGGCATCGCTGGCTAGCCTGTTGCCAGTAGTAATAGCTGGCAAAACGGCATCTGAGGGGGCGGAGCTAGGCATAAGTGCAAGGAGTCATCAGCCTTTAAAAGAGGGGGAGTGGAGCTGCTCCTTGAACTGTCGTGGGAGTAAATTGGAGTGGAGTCTAGTTCCTGCATCGCCTGCTTTCTTGTTAATCTCATTCTGTCTGATCTGTTATTGACCTGTTTCTGGCTGATGACCTGTATACGTTTTGACCTGGCTATCCCTATCGACCATTCTCTCGCATATCCCTATTGTACTTTTGCCTGAGTGTCTGTCAGATTTACGTTTATGCTTTTGCCATCTGGTTTATGTTATCTGTCTAGTTCTTGTCCTGGTTATTTCTAGTTTAGTTTATGTTCCTGAGTTCCTAGTTTATGTATCCTGTCTAGTATATGTTTCCTTGGTTGCTATACAGAAGCCTATCGCAGATAGTAGGCCTGCCTGCAGGCTATTGAACTCTGTGTTCCCCCTCTGTATAGCTGAGTACAAACAGTATATCCAATCTTAGATTGTAGGCCTTCCCTGCAGGCTAATGAACACAAGTGTTCCCGCTCTGTATGTCTCAAAAGTAAGTCTTGCATCAGCAATCTTGTTCATGTTTTTGTATCACATCATGTCTATGTGTCAGGACACAGATAGTTACAGTGGCAAGAAAAAGTATGTGAACCCTTTGGGATTACGTGAAGTTTTGCATGAATTGGTCATAAAATGTGCTCTGATCTTCATCTAAGTCACAACAATTTGAAAACCACAGTCTGCTTAAAATCATACAACACAAACATTATATGTTTTCATGGGTTTATTGAACAGAACATGTAAACATTCACAATGCAGGGTGGAAAAAGTATGTGAACCTTTGGACTTAATAACTGGTTGACCCTCCTTTGGCAGCAATAACCTCAACCAAACATTTCCTGTAGTTGCAGATCAGACCTGCACAACGATCTGGAGTAATTTTGGACCACTCCTCTTCACAAAACTGTTTCAGTGTAGCAATATTCTTGGGATGTCTGGTGTGAATCGCTCTCTGAAATGATGTGGCATGACCTTAAATCGGGTTGAGGTCAGGACTCGGACGGGGCCACTCCAGAAGGCGTATTTTGTTTTGTTGAAGCCATTCTTTTGTTGAATTACTTGTATGCTTTGGGTCATTGTCCTGTTGCATCACCCATCCTCTGCGGAGCTTCAGTTGGCGGACAGATGGTCTTACGGTTTCCTGCAAAATGTCTTGATAAACTCTGGAATTCATTTTTCCATCAATGACAACAATCTGTCCAGGCCCTGAGGCAGCAAAGCAGCCCCAAACCATGATGCTTCCTTCGCCATGTTTTACAGTGGGGATGAGGTTTTGATGTTGGTATGCTGTGCCTTTTTGTCTCCACACATAGTGTTGTGTGTTTTTTCCAAACAACTCAATTTTGGTTTCATTTGTCCACAGAATATTTTGCCAGTAGTGCTGTGGAACATCCAGGTGCTCTTTTGCAAACTTCAAACGTGCTGCAATATTCTTTTTGGACAGCAATGGCTTCCTCCGTGGTGTCCTCCCATGTATTCCATTCTTGTTTAATGTTTTCCTTATTGTAGACGTGTCAACAAAAATGTTAGCATGTGCCAGAGATTTCTGTAAGTCTTTAGCTGACACTCTAGGATTCTTCTTTACCTCATTAAGCATTCTGCGCTGTGCTCTTGCAGTCATCTTTACAGGACGACCACGCCTAGGAAGAGTAGCAACAGTGCTGAACTTTCTCCATTTGTAGACAGTCTGTCTTACCGTGGACACATTAACATCAAGGCTTTTGGAGATACTTTTGTAACCCTTTCCAGCTTCATGCAAGTCAACAATTCTTGATTGTAGGTCTTCTGAGAGATCTTTTCTGCGAGGCATGGTTCACATCAGGCAGTGCTTCTTGAAACCAGTAAATCTAAAACTGGTGTGTGTTTTTAAAGGACAGGACAGCTTTCAGCAACACATCCAATAATATCACTGATTGGACTCAAGGTTGGCTCACTCCTGGCTCCAATTAGCTCTTGGAGAAGTCATTAGGCTAGGGGTTCACATACTTTTTCCACCCTGCACTGTGAATGTTTACATGTTATGTTCAATAAACACATGAAAACATATAATGTTTGTGTTGTATTATTTTAAGCAGACTGTTTTTCAATTTGTTGTGACTTAGATGAAGATCAGAGCACATTTTATGACCAATTCATGCAAAACTCCACGTAATCCCAAAGGGTTCACATACTTTTTCTTGCCACTGTAATGTGTTTCCACCCAGCGACCTCCTGGCCACAAAGCCATTTGGAGCTGAGGTGATAATTAGGTTTCTTGTAGTACCTCCCTGGTGTGGGAATCAAGATATTACAGCCTTTCTTGCTGTCTGTGTTTTCAGTATCTGTATCTAGGTATTGTGTGGCTGCCCTGCAGGCCGCACAACTCGTGTATCATTGAGATTCAGCAATCTTGTTCATGTCTGTTCATGTATCACGTCATGTCTATGTATCTGTGCACCGATAGTTAACATGTTTTTACTCAGCGAACTCCTGGCCACGAAGCCACTTGGTGCTGAGGAGTTAATTAGGTTTCTTTTAGTACCTCCCTGGTGTGGGAATCAAGGTACTACAGCCTTTCCTGCTGTCTGTGTTCAAGAATCTGTCCTAAATAATCCAAATAAACGCTACTCTAGGGTAGCGCCGTTAGCGCACCATTACAAGGTCTTGGTCACGATCCAAAATTCTGGAGCAGCACTGCTGTTGCGGTCTGGTTATGTGCATGCACATAGAGCTGGAAGGGTTTGCTATGATCTGGCAGACCCAATGCTTGGGCTTCCATCAGGAGGGTCTTTAGTTTCAGGAAGGCAGCCCTCTGTTCTTTTTCCCAGAGAAATAGATAGTGTTTTCCCCCCTTGGTAGCTTGGTGTAGGGGTTTTGCAATTTTGGCAAACTTGGGTATCCACAGACGGCAGAAGCCTGCAGCACCCTGTAAGGACCGTACTACGGGTTGTGTAGCAGGTTGAGGTTGTGAGCCCAGGATGCAGTGATGAGGCAGGTTTAAGGATAAACAAAGAGTGTTTATTATAAATAAACACCGTGGCATGGGATCAGACAAGGTAACAGAAATAGAGACGTCAGGGTTCAGCAAGGGGTCTGGTACACGGGGAGTCTTAGATGGGGGGAGGCAGAGGAGGAGCAGGATGGAAGGGTACCGGTGTATGAAGTAATGAATGTCCAGAATAAAGCAGAGGATCCTTGGAGTCTTTGGTAGAGAGTTTCAGGAGGTCTCAGGGAGCTTTGGCAGATTGGTCTAGCAGACAGGAACTTCATTGAATGTGGAAGTCAAGGGTTGAGGGTGGGACTCCCTTATATGAAGGGTTAATCAAGGAGGATAAAGGGCAGGTTTGGATCCAGGGCCAGGACGTCAAAATGAGGAAGGTGCATTGTTCATACCAGAGCCTTGAAATCTGCAGGGGACATGCAGGATGTGAAACCAAAAGGGGGCGCCAGGGGGTGAGGGCCTCCAGGACCTTACAGAGCCCCCCCTCTAAGGGCCGGACTCCGAACGGCCCAGGGCGAGGTCAGGGTCTTCACTGACGGCAGTCAACGAGCTCGGCAGAAGTGGATCACCCGGCTGCCTGTATACTGATGGCACACGGGCGTCAAAAAACAGGGCCTGTAGTATCAGCTGGTTCTCCTGGACGTCCCGTACATGTTGGGACAGGGTGGCTATCTGGCCAACGAAGCCTGCCAGTGTACCCATCACCCAAGCCATCTCGGACTGGCTGGACTTGGAGGTGACTTCGGAGAGGGTCGGTGGGGCAGCGCCCTTGGTGAGAACCGGCGGGGCAGCGCCCGTGGAATGGACCGGCGGGGCAGCGCCCGTGGAATGGACCGGCGGGGCAGCGCCCGTGGAATGGACCGGCGGGGCAGCGCCCGTGGAATGGACCGGCGGGGCAGCGCCCGTGGAAAGGACCGGCGGGGCAGCGCCCGTGGAAAGGACCGGCGGGGCAGCGCCCGTGGAAAGGACCGGCGGGGCAGCGCCCGTGGAAAGGACCGGCGGGGCAGCGCCCGTGGAAAGGACCGGCGGGGCAGCGCCCGTGGAAAGGACCGGTGGGGCAACGCCCTTGGAGGGGACCGGCGGGGCAGCGCCCATGGAATGGATCGGCGGGGCAGCGCCCTTGGAGGGACCGTGTGGCAGCGCCCTTGGCGATCTCCTTGGCACTGCACGGCTCTGCGGCGGCGACCTCCTTGGCACTGCACGCTCTGCGGCGGCGACCTCCTTGGCACTGCACGGCTCTGCGGCGGCGTTGAGCGACGTGGCCTTACGGCGACGACGACGACCCCGTGGCGATGGCGACAATAGGAGATCCCGCAGGTTGCAGGGCAGCGACCTCTGGAGAATCTGCGATGTGCAGGGCGGCAGCGGCTGGAGAATCCGCGATGTGCAGGGCAGCAGCGGCTGGAGAATCCGCGATGTGCAGGGCAGCAGCGGCTGGAGAATCCGCGATGTGCAGGGCAGCAGCGGCTGGAGAATCCGCGATGTGCAGGGCAGCAGCGGCTGGAGAATCCGCGATGTGCAGGGCAGCAGCGGCTGGAGAATCCGCGATGTGCAGGGCAGCAGCGGCTGGAGAATCCGCGATGTGCAGGGCAGCAGCGGCTGGAGAATCCGCGATGTGCAGGCAGCAGCGGCTGGAGAATCCGCGATGTGCAGGGCAGCAGCGGCTGGAGAATCCGCGATGTGCAGGGCAGCAGCGGCTGGAGAATCCGCGATGTGCAGGCAGCAGCGGCTGGAGAATCCGCGATGTGCAGGGCAGCAGCGGCTGGAGAATCCGCGATGTGCAGGGCAGCAGCGGCTGGAGAATCCGCGATGTGCAGGGCAGCAGCGGCTGGAGAATCCGCGATGTGCAGGGCAGCAGCGGCTGGAGAATCCGCGATGTGCAGGGCAGCAGCGGCTGGAGAATCCGCGATGTGCAGGGCAGCAGCGGCTGGAGAATCCGCGATGTGCAGGGCAGCAGCGGCTGGAGAATCCGCGATGTGCAGGGCAGCAGCGGCTGGAGAATCCGCGATGTGCAGGGCAGCAGCGGCTGAGAATCCGCGGTGTGCAGGGCAGCAGCGGCTGGAGAATCCGCGGTGTGCAGGGCAGCAGCGGCTGGAGAATCCGCGGTGTGCAGGGCAGCAGCGGCTGGAGAATCCGCGGTGTGCAGGGCAGCAGCGGCTGGAGAATCCGCGGTGTGCAGGGCAGCAGCGGCTGGAGAATCCGCGGTGTGCAGGGCAGCAGCGGCTGGAGAATCCGCGGTGTGCAGGGCAGCAGCGGCTGGAGAATCCGCGGTGTGCAGGGCAGCAGCGGCTGGAGAATCCGCGGTGTGCAGGGCAGCAGCGGCTGGAGAATCCGCGGTGTGCAGGGCAGCAGCGGCTGGAGAATCCGCGGTGTGCAGGGCAGCAGCGGCTGGAGAATCCGCGGTGTGCAGGGCAGCAGCGGCTGGAGAATCCGCGATGTGCAGGGCAGCAGCGGCTGGAGAATCCGCGATGTGCAGGGCAGCAGCGGCTGGAGAATCCGCGATGTGCAGGGCAGCAGCGGCTGGAGAATCCGCGATGTGCAGGGCAGCAGCGGCTGGAGAATCCGCGATGTGCAGGGCAGCAGCGGCTGGAGAATCCGCGATGTGCAGGGCAGCAGCGGCTGGAGTATCTGCGATGTGCAGGGCAGCAGCGGCTGGAGAATCTGCGGTGTGCAGGGCAGCAGCGGCTGGAGAATCTGCGGTGTGCAGGGCAGCAGCGGCTGGAGAATCTGCGGTGTGCAGGGCAGCAGCGGCTGGAGAATCTGCGGTGTGCAGGGCAGCAGCGGCTGGAGAATCTGCGGTGTGCAGGGCAGCAGCGGCTGGAGAATCTGCGGTGTGCAGGGCAGCAGCGGCTGGAGAATCTGCGGTGTGCAGGGCAGCAGCGGCTGGAGAATCTGCGGTGTGCAGGCAGCAGCAGCGGCTGGAGAATCTGCGGTGTGCAGGGCAGCAGCGGCTGGAGAATCTGCGGTGTGCAGGGCAGCAGCGGCTGGAGAATCTGCGATGTGCAGGGCAGCAGCGGCTGGAGAATCTGCGATGTGCAGGGCAGCAGCGGCTGGAGAATCTGCGATGTGCAGGGCAGCAGCGGCTGGAGAATCTGCGATGTGCAGGCAGCAGCGGCTGGAGAATCTGCGATGTGCAGGGCAGCAACTTTTGACTTTTGTTCAACCTCCAATTTCAGGAGGCATGGGTGCGTCTCCAGCTCTTGGGGTTCTGGTTTCACAGACAACCAGACAGCTGTGGGTGGCCTGGAGAACAGGGTACCAATGAAGGCAGATCTCTGGTATGGTGCCCTCGAAGTGGTTGTGGTAGCTGGAGTCCTGTAATTGGGAACCGAGCGGCAAGGATAGATGGCTTACCGGAGTCTCAGGGCCGATTCGAATACCTCCAGGTCTTCTCTGCGAACAACAGTCCCGTTTGAAGCATATGGGCAACAAGGAGATAGAGGGCTGGGTTCTGGCTTCTTGGTAACACCAGCCATGATGTATTGGTTAGGCTCAGTCTCCATGGGCATGGCTGACTCAACATCTATGGAATCTTGCTCCATTGGCACGTCGGGGTCGGAATCCGGTTTGGCGTACTCCATAGGGGTTTCCTGGTCTGACCCCTTAGAAGAAGCGTCTTGGGTAACATGGTCTCTGGGTGCAGAGAGTCTGGTAACTCTTGGCCCAGGTTTCCTGGGAGCAGGGACACGCTTTGGTGCAGGAGGTTTAATTACCAGGCTTCTTCTGGGAGTTGGCTGGGACACAGGTTTTTCTTTGGGTGCAGATTTTTTATACCTAACATTTGATGAATTTATTTCCTGCAGGGCAGGTACCGACTTCCCCAATGAAGGCTTTATGGGCTTGTTAGTGGGTGCAGTTATTTTTGGCTGGGTAGGTACCGGTTTCTCCAACAATTTCTTTGCTGGCTCGACAGGTGCAGGCTTGATCTGAACAGGCTTTGCAATAACAGGTTTAGAAAAACTTTTTGTACCTGGCTTAGGTGGGCGTAGCGGGCAGGCCGAGATCTGATGCAAGGGACCCCCACAGTAGAAACAGAGGTCTAGCGCCCTCCTTCTTGCCTTTTCTTTTGGGGTCAGCGGTCCTCTGGCTCCCTCCGTAGCTGGAACGCGCACCTTAGATGAGGTGCCCCTTGGGTCATTCTGCACATAATCCAGCAGGGAGTTTAGATACTGCTGGATCTTCAGGAAGGCATCTTTTAAGTTTTCCACCATGGTGTATATCACTGCGGGCTCACAGGTTGTAGACTTCCACATTCTGTAAGGACCGTACTACGGGTTGTGTAGCAGGTTGAGGTTGTGAGCCCAGGATGCAGTGATGAGGCAGGTTTAAGGATAAACAAAGAGTGTTTATTATAAATAAACACCGTGGCATGGGATCAGACAAGGTAACAGAAATAGAGACGTCAGGGTTCAGCAAGGGGTCTGGTACACGGGGAGTCTTAGATGGGGGGAGGCAGAGGAGGAGCAGGATGGAAGGGTACCGGTGTATGAAGTAATGAATGTCCAGAATAAAGCAGAGGATCCTTGGAGTCTTTGGTAGAGAGTTTCAGGAGGTCTCAGGGAGCTTTGGCAGATTGGTCTAGCAGACAGGAACTTCATTGAATGTGGAAGTCAAGGGTTGAGGGTGGGACTCCCTTATATGAAGGGTTAATCAAGGAGGATAAAGGGCAGGTTTGGATCCAGGGCCAGGACGTCAAAATGAGGAAGGTGCATTGTTCATACCAGAGCCTTGAAATCTGCAGGGGACATGCAGGATGTGAAACCAAAAGGGGGCGCCAGGGGGTGAGGGCCTCCAGGACCTTACACACCCAGGAATACGCAGATTTGCCTGCGTGTCTTTGGCTGGGGTATACGGCAGACTGCTTCCTTACATTCAGCTCCCAGAGCACGCTTTGTACCTGTTAGTAGAAAACCCAGATATTTTACACTTTGTTTACATATTTGTGCTTTCTTTCTGGAGACTTTGTATCCTGCTTGGCATAGTAGATGTAACAGTGCTTTTGTGGCAGATAGACAGTCTTTTTCTGTGGGGGAAGCGAGCAATAAATCATTAACATATTGCAATAAGACAACTTTGTCTGGCTGAGCGTTGAAGGACAGGAGGTCCTGGCTGAGTGCGCAACCAAAAATGGTGGGCGAGTTCTTGAAACCTTGTGGTAGGCGTATCCACGTCATCTGATGATGCGCTCCGGTCTTGGACTCTTCCCACTGGAATGCAAAAAGGGGTTGGCTCGTGGGAGCAAGGCGGATGCAGAAGAAAGCGTCTTTTAATATTTTGTATCTCCAGGGAATAATGCCAATAAATTGTATGGATTGGGAAAAACGGGGTGTAGGGTCACCGTAGCTTCGTTAACCGCCCTTAAATCTTGGACTGGACGGTACTCCTGAGTCCCTTCTTTCTGTACTGGCAATAACGGTGTATTCCATGGTGACACACAAAATTTCAATATCCCGTGATCTTTCAGTCTCTGTAAATGTGTCTGGATATTTTGTTTGGCTTTCTGTGGGATGTGATACTGTCTTAGAGCCACAGGCTTTGCGCCAGGTTTCAGATCAACAAAACTGGGGGAATATTCACAGCCAAGCCAGGCGGGTTATCCTCCGCCCACACTCCAGCAATTCCCAGTAGTAGTGTATATGGGTCTGGTCCGGCCAGTGCGGTTGGTGCTGTGCACCATTCTTCCTCTCTGGGCATAATCACTGCAATTTTTACAGGTTGGGTCTCCTGGCTGGCTGGGTTATGCTGCCGAATAGAGCCGCCACTCTCAGGCAGGTCTAACCTAGCGTGACCCCCGGGGAGAAACATAATTTGGGCTTGCAATTTGCAGAGAATATCCCGTCCCAGAAGTTGGATAGGACATTCGGGCATATACAGAAATTGGTAACCCTTTCCAGCTTCATGCAAGTCAACAATTCTTGATTGTAGGTCTTCTGAGAGATCTTTTCTGCGAGGCATGGTTCACATCAGGCAGTGCTTCTTGAAACCAGTAAATCTAAAACTGGTGTGTGTTTTTAAAGGACAGGACAGCTTTCAGCAACACATCCAATAATATCACTGATTGGACGCTGCGGGATTTGCGGAGTAAAGAGGTGTATATGTCTTCCAATTAAACAAATCCATGGTCGTAAACGGGACATACGTGAATTGTGTTGGTTCCAGGCTCCCCATTGTCTAGAAGGGGACCCGGCACCTCCTGTAAGGGGAGCTGCAGTTTACTGGGGTTGTGCTGATATATTTCCCGGGGCTTACATATATTATTATCAGCACGGGTTGTCGCTCTAGGGTCTGCATCTCCCCCTCTGTCCCTCCGGGGAGTTTCTAATATATATTGCTCCATCGGCCATCTCGATTTTATCTGCGGGGCGCACATTGTCTTCCCCACCCCGCCACCACCAGCCGTGGCAGAGGGCGCAGACGAAGAACTAGCAGCAGCCTGCCTCCCTTGCCCTGCCTGTGCAACCGCAGCACCCAAAGCCTGCCGGGCCGCTCCATAGCAAGACGGGTAGGGCGGCGGTAGAGAATCAGATTCCTCAGGGTGTCCTGCCAGCACCGGTTTATATCCTGTCTCATCAACTGGGGACCCCTGTTTCTTGTTTTGCCCTGCTAGCATAACAAAACGGCTTTTATCTCTCACACAGTACCTCCAGATATGTCTTCTGGGTATATGGGTACTGGTCTGGATGACCATATCTCCTGGTGATTTGGGAGTGCATCTTCTGTATTACCACTGGATCCATGGATCCTTGTTCAGGCCACTCGGGGACTAGCATTGGCCAGACTATGGTGCACAAAAAGTTTCAATTTCTCTTTACTCACTTCAACACCATAGTGGTGCATCTCGTACAATGCTTTAAAATTATGCACCATATAATCTATGGGTGTTTCACCATTTTTTGCTTTCTTGGGTTTGATGACTCGTTACCCATGCTTACTCTTTTCAACAGTAATTTCTTCACAATGCAAACAACACTTTTAACAAAACCAATTTAAATCGACAGTCCTTTTATTTCAATTAACAGTTCAATCGGGACGTATTCGCTTCCTCCTTAGGTAGCCAACTGCAGTCGCCTGAGCTGGAAACGTACCGCCAAAGTCCACTCTCAGATTTGCTTCCTTGCTAAGCAAGTAGGCGCACACTCACTCACAGCACTCTCAGCAGTCACAGCACGTCCTATACCAGATACGTTCAACAACACTTCTATTCTTTCTATTGCCAAGGGCACACCATCCCGACAGGCACCTATTGCCAAGGGTACGCCGTCCCGACAGGCACCTTATACCCGTGCAGTCGCCTTAATGTCACTGATCTCTAACTCTTCTCTGCTTTTAGCTATGCGTATCCCGTTCCTTATCAACACGTCTGCTATTCCAAATTGCCAAGGGCACACCGCCCGCCATGCACCACTCCTCTGCAGCTATTTACTGGCCCCGAAGCTTTAAGCTTCTCTTACCGGCCCCTTATTCAACTAAGATACACAATACCACTGACGCAGGGCTCTCAGCCCAGTCACAGAAATCCCTCCTCCTTCATCTTGCCCACGTGCAGCAGTTCTCGACCCACAATATCAACACTGCGCCACGTGGCCACCCTCTTCAACCTAATACCTCAATTCAACTAAACCAATACCTAAATCGGTATCCGGTCCCCCGGGTCCAGACACACACTAGCCAGGAGTCATTGAGGTGCAACTCCCTGGCTCCCGTGCTTTTGACGGCAGGTCCGGTATACCAATGGGACCATGTACGCGGGTCCCCTTACCCAACTATGGCCGGGCGTATGACACTCTACCGGTTTCCTTAAACTAAATGGTACCTTATCTATCACCGTGCTGCTTGCTGTTTACTCAGACTCAGTGGAGTCTCAGCTTCCCAGGTCGAGGTCTGTTTGGGACGAGTCGAGGTCCACTTAACAGGAAATCCTGCTTGGCGCCTGCAGATGTCAGCTCACCTTCAACATACGCCCAACCTTCGGGATCACTCGCACCTGCAGTCAACCGCTACGGTGTCCAGTAGCCATTGCCGAACCGGAAGCGGTCAGATCCCGGACAAGCCCCCAAAAATGTTACCGGAATCCACCTGGCTCTTTCAGGAGAAGACCAGGCCGGCACGGACAAAGACTGACTGGACACGAGTCTCTTCAGGAAAGGCGAACTTTATTGTGATGTCACCACTCAGCCAGGATTGAATCGCAAAGACTGAGTAGCGTTTACATTCAAACATAACATTTTATACCTTGAATAGATAATCAGGTACATCCCAATTAACCCACCCCATGGTGACGCTATCCCACCCCATGTGGGTCTGTACCTTCCCCTTACGGAATACAAAGTCATTCCACAAATTGGTAGTAAATTATCAGCTTTCACAGTATTTTGACATTCGGATAATTTAACACTCTCCCAGATCCTGGTCGTGTCTACCTCCATGGAACTTGTTTATTGTATACTCTAGGTAAGGCCCTGTCTGATCTCACATCACTCATTGTTCTGGCCCTAGCTCTCTGACCTTGATGTAACTATTTTCCATCCTGTCACTTCTTGCCAGCATCTGCCCGGATCTTGTTAATTTAATTGCTCTGCCTGTTAGTTTAAGGAATTCTGGAGAATCTATGCAAGCCAGTCCTAATTGAGCTAAAATCTGCTATTTACATTTACGTGAACCAAAGTTCTGAATAAGATGGCCGCCTAGAGCTAGATGGCGTCCCGATCCTGGCCTGAGTCCCTTACATTATGACTATACCAACAGCATGTTCGCTCATGTGCAATTTAATAAAACCGCAAGACTTATTACAGTCGACATTTGACACACTTGTGAGAGATTTCGGAACTTTAAAACCACCAAAAATGTCAGTTCCATACGAGAATGTGAAATGTAATCCTTAATGAATGTGTCACACCTAGAAACAGAAGAAATGTTTTGCAGGGACAGTTTTTCATGACTCGCCTGCGAGACTCTTAGGCATGCCAACACAGGTACGAATGTAACACAAGGCAAGTCATGAACAAATACCTACACACCCTCAAGACAGACACGCAGTGGTTGCAACTCCTGGACCAAGAATACATAGTTTCTTCAGGTGGGAATTTACAAACCTGAGCAGATTTACAATCTCCCATCAAGACGGAGATCCGGGAAGAGTTCAGTAAAATGTCACTTTCTATTGTAAGAATTTCTAAATCGTTGCAATTCTTTTTACAATGACTTGATTACACGAGAACGTTCCTTTTGTGTTTTCAGAAAACTCTTTCCAGTTTAACAATTTTTAGCCCTTCTTCTGGAGCCTTCTCCCCTAATCGACCTAATAACAGCAGTGTAACCAAAGCTCCCTCTACATTTGTGCCCTCAACGTCTTTGGCACCCTTACCCACACTTTACATGGCCTCTGTTCCTGTTGAAGTGTGAATGCTGGCCTCCTGCCAAGAGATCGTGGACACATTTGGCAAAGCCAGTTCTCAAGGACAATAGGCATAAGGGTCACCTATGGGTTAAAGAGTTAGAAATACATTTATCTTGAAACTGTATTTTAGGAGTTTGTGTTAGAGATACGAGGTAGACATATTGTTCTCCTATCTGTATGTTCTTAGATTAATCTGATGCTCTGTGTGTGTTAATCCCGTCTATTGTGTAACTAATTAGGTTTCAGTGTCTCCTCTAGGAATTCAACTCCCCCTCATGTAGCTAATGTATTCCGTTGATTGTGTCAAGTTACCTTCCCCCTCTCTGCTGTCCATATAACAGGTTTCATTTTCATTAAAGATATTCATTCCCCTGCGCTAAGCGGTGTGTCTGGTGTTTTGGTGAGAGCTACATATAAATATATTGCACTCCCTCAAATTCTGGCTGCGGGTTGTGAGAAGAGAAGCTGCTGCGGATCAGCTTGGCTGAAGAGAAGAGACGGATGCTGTAGCAGTTTTGGGTCTGGTCCACAAGCTGGAGACCAGTATACCCCAGTTGCTGTTACAGGCAGATACAAAGAGAGTTCCTCACTTACCTGTTATTATCTGCACTTAATGTATACATTTATATAGTGCAGAGTAGGGTATTCCACAGGACCGGTGGTGCTCTTGAGAAGTATTGGAAGAGTGAGTTAGTTGTTCATTCATCTATCCACCTATATGAAGTGTGATCAATGTCTTGTTAAATTATATATTAAATTGGGAAAATTGTTGCACCTCAAGGGAAAATGTTACAAATTGTGATCTATTATATACTGTGAGAGGGATAGTACAATGGCATATTAAAGGGCTAGAGAGATGGGGCAGATATGCCATATTTATAAGAGGAATGGGCAGTGAGAGGGATGGGACATGACAGACCACAGTAACATCTGCTCCTTGCACAGGTTCTGGCACCTGTAGGTCTCTCCTGTACAATGTCTCCATTCAAGAATGCTCCTATGATTTATGTGAGAATCTCTGGGGCCCAAAATGACAAGTTTATAGCTACAAAGACCATTTACAAAGACGAGAATCGTCTTGCACGATATAAATGAAAGGAACATGAGCTTTTAAGACGATGGTTCTATTCCAGGTGGATTTTCTTTCTCGATCCAACCAACATGTTCTCTTTTCTTGGGTGTCTCTCCACCAATGAATACCTTTATTTAAAACCAACTTGTAACTGCATATATAAATCTATTATCTTTTCCTCAATTCTAGAAATTTACCACGACAGAGGATTTCTCGCAACACCTACAGACAAACACAGCGAAGCTACAATTCCCAGGATCTCCCCAAATGCATATAAGGAACCTACCATGCGAAGATGCCACTCGCTGTGAATGTGGCAATGCTGAGGTATAGATTATTGGTCTTTTCTAGTAAACAAAAGGGACTTCTGACCCGTCCCCAGCCATGTATGACCCTCCCCTGCAGGTTTTGACTTGAAAATTGCACTTTCTTTACTTTTTGAAGGTGCTTCAGGAAATCTGTTCTGCTCTTCAACTTTCTAAGGGGAAATGTCCCGGTCTTCTATGTGCATTTCCTCTGCTTCCTTCTGGGCAATGCTGTAAAACATGCGGTAAGTGACCACAATGGGACCTTATGAAGGACAGAGGTGTCAGGGCAGGTTACAATGTATAGCAATGCCTCGGTTCAGTGCGTGTTGCCATGTCACACTGCATTGCATATTTTCCAGTGGCTGGTGCAGCTCCTCAGCAGTTATGGAGTTTCGTGATACTTACAGCTGGCCTAAAAAGCAAATGCAGTTTATTAATGGTTATAATATCTCGCTTCCTCTCTTTTTGTTGCAGGGGCCATAGTAATGCTGGAGTATTTGCCCATGTTGAACTTTGACAGCTATCGCAATCATCTCGTTCAGACCTTCCTCAAACTGGTATGATTCTTATTTTATATAAAAATACTGCGGGTCACAGACCTACCTGGAGCTGAAGCTCAGTATGCAGTAGCCGGCGCACACCCTTGCACAGAGTAAGGCCAGTGTCAGACGAGCGCACTACATGCGCCCGTACGGACAGGCCTCCTGATGCAGTGTTGTGACGGGGCCGGTCACACGCTATAGCGCGAGCAATTACTGCGAACATGTTGAAAGCCTCGCTGTCGAAACGCTACGACGCGCTTTCAACCGTGCTACAAAGAGCAAACCTCCATAGGCAAGATTGTGTTAAGTTGCGCAAGTTGCTGTACACACAGCATGATTAGTCTGACACTTGCAAGCATATTATTCATTTAAGGTTCATAATATTACTATAGTATATGTTTAATCCAAATATTCCTTTAAAATATCATTCTTGTGTTTTTGAACGTTCCTCTGTAATCATCTATTTGGTCACAGTACATGTAGACATAAAGCTTGTGATGACGACAAACAAATCTCACTTTCTACAGCAACTTCCTCCTTGTAGATTAACCTCAGAAGGTCATACACAGAATATTGGGAAGTAAACTGGGGAGAATTGCAGCTGATGGGAAGTTATTGGGTATATGTGACAATTCACCACTTCCTGGAACATCTCGGAGCTTTGACCCTGCACAGGCGGGCCGCGCTCAGAGAGCCAGAAATCACTGTTAAGATGAAAATCAAATGAGGAGCTCTGTTGAATAAACATGTGGATTTGGTAATTAAAAGAAACTTCTAGAACGCTAGGACACTTCCATTGAATTTATGACGGGGAACAAAATTCATGTTGAATGTCTCTGCTGCTAGCGCTCAGTATAATAAGCGAATAAAGGCTCTTGCGTCAGTATTAATATCACGCCTAACATAAAAACTATTTAATCTGACCTAATCTAAACAAAAAATATTTTTTACTTTTTTTTTCTATGATAAAGCCATCATCCTCATTTTGTCCAATTTCTTATTTGCGCACTAGGTGCGCCCGTACTGACGTGCCTACCGGCGTCCGTCGCAGCGTTGTGACGCTGCAACGGGGCCAGCCACACTCTGTAGGATGCCAGAGGCGTAACTAGAAACCTCAGGGCCCCGGTGCAAGAATCCATGAAGGGCCCCCCTCGTCAGCTGTGGGGAGGGGCTGACACGGGCCATTGAAGTCAGCAGGGCGTACTAGTACGCCCCGCATCTTCAAGGCCCACCCTCCTCGCGGGCCCCAGATACATGTATACCCAGATATCAGACCCCCAGTATCAGACCCCCAGTAATTAGCCAGTATCAAACAGTATCAGACCCCCAGTAATTAGCCAGTATCAGAGACACCCAGTAATTTGCCAGCCAGTATCAGACCCCGCCCACATGCCACTCATTGGAGCCAGACTAGGGGCCCCCCCACCAGAACTGGACTCGGTTACCTGGTAGTTGGTGCTGGCGCCGGCGGGAGAGAAGTGTGTGTGTGTGTTCGGCCGGCGGCGCTGGAAAAATAGTGCCGAAACTCCGCAGCTGCCTGGGCCACCCTCCAGTGGCGAAATGGCAGGGCCCGGTCGCAAGTGGACCACTGTGACTCTGCTACTTCCGCCACTGTAAGACATGCACAAAATGCCTGCGCTACAAGTACACAAAGCCTCCCCGGCAAACTGTTACACGTGCATTGACGGGGTTGCAAAGCGTGATCCTCCATAGGGGGAAATCAAGCCTTGCAGCGCTGAGCGACTGCGCTCGGCAAGGTGGCCAGACGGGCATCGAGTGGAAGGACTGTCCACTCTCACAGACGTTCCTTCTGCTCTCCAAAGACGCTCGTCCTACCCCAGAGGGGACTGCTGTCAGGTTACCCCAACCCCATTCTATGATAGACCTAATAAGACCAACAATTGATCTAATTATCTGCATGTTTATTGAACAATTTTGAGTGAGGCGGCTAAACTGTCTGTGGCCGGTAATCTGTGAATCAGACTGTTCGATATTTAGTTATCATCACATTATCAACAGAAGATCACACAGACAGGGACAGACAGCACTAACAATAGTTCTTAAACCAAACTCCTAAAACTTAACCAGTTTTAAATCACGAGTACCAATATTATGACATTAACCGTTATATGTCAACTGTCTGTCAGAGTTGTCGTTGACACATTGGTTTGCTGTCTCTTGCAGGAGGCCAGCACACACAATTATCCAATGGGCACAGATGCCGTATTGTTTGGGCAAGGGAAGAAACGTGCCAAGGAGGGTGAGGGCACAAAGATGGAGGGAGCTTAGCTTACACGTCCAGAATATTTCAATATCTGACAATGCCCACCATATACAAATGTAATATGGGCATGGGGTGGGCACTGGTAGGATTTTGGAGAATTCTTATGGAAATGGAGCACTTTGATTAACTTTATTGTTGATTTGTTATAAACTGCTGCAGATATAAGCAGCTCTGTGCTGGGAGCTCCCTGCTCGATACCTTCAGCGAACGTAAACTGTGATGCTTTTAATCTTACCTGAGAAACCAAAAGGCACTACCAATAACTAGAAATGTTAAATTCCGATATTGTAGCCAGTTTCACAATACGATTCTTTTACCAGGTAAATGTCCTGCAGCTGTTGACAACACTAGTGCTTTTTCTTTCATTATGAAATCACCCTATTGTGGCAAGAAAAAGTATGTGAACCCTTTGGGATTACGTGGAGTTTTGCATGAATTGGTCATAAAATGTGCTCTGATCTTCATGTAAGTCACAACAATTTGAAAAACACAGTCTGCTTAAAATCATACAACACAAACATTATATGTTTTCATGTGTTTATTGAACAGAACATGTAAACATTCAGAGTGCAGGGTTGAAAAAGTATGTGAACCCCTAGCCTAATGACTTCTCCAAGAGCTAATTGGAGCCAGGAGTGAGCCAACCTTGAGTCCAATCAGTGTGATATTATTGGATGTGTTGCTGAAAGCTGTCCTGCCCTTTAAAAACACACACCAGTTTTGGGTTTACTGGTTTCAAGAAGCACTGCCTGATGTGAACCATATCTCACAGAAAAGAGCTCTCAGAAGACCTACGATCAAGAATTGTTGACTTGCATGAAGCTGGAAAGGGTTACAAAAGTATCTCCAAAAGCCTTGAGTGTTCATGTGTCCACGGTAAGACAACCTGTCTACAAATGGAGAAAGTTCAGCACTGTTGCTACTCTCTCTAGGCGTGGTCGTCCTGTAAAGATGACTGCAAGAGCACAACGCAGAATGCTTAATGAGGTAAAGAAGAATCCTAGAGTGTCAGCTAAAGACTTACAGAAATCTCTGGCACATGCTAACATTTTTGTTGACACATCTACAATAAGGAAAACATTAAACAAGAATGGAGTACATGGGATGACACCACAGAGGAAGCCATTGCTGTCCAAAAAGAATGTTGCAGCACGTTTGAAGTTTGCAAAAGAGCACCTGGATGTTCCACAGCACTACTGGCAAAATATTCTGTGGACAGATGAAACCAAAATTGAGTTGTTTGGGAAAAACACACAACACTATGTGTGGAGAAAAAAAGGCACAGCACGCCAACATCAAAACCTCATCCCCACTGTAAAACATGGCAGAGGGAGCATCATGGTTTGGGGCTGCTTTGCTGCCTCAGGGCCTGGACGGATTGTTGTCATTGATGGAAAAATGAATTCCAGAGTTTATCAAGACATTTTGCAGGAAAACATAAGACCATCTGTCCGCCAACTGAAGCTCCGCAGAGGATGGGTGATGCAACAGGACAATGACCCAAAGCATACAAGTAATTCAACAAAAGAATAGCTTCAACAAAACAAAATACGCCTTCTGGAGTGGCCCAGTAAGAGACCTGACCTCAACTCGATTGAAGTGCTGTGGCATGATCTTAAGAGAGCATATTCACACCAGACTTCCCAAGAATATTGCTACACTGAAACAGTTTTGTGAAGAGGAGTGGTCCAAAATTACTCCAGATCGTTGTGCAGGTCTGATCTGCAACTACAGGAAACATTTGGTTGAGGTTATTGCTGCCAAAGGAGGGTCAACCAGTTATTAAGTCCAAAGGTTCACATACTTTTTCCACCCTGCATTGTGAATGTTTACATGTTCTGTTCAATAAAAACATGAAAACATATAATGTTTGTGTTGTATTATTTTAAGCAGACTGTGTTTTTCAAATTGTTGTGACTTAGATGAAGATCAGAGCACATTTTATGACCAATTCATGCAAAACTCCACGTAATCCCAAAGGGTCCACATACTTTTTCTTGCCACTGTAATTGTTTATATTATATTTTCATACAGGTAAAATATTCAAACTGTAACCTGTCAATCTCCAAAGTGCTGAAAGAACAAGACGGCCCGGTCAAAAATGCTCCTGGTTCAACTACAGAAATTCAGATTGTGGTATCAGATCTGCTAGAAGAATCGCAGACAGGAAGTGATGCCATAAGTCTGGCTAATGACATCATGGATGACATAAACAACAATGGTAAATATTCCAAATGCAAGAAATTGCAAATCATTGCTCACTTACAGCACTAATGAATAACCCAATGAGCATGTGAAGCATATATGTGATAACATTCCACAGGAGGTTTAACCCCTTAAGGACCGATGACGTAACTGTTACGTCATAAATGCATTGACTCTAACCCCTTCAGGACCAAGGGTCTTTAAACAAAAGCAAGTTATTTGCTATTTAGTCCTTAAAACAAAAAAAAAATACAATGACCATAGCCAAAATATTCACTTTGAAACAAAACAGCATACTTTGTCTTTTTGTGATCAAAGATGCTTGTTAAATAGGTTACTAATTAATTTGCAATGGCGAATTCTGAGAAACTGCAAGAAGCAAAAAAACCACGACTCATAATGGGAGTATAAATCAATTAAAAGGTGTGGAAAAAATAATTAAGTCATTAAAAAATTATAAACAGGTCCGTTACGAAAAGAAGAAAAACAAAAATGTTTAAAAAAATGATTCTTTTTATTTTCAGCAAAAAGCCTTAACAGTCTTTAAAAAATAAAGATATTCTGGTTTTACATTGAATCCTATGGGATTCTCCTGTTTAAAAACATATTTTTTTAAATTTTTGTCCTCGTTTCCTGTCCCCCAGGGCACTACCCGGACCCCATACACCTTTTATGGCAAATATCTTGCATATATGCCCTCTTGGAGGGCACTCGGAAAAAAAAAAAAAAAATTGAACTTTGAGTCCCATTGACTTGCATTGAGTTCGGTTCGTGTTCGAACTCAAACTTTTGAAATTGTTCGAGTTCGAATGCGAACCGAACACGGGGGTGTTCGGCTCATCACTAGTCTTTAGCACCACTTTATTTAACAGCATATGCCAATTGACATGTCACTGACAGACGCCAATGCATTAATAATTTTGAAAGTAAAACACTTTTATCCATGAGAGCAAACTTTTTGATCAATGAAGAAATGCAACTACAGTAATATGAGTGAGTGCACCCAGTGGCGTCACTAGGGTTGGTGTCACCCGGTGCGGTAACTTATGGTGTCACCCCCCCCCCCGAGTTTTACGGATTTTTTTTAACTACTCTTACTCCTAAATCAGTACTCCCATATAACACTGAATGCTCATACACATAGCGCACATTACTGTGAGGTTTATTGCTCTGGAGCTCTCTCATATGCTCACACAAATTTTTGCCAACTGCCAGCAAGTACGGTGCCTGTTCGAAGGCAGTGAAAGCACACATGGATATATATTGCCCCCAGCAGCTCTGGATATATTGCCCCCAGCAGCTCACCCATGGATATATATTGCCCCCAGTTCACAGTTATATATTGCCCCCAGCAGCTCACCCATGGATATATATTGCCCCAGCTCACATATGGATATATTGCGGCTCAGCTCACATATGGATATATTGCGCCTCAGCTCACATATGGATATATTGCGCCTCAGCTCACACATGGATATATTGTCCCAGACCAGCTCACACATGGATATATTGCCCCAGCTCTCATTGATACTGCCCCCAGCACACATGGATATGCCCCAGCTCTCATGGATATGCCCCAGCAGCTCTCATGGATATTTCCCCAGCTCCTCTCATGGATACTGCCCCAGCTCCTCTCATGGATATACTGCCCCAGCTCCTCTCATGGATATACTGCCCCAGCTCCTCTCATGGATATACTGCCCCAGCTGCTCTCATGGATAATGCCCCAGCTCCTCTCATGGATTTTGCCCCAGCTCCTCTCATTGATATTGCCCCAGCTCATGGATATGCCCCAGCTCATGGATAATGCCCCAGTTCATGGATAATGCCCCAGCTCATGGATAATGCCCCAGCTCATGGATATGCCCCAGCTCATGGATACTGCCCCAGTTCATGGATTTGCCCCAGCTCATGGATACTGCCCCAGCCATGGATTTGCCCCAGCTCATGGATAATGGCCCCAGCTCATGGATATTGCCCCAGCTCATGGATATACTGCCCCAGCTCATGGATATACTGCCCCCAGCACATGGATATACTGCCCCAGTACATGGATATACTGCCCCAGCAGCTCGTGGATATTGCCCCAGCTCATGGATATTGCCCCAGCTCATGGATATTGCCCAGCTCATGGATATTGCCCCAGCTCATGGATAATGCCCCAGCTCATGGATAATGAGCCAGCTCATGGATACTGCCCCAGCTCATGGATATTGCCCCAGCTCATGGATAATGCCCCCCGCTCATGGATATTGCCCCAGCTCATGGATACTGCCCCCAGCTCATGGATATTGCCCCAGCTCATGGATATTGCCCCAGCTCATGGATATACTGCCCCAGCACATGGATATACTGCCCCAGTAAATGGATATACTGCCCCAGCAGCTCATGGATAATGAGCCAGCTCATGGATACTGCCCCAGCTCATGGATATTGCCCCAGCTCATGGATAATGCCCCCCGCTCATGGATATTGCCCCAGCTCATGGATACTGCCCCCAGCTCATGGATATTGCCCCAGCTCATGGATATTGCCCCAGCTCATGGATAATGCCCCAGCTCATGGATAATGAGCCAGCTCATGGATACTGCCCCAGCTCATGGATATTGCCCCAGCTCATGGATACTGCCCCCAGCTCATGGATATTGCCCCAGCTCATGGATAATGCCCCCAGCTCATGGATATTGCCCCCAGCTCATGGATATTGCCCCAGCTCATGGATACTGCCCCCAGCTCATGGATACTGCCCCCAGCTCATGGATATGCCCCAGCTCATGGATATATGCCCCAGCAGATGGATATGACCCAGCAGCTCATGGATATGCCCCAGCTCACCTCCGCCGCGTGTTCGCTCCCTCTGAGCGTTCGGCGGCGTGCAGCTTGGGCACTCGCCTGGAGGAGCCACGTGACCAGCCGCGATTGGCTGGTGACGTGTTTCCCCCAGGCGAGCGCCGAAGCTGCACAGCTTCGGACGCTCGCAGGGAGCGAACACACGGCGGAGGGTGAGACACCCGCCCTTAGGGTGACGGTGTCACCCTAAAGGCGGGTGTCACCTGGTGTGGGCCGCATCCCCCGCCCCCACGTAGCGACGCCCCTGAGTGCACCTCACTTGCTCATGGTTATCACGTGGTCTCTGACTCCGTTTGTGCCATGCTTCTTCCTTCCCCTCTGAGGCTGACTTATGGCCATAAGCCAGTTTATAGGCATAATAATAAGTGGATGTTGAGCCCAGACGTCCTTTTGGCAACTTAATGGCCGGGAGGCAGGACATTACATTGCATAGGCTGAAATAAAGGCGCGCATCCATTGAGTTCAGCCTTTCACACATCACCTACTGCTGTTTGTCCAAAAGAAGGCAATAAACCCAGTCTGAACAAAGCGCTCACCAAATATGCAACACTCATCAAAAGATAGATGAAGAATGTGTAAACTGTTCTCAGCAGGACATAGGACCAAACCGTTCATATCTGGTAAGCTCAGTTGTTACTACTATCCAGCTAACAATTCAGAAGCGAGAAAATAATATGCAGTTCTCTTTCTAATCTATAACACTACTACGAGGAGAAAGCAAAAAAAAAATTTTGCCCACAAATTGGTGGCACACCGCAGCCAACACACTTAACAGTGCTGGGACCGTAGTGATGGTCATTATGACCCTTATATGCTTTTTAGGTTGTTTTTTTTTTAAACAATTCAAAGTTTATAGAATTCTTGGCATATACAAGACAAGAGATATAACACATAAGTGTAAATCACATGACTGCAATTAAGACAAATGGCTACACTAAAATCCCCGCGTTAAAACGGGGACGGTAGGGAGAAAAAACTGCGCCCGCAGTTTTCCCCTACCGCTCCCGTTTTAATGAGGGATTGCAATGCAGGTGCAAAAAATGCTGCCTGCATTTGTAGCGGGCGCTACGCCCCGGGATGCTCATGGCAGCACTGAGCACAGCTGCGAGCATCCACTCAATGGAGTCCATAGGACTCCATTGAGCCGGACGCCGGCAGTCACATGACCTGCCGAATCTCACCTCGCGAGATCTGGCCGGATGGCGTAGTCATACGCAGGAAGAACTTTTTTCCCCAGTCTCTCCCTGCTCCCGCCGGAAGGAGGAAGCGGTTGGAGCCGCGGTCCTCGCTGCGGGACAGGAGGGGAGTATACGATTTTTTTTTTCTTTTTCTGGCTGGTGTTAACGGATTCCGCTTCTGCAGAATCCCTTAACACCAAGTCCTGGCTCTGGTTAACTTTCTGCTAACCTGAGCCGGACGTTAATCAGCATTAGGACTTTGTAATCCGAACGCTGATTAACACTTTGCGCTCCCCACGTTAAGTATAGGGAGCGCAAAGTACAGTAACCTCACGCTGAAAAGCTCAAGGTACAAAACGCAAACGGGTTACTTAACCCGTTTGCGTTTGGAATGTAATATGCGGTAGGCAGCGAGGCAAACATTAATGCTCACGCAGGTGAGCGTTAACGATAGCACCTAGATTGTAATGTAGCCCAAAGTGATTTGAAAAGGGAGAAAAAAGGGGAGATATGGTATGTACACAGAAAAATACATGGCTTATGATAAAACACTTCGCAAAACACTGTACATATCAGTTAGAAATAAACATTTGATCACATAAAACTGGACAGAAATCAGCAGGTGTGCAAGGTACCGGTTACACAGCTGTGTCAAAGATGATATGACTAGCCAGTACATTGGAAAGTCATGGGATTCTCAACCTATGGCTTTCGTGATCCAAGAAAACCATCTAAGGTTATGTTGTTGGTATTGGTGACGGGCAGAGTATATCCTCAGAGACGCTCTGGACGTAGCCGTGTAAATATGGCGAAACGCGTGTCAGCATTTCTAATTTGGTGATGGCCAATTGATTTTAACAGTTTGCACTTTAAATTGGCGATATATTTGGTTTGGTCATTGGATCTCAGCTGACCTTGCTTGCATAAATTTATGCTTACATCTCTCTCAGGGACAGCATAGAAAGCTGAAGCATTAGGGATATGCTACTTTCACATTGAACCCACACTGTCTAAAGGGTTAAAAACGGTTTTATGGGCCACTTAATTGTTGATGGATCTTCATTATTTGATAGAATATACAGTTGTGTTCAAAATTATTCAACCACCACTGAAATTGAGTGTTTTGGCCAGTTTGACATTGATTTTGATCATTCAGTCATCTTGCTTACAATTAAATCAAAGAGGCACGTGTAGGTCAGACAAATATAACATAACATTTATAATGAAATAACCACAAATGTCTTTTCTGTGCTCACATCATTATCAGTTTTATTCAACCCCCAAGTGACATTCAATCTTAGTACTTAGTACAACATCCTTTTACAGTTATAACAGCTTTTAAACGTGAAGCATAGCTTGACACAAGTGTCTTGCAGCGATCTACGGGTATCTTCGCCCATTCTTCATGGGCAAAAGCCTCCAGTTCAGTCACATTCTTAGGCTTGCGCACTGCAACTGCTTTCTTTAAGTCCCACCAGAGGTTCTCAATCGGATTTAAGTCAGGTGACTGCGATGGCCACTCCAAAATGTTCCAGCCTTTAATCTGCAACCATGCTCTAGTGGACTTGGAGGTATGCTTGGGATCATTGTCCTGTTGAAAGGTCCAACGTCTCCCAAGCCTCAGGTTTGTGACGGACTGCATCACATTGTCATCCAATATCTCCTGGTACTGAAGAGAATTCATGGTACCTTGCACACGCTGAAGCTTCCCTGTACCTGCAGAAGCAAAACAGCCCCAAAGCATGATTGACCCCCCGCCATGCTTCACAGTAGGCAAGGTGTTCTTTTCTTCATAGGTCTTGTTCTTCCTCCTCCAAACATAGCGTTGATCCATGGGCCCAAACAGTTCTAATTTTGTTTCATCAGTCCACAGAACACTATCCCAAAACTTCTGTGGTTTGTCCACATGACTTTTGGCATACTGCAGTCGACTCTTCTTATTCTTTGGAGACAGCAAGGGGGTGCGCCTGGGAGTTCTGGCATGGAGGCCTTCATTACGCAGTGTGCGCCTTATTTTCTGAGCTGAAACTTCAGTACCCACATCTGACAAATCTTTTCTCAGTTCCTCAGCAGTCACACGGGGACTTTTCTCCACTCTACGCTTCAGGTAGCGCACAGCAGTCGAAGTCAGCATCTTCTTTCTGCCACGACCATGTAGCATTTCAACAGTGCCCTTTGCCTTGAATTTGCGAATGATGCTTCCTATGGTCTCTCAGTAATCACCTCTTCTCTTGTCTTCCTGGACCATTCTCTTGACTTCACCATGTTTGTAACCACACCAGTAAATGTCTAGAAGGAGCTGAGTATCACAGTCATTTTAAAGCTGCCTAATTGGTGCTTATTATGCTTTATTGCTGCTCCGTGACATCCACAGGTGTTTTCAATACCTGATTGAAAACACTTGAATGAACCTCTGTTCTTCAGAGTGGTAGTCTTTAAGGGGTTGAATAATTGTGTCAATGAAGAATTCACAAAAGAAACATTTACTACTGTATTACAAAACCAATTGATGTCATTTTAGTTGCATATGGTTCTTTAAAACGTCCTTGTAGGATTTCATTCTGAATACAATTACAAATGTACACTAAATTCCCTAAAACCCTTTACAGCATTGGGGGTTGAATAATTTTGAACACCACTGTAAGTGATATTCCCTCGATTTTCAAACTCCTTGCCTAACCTTTTTGATCATTGGCAACTGTTTGGTGCAGAACTGTTCAACATTGTATCTTGCTTTGTCATAGTATTGAAATATTATTTCCTACATTTGTTACAGTGACTGAGACTAAGGTGTTACAAATATAGTTTAACACTGGTCTGATTGAGGGGCTTAATTATCACTTGGGTTTAGTTATCCTAATGGACTCTATCGTTACGATATATATTTATGAGGACATCATATAAATGTTAAGACCCTCTTGCAGCCCCCCTATCATGTATGAACATCCGATGCAAAATTAGATCTATTCCAACTACTAAATTAGAGACAATTCACCTATATCTCGTAGCATAATTATATATGCATGACGAACTGCGAGTCTTATTGAAACGGAATTACTGATACTTTGTTGCACCGTATGTCATTCGTTATTGTAGGAGATACATAAGTATATAAGCAAGTATGAATATCATGACGGACCGTGAGTCTACCTGAAGCAGTGATTAGAATATCTTGCTGCACCACATGTCATTCACTTCTGTGGGAAGTATTTAACTGTATAAGCAAGTACCAACATTTGAAAAGTTGCTATGTAAGTAGAAGGTGGTTTTCTTATTTTGATATTTCCCATCTGCTTCTTGATCATATCACTGTTATCATTATCCCTGGCTCTTACACAAATCCAAAGGTGTTATATTTTAATAGGATTGCCAATTTATTACCCTTTGGTATGTGAGAGACCTACTCAGCTGGCTATTGAGATTCGCCGGCAATTATCCAAACAGTTGTGGACCATTTAACTCATGCTAATTAAGCTTTATATGTGACTGTATTTAATAAAGGTTGACTACTAAGTGTCTATGTACAGTTGTTATTTAATTTACACCAGCCTATGTGGCATCAATTTAATAGCCAATAGGCATGATAAAATAGCCACTCATGTTCTTTTTTTCTGTTTTTATATTCTCAGAGAAGCTATTTTTCTTCCACCTCAGTGAACCAATCTTTGAGAGGGGGTTTGAATGACTTGACCCAATAACTCGGAATGACCAATTTATCATCGTTCAGAAGCCTAATGACAACAGGTAAAAATTGGGGGTAAAATCTTGGAGGCTCCATGATACGGCTGACTATATCATGAATCTGGTGCCAGCACGGCATAAGGGCTGAGCATGACCACCATATACAGTATGTAGATAATTCTCATCAGGTTCGTTACACCTCCAGCATGAGCCATCTCTGTCTGAAAACATTTTACACAATCTATCAATGGTTCTGTACCATTAGGTAGGGGTTTTATATGCCGATTCCTGAGCCCTTGTGGACATGGAGCAGCAGTGTGACATTTGGCATATTTTTACCCACTGGGTATTCTCTAAGGGAAATCCCAAGTCCTTCTCCCACTTACCAAGGAACAACGGTGTCCATGGATACTCAGACTGTAACATCCCATAAAGGACTGAAATCGTGTGGACAGGTATGGACTGTCTTTTTCATAAATTCTCAAAGTCTGTCAAAGGCCTAGTGAAGCACTCAAATGGAGCCAAGCTTCTCAAATATGAGCTCAGACAATAAAAATGAAATTGAATCAAAAAGGAATTTGGGAAAGAGATTGGGAAATCAACAGATTCTAAGCGCAGGTGCCCGTCAGAAAATGTTCAGGAAGATCAGCCTGCCCTCACTCTGGGTGAGTATGAAGGTAGTCTGCTAATACTTACCAGAGGGGAGGGAAATGGTGGAAACGGAGTGGAGGTGAGGTGATCAAACTATGCAATGCCTGTAAAGTGGACCCTATAGTAAGGTATGTAACAACCTGTCAAGGATAAACTGCGCACAAGGATTACATGCCACAGTAAAGAGCCCAAAAAAGTCACTGCCACATGCTTCTCCATGTCAATCCATAGCTTAGAAGCAGGGTGGTCACCCCATTCCAATATACACTGTAGATGGGTAATGAGCTAATAGTTGCGCATATGATGCAGCGCTGCTCTTCCTTTACTTTTAGGAAGAGTAAGATATGCCAGTTTTATTCAAGGGGAACTGTTGTTCCAGACCTAGCGCACAAAAAGGTTGCTCAGTGCCTGGAAGTAACTCTGTGGGACAGTGATAATAAGGACAGTTTGGAAGATGTAAATAATGTGGGATAAAATATACAATTTGGCAACTCCTATCTTACCAAACCAAGAGATGTGAGGAAAAGACCAAGAAGCACTGTCCCGTGAGATGCTCTGCAAGAGAGGAGAGAAGTTAGTGGAGTATAGAGGAAGAGCAGCGAGTAAGTTCAATGACTAGATAGCATAGAGTGGAGTCACACCATCTAAAAGGAAATTACACCGTTTTTTGGGGGCGGGATGGACAGTAATGACACAGTTTGTAGGGGGCAGGATGGTAAGGGCTAAAATTTCAAATTTGGACATGTTTATTTTAAGATTGCTGAGTTTACCATATGTTAAGGACACACATTTAAGGTGATCTATTCCAATGAATAATAAAAATATCTGACTAAACCCCCGCCCAATGGCCATGTAACAAGTGACCACCACTAGATGTCTCTTAAGAGCAAAACATTCTTTGTCTGGCCATGTGTGACATAAACCAGCTAATCCCTCCCAGGAAGGTTAGCTTCCATGCAATCACTATCACTAGAACCCACTCTGGTGGGTGGAGACTCTTGGCCAACCTCCTCTGAATTCATCCAGAGAAACACAGGAAGTGAAGGTCTCTTTCTGCTTTGGATTTTGAGAAGGACACATTGGCTGTGCATGCCATGGGTTCTGTGATTATCTGGATGGGTAAATGACTGCTGCTTCTTAATCCGTTTTTGCATTTAAAAATCACCTATACAAGACTTTATTTTCTTATTCGGGTCCAGGATTTAGTATAACCTTATGTTAACTAATGTCTCATTTTCTCATGGTAATCTCTGCGGAGAGCCATTATTATTATTAAACTCCGGACCATGAGCTTATTACATTATAATCTCTGGGGAGAGTTTTTATTGATGGTATAATATTGTTTGCTCTGGACCAGATCATTATAACATTGTTGCTTTTATTGTTACCTTTTGACTTTTACTAAAGTAAATTCATTATAGCCATCCATATGTGTTTCTTTTTGCTTG
The DNA here is from genome assembly GCA_009667805.1 of Leptobrachium leishanense. NCBI lineage: Eukaryota > Metazoa > Chordata > Amphibia > Anura > Megophryidae > Leptobrachium > Leptobrachium leishanense. The sequence continues at coordinate 62,033,765 of CM019075.1, read as the reverse complement.
CTATATTATGTCCCACATTATCAGCTGATAAACCTTTTAAAATTACAAATGCTGTAGACAAGGTTATGTATATTTAGTAGTTAATAGAGAATATAATTGCTGCAGAGGTTTAGCAACCAAACTGTGTTGTATAGGCTCTGAGTGATCAGCCATAACACTGCCAGAATACCAGAAATTGCTTTGTTTTTGGATGCTATTAAGTGCATTTTGGGTTCAGTACAATTGTACTTGTGTTACCTACTCACTGCGTCCATATGGTCAGTGGCCATCTTGGGACTCACGGAGTCTGCATGGTAGTGGCCATCTTGGGGCTCACTGAACACATGGTAATGACCGAGATGTAATTGTACAACCTTTTGTGCAAATAATTCATCCAAAGCGACGCAAACCAAAATAAAAGGCATATCGCGCAGGATTATTACCTGACGCACTATCGAACCAAAACTAATGGTGTATTTAGCAGGATATTACCTTTATAATTAGATGTAATTACCTCCACAGTCCACTACAATGACCCAGCCAACGGATTGCTCCAGGGAGATCGAGGGGCAGCAGGACAGGCTCACAGATCGGGAGGAGGGCCTCAAGATGGCCACTGAAAAACAACACTGGTTTACATGTGGCAGCTGCAGCACCAGTCTCTGGTTCGGAGGGGGGTGCAAAATGGGCTCTGGACAGGCTCACCAGATGGCCAATCGCAGTGGGACCCCAAGGAGGGTAAATAGCAGAGACAGTCGGCCAGAAAACCTCCTGAAGACTAGAGGCGGAATGACACAGAGCTCCACCAAGATATGTCTGCTCCCTTCCACGCCCCCGACTGCTGCTTCTAAATACCTTTTTGCATTTAAGAATCACCTATGCATGTCTTTATTTTCTTATTTGGGTCCAGGATTTAGTATAACATTTTATGTTAACTACCGTTTTGTTTTCACATGTTAATCTCTGTGTAGAGCCATTATTATTCTTATTAAACTCCATACCATGAGCTTATTACATTGTGATCTCTGGGGAGAGTCTTTATTAATGGTATAATATTGTTTGTTCTTGACCAGATGATTTTAACATCGTTTCTTTTATTATTATTTATTACCTTTTGACTTTTACTAAAGTAAATTCATTATAGCCATCCATTTGTGTGTCTTTTTGCGTGCTACATTACATCCCACGTTATCTGCTGATATACATTTTTAAAATTACAAATGGTAGAGACGGAGTTACGTATATTTAGCAGTTAATGAGCGAATATAGTTGCTACAGAGGCTTAGTAACTAAACTGTGTTTTATAGACTCTGAGTGATCAGTTATATCTGCCAGAATACCATAAATTGCTTTGTTTTTGGATGCTATTAAGTGCATTTTGGGTTCTGTACAATTTTGCTTGTGTTACCTGTCTCCTGGGGCTGCATGGTCGGTGGCCATCTTGGGACTCACGGAGGCCGCATGGCAGTGGCCATCTTGGTGCTCACTGTCAGCACATGACAGTGGCCATCTTGGTGCTCACTGAACACTCGATGTGCGTTCAGTTCCTCAGCAGCTGCTGAATTGTTTCATTGCAGCAGTTCAGTTTGCTGCAGCAGACTCACTGAACGCTTTAGCTGTAAATATTGAAGCACAAGGGCAGAGGGTTGCTTAATGAAAGGTGTTGTTTCTGCAATATCCACTTTTGTCCATTTTATTACCTTTAGTATTAATGTTTACCATATTCCAATAAATATTTGGTGTCTTGATCCACCTAAACTTCAAACTGAACATTTCCTTATTGGATTATTTGCTCCGTGGAGATGGCCATCTTTTCCACGTCACATGCAGCACCTCTCGACTTGGCTGCAAGTGCTAAATTAGCAGTGCTGAGCGCTGACCTGCAGCACAGCGTTCAGTGCCAAGTTGCTAACTTAGCACTTGCAGCGGCTGAGGAACTGAAGGCGCCTTTGGTGACATAGCTTTAATTGTACAACCTTCTGCGCAAATAATTCATCCCAAGTGATGCAAACTAAAATAAAAGGCATATCGCGCAGGATTATCACCTGAAGTGATATCAAACCAAAACACCAAATCTGTGGATTTGTGTTATTTGGAGGCATTGTGACCGTGAAACGAAAAATAACATGTCGTCGGCATTAGCTGCCAATTTGTGCTTTGAATCGCCCACCTTGAGACTCTGGATGTTGGGGGTTGCTCCTAACTGCTTGACGAAAAGGCTCCAAAAAAAAACTGCAGGGCAGACAATGGGCAACCCTGATGTGTGCCGTTTGAAATTTGAAATGGGTCTGAAAGGGAACCATTTACATTCATACGGGCTACACCAGCACTCCACCTTTACTAAGCATAGCAGACAGGTGCTTCTTAAGACAGAAAAATGCAACAAACCAGGAGGAGAGCACAGCAACTCATACATTTAGAAATATTAACAGTAGCTCATACATTTAAAGATTTTAACAACTTTTAACCCTTTAGAGATTCTAGAAAGTCTTAGGCTACGGTCAGACGTATGCATTTTTCGCATCGTCCGTAAAAAAAGTTCGTCCGAACGCATGGACGTACTTTTTCACGGAATACGCGATAGCGGTCATACGATGCGCAATTTCGGCCGTGATTTCATACGGATCCAAACCAGGAAACTTTGGGTGTCTGGACGTTATGTAGGCCGGACACGAGCAGCGTCTGACGTCTCCTAATCGCGCACACACGGCGCTATGCGGACACAGCGTACTCTGTCAGTACTAGCGGTTCGACGTTCTTGCAAAAATGCGTTAGTTTGCCGCTTGCGTTGCACGGCCGAACTTTCGTGCGGCCGTACTTCGTGTGTAGACCTGTGTTGGATGTCATTTGCTGCTACCACGGCCGTCATAAAGTGCGGGTAAATGCACGTTCGCACTGCGTTCGTCTGACCCCAGCCTTAACCCTTCAAAGATTTTAACAATATTTAACCCTTTAACCCTTTCGCTGCGGAGGACACGCTGAGCGCGTCCTCCCTTTGGGGCCAGCGTTCAGCCGGGTTCCGGCCGATCGCTGGCCTCCCCCGGTGCGGGCTGACATCCTCGATGTCAGCCCAGCACCCGGAACCGCCGCCGGCCTAATTAGGTGTCATCGCGGCGGTGCGATGACACCTAATTCAGGCGCCCCCCTGCATGTGCGGAGGAGGCGCCTGAAAGCGAGGGGGTGGAGGTCCTTCGGACCTCTCTCCCTCCCGATCGCCGGCGTTTCGGGGGTTAATCCAGGCACCGTTTGGAAGGGCACAGCCTGCCCTTCCTAACGGTACCTGGAATTAACCCCATGGGGGCTGGATCACGACTCGGCGCTGAAAAGCGCCAGTTCGTGATCCTTTCCCGGAGCTGGCCGACATCTTGGATGTCGGCCAAGCTTCCGGGAATGCCCCCTGAGGCCTGGCATCATCGTGCATAGCAGGATGACGCCAGTCCTGGAGTTAACCCCTAACTGCCACCAATGGTGATAGTGATGGTGATAGGGGGTTCATATCTCCCGATCCGTGGCAGTTAGGGGTTAATGTTTGATATTGTTGGATCGGCCAGAGCATGGCCGTTCCAACAATAGCAAATGTGACTATGAATTTTTTTTTTTTAAAAAAAATAAAAATAAAAATAAAAATAAATTTTTTTAAAAAAAAAATACTAAAAAAAATTAAGTTTTTTTTTCTTTTTTTTGGTTTCGTTAATGCAGCAATATTGTAGGCTTGTGCACCGATTTTTTTTTTCGGTTCGATTCGGTTCGATTTGTTCGGATGTTTAACATTTTCGATTCGGCTCGTTTCGACCGATTTCTGTTTCGATTCGGTTCGGTTCGACTCGTTTTTCGTGTACATTTTTTTTCGGAATATCGACCATTTTTCGTATTTTCGGGTCACTTTGCTCGTTTTTTGTATCGACTTTTCGTGATTTCGGAAATTTTCATTTATTCGGAACGTCTGTTCTCCTCGTTTCAAAGTGTCTAACTCTATTCGTTTTGACGTGAACTACTATGGTTTACTTTTTTATACTTTATATATTTTTTTTATAATACATTTTTGGTTTGTTTTTCAGATCCGATAATTCATTCTGTCGATACGATAATTCTGGCGATTCTATCCTGTTTTTTTTTTATTAAATAAAGATCCTTTTTTGCTTATGAATATACATTTCACAACTTTATTTAATCACATAAAAAAAATGGTATGAAAGCCAAGGAACAAAAAAAAATGAACAAAACGATTTAAAAAACGCTAAACTGACCCGAATGGTCTGACTTTAAAAATAAAAACCAGAACAAAAGGTTTTAAAACGGAAAAATAGTTGATCAAAATGATCTGAAACGAAAAAAAAAAACAAATAAAATGATTGAAAACAGACAAAAAAAAAATTAACCCTTTCGCTGCCGAGGCATTTCACGGCTTCCCTTCACGCCTGTGTGCGGTACTGCGGTCTGCTGCTGAGATAATTTTTAACAGTTTCGCTCCTTGTTTAAATGCGTTTTGAAGCCTTATTTTATAATATGACCTAGACATGTTATACAGTGGCGTAGCGTGGGTTGTCAGCGCCCGGGGCCAGCAAAGAATTGTACGCCCCCCCCCAACCTGTGGACGTTATCGATATTGCCCCAGCTCACACATGGATTTGCCCCCAGCTCACACATGGATTTGCCCCCCAGCTCACACATGGATTTGCCCCCAGCTCATGGATTTGCCCCAGCTCACACATGGATTTGCCCCCAGCTCATGGATTTGCCCCAAGCTCATGGATTTGCCCCCCAGCTCATGGATTTGCCCCCCAGCTCATGGATTTGCCCCCAGCTCATGGATTTGCCCAAGCTCATGGATTTGCCCCCCAGCTCACTCATGGATTTGCCCCCCAGCTCATGGATTTGCCCCAAGCTCATGGATTTGCCCCCCAGCTCACTCATGTATTTGCCCCCCAGCTCACTCATGGATTTGCCCCAGCTCACGGGGATTTGCCCCAGCTCATAGATTTGCCTCAGCTCTCACATGGATTTGCCCCCCAGCTCACTCAGGATTTGCCCCCATCTCATGGATTTGCCCCCCAGCTCACTCATGGATTTGCCCCCATCTCATGGATTTGCCCCCCAGCTCATGGATTTGCCCCAAGCTCATGGATTTGCCCCCCAGCTCACTCATGGATTTGCCCCAGCTCTCACATGGATTTGCCCCCATCTCATGGATTTGCCCCAGCTCATGGATTTGCCCCCATCTCATGGATTTGCCCCCCAGCTCATGGATTTGCCCCCATCTCATGGATTTGCCCCCCAGCTCATGGATTTGCCCCAAGCTCATGGATTTTCCCCCAGCTCATGGATTTGCCCCCATCTCATGGATTTGCCCCCCAGCTCATGGATTTGCCCCCAGCTCATGGATTTGCCCCAAGCTCATGGATTTGCCCCCAGCTCATGGATTTGCCCCCATCTCATGGATTTGCCCCAGCTCATGGATTTGCCCCCATCTCATGGATTTGCCCCCCAGCTCATGGATTTGCCCCCATCTCATGGATTTGCCCCCCAGCTCATGGATTTGCCCCAAGCTCATGGATTTGCCCCCAGCTCATGGATTTGCCCCCATCTCATGGATTTGCCCCCCAGCTCATGGATTTGCCCCAGCTCATGGATTTGCCCCAAGCTCATGGATTTGCCCCCAGCTCATGGATTTGCCCCCAGCTCATGGATTTGCCCCAGCTCATGGATTTGCCCCCATCTCATGGATTTGCCCCCCAGCTCATGGATTTGCCCCCATCTCATGGATTTGCCCCCCAGCTCATGGATTTGCCCCAGCTCATGGATTTGCCCCAGCTCATAGATTTGCCCCAGCTCATGGATTTGCCCCCCAGCTCACTCATGGATTTGCCCCCATCTCATGGATTTGCCCCCATCTCATGGATTTGCCCCCAGCCCTTACCTGGATATTGCCCCAGGCCCCAGCTCCGGCGGGGTTGAGGGGACCGGGACCCAGATGCCGGGCAGCGCGGGAGCGCCTGCCCGGTCTTTAACAGTCCGTCCTGTTAGGTGATGCCGCGCAGCCGGTCACGTGGTCCGGCCAATCAGGTGGTACAGAGACTCCGTACCACCTGATTAGCCGGACCACGTGACCGGCTGCGCACGCCGCGCAGCCGTATCACCTAACAGGACGGACTGTTAAAGACCGGGCAGGCGCTCCTGCGCTGCCCGGCATCTGCGTCCCCTCAACCCCCGGGCCAGTTTTAGGGGCGCAAATGCGCCCCTAACAAAACTGCGCCCGGGGCCACGGCCCCCCCAGCCCCCCCCACGCTACGCCACTGATGTTATATATCGTTCTTTCCGGCAGACTCGGCAGATGATTCATAATATATCATTATCATATGTATGCGTCATGTCCTGTCTGTATATTATAACAAAAAATGCAATAAAATTAGAATTTTCAATGTTTGTTTTACCAGGTGTAAAGTGTATTTTTTCACATTTTAACATGCGAGTGTTTGCGGTTATATTTTATGAGTTGCGTTTGTTAAAAAAAATTGAAATGGGGACTTAGTGTAATTTTCACCCAAAAAAATATAAAATTTTTAACAAACGCACCCCATACAAAAATCCTTAGTGCAGCATCATTGTTCACATTATAATTGAAATCCCAACAATATTGCTGCATTAACAAAACAAAACAAAAAACCTGTTTATTTTTTTTATATTTTATTATATTTAAATTTTTTATAATTTTTAATATTGTCATGTTTGGTATCGTTGGAAAGGCCATGCTCTGGTCGATCCAAAGATACCAAACATTAACCGATAGCTGCCGCGGATCGGGAGATAGGGGGGTCCAATGAACCCCCTATCTCCACCATTGGTCGCAGTTAGGGATTAACTCCAGAACTGACGTCATTGTGACGAGGTCTTGGGACTGTCGGCAGCTGCCGTTCCCCCACGCTGTTGTCTTCCTGCAAAGACGTGACCATGTTGGCGGGCAGCATCTTAGCGGGCAGCGGTGGGAGAGAGAGAGCTCATAGCTGGGAGGAGGTGTTGCGTGAAGCTGCAAACAGAGACAAATAAACTAGACCTGAGCTGCACTGAGGATCTTTGGGTTGTGTCAGAGAAGACTTTACGCAGTGCTGCCATCAATATTTTTTGATAAATTCTTGGTTATACAATGAATGTGACTGTGGACAAAAATCCATGTTGTTGTGACATCGCCTAAGCTTAACAAAACCATGCCACGTCGGTAATCAAATATCAAGGCAGTACAACAAGGTTGTGTTAGTGTGTGACATTTTTTGGCCAGGCAGGCAGTGTAGAATGTGCACAGTCACATTCATGGCCACAAATATGTTGACAAATTTATGACAAAGGGTCCATAGAAATCTCAATAAATTTATGTACATATAATTTTAACAGTGTGGAAACCAAGCAATACATATTAACTTATTATGTAAGGAAAAGGAACGCACACAAACAGGAAAATATAGAAAAAATAGAAAATTTATTTACAACATGCCACGGATGGCAAACTGCCCAACTGGGGCACAAACAAACATAGGGGAGGAGGAGGCTGATCTCACTGCCGCTCCAGGATGTCAGCGGCATTGTTAATATGCTCCCGCAACTCCTGGAGCAACTCCTGGATGGCATCTATGTTGGTGCCAGCCAGACGTAGCTCGCCGATCGCCATCCTATTCCTGACACTGGACCTGTCCGGTCTGGCTTCTCCTTCTATATATCCAATAAATGAAAGAAGGAAAATACAGTAAGTAAAGCAGGTTTCTATTTTTGACTGAAAGTCTTGAAAAAATATAACAGTAGTATATACCAGAGCTGGCGGCCTCCTGAGGCTCTGACTCCTCCTCCTCCGACTCCGACTCCTCCTCCACCACCACCGTCAGCATCACTTCCGGTGCTATATCTAAGAAATTAAAGAACTAAAAAATACAGTAAACAACAAAACTGATTTATTTTTGAACAATGCAAAAATACAACAGTAAAATAAAAACCTGGACTCGCGGCCTCCTGCTGCGGCTCCGGCTCCCTCTCTCCATCATCGCCCTCCTCCTGCTCCTCCTCTTCCTCCTCCTCCTGCTCTCCTCTTCCTCCTCCTCCTCCTCTTGTGCTATACATAAAAAAATTAAATTAAAATACAGTAAACAAAAAATGTTTCTGTTTTTGACCAAAAGTCGTTGCAAAATAAAACAGTATATACCAGCGCTGGTGGTCGCCCGTGGCTCCCCCTCCTCCTCCACTGGGGCACTGGTGCCCACCGGGGCAGATGCTGCCTTTGCCTTCCTGTCTTCTGCCAAATCCAAAAAATAACACGTAAATAATACAGACTGGAAAAAAGGGTATATCTATACAATATATTGCCGAAAGTATTGCGACACCCCTCCACTACCCCACTACCAGCTTGACCCACCACTACTCCCATCTCATAGTTCTAAAGTCACAAAATATTTATTTATTTCCTCTGCACATAGACATATATTACCGTGCAATTATATATTTTTTTCAGAAGTAAACATTCCGTTTATTCAATAAAAACTATTATTTGTTTTGTGTGCATACAAAACGCATTGTGCTGACTGCTTTTAGTTATTTTATAGATGCCTCAGCTTCTGCGAATAAAACTGTGGATATTGCAGAAACAACAGAAATCCGCCATTTTGTTTTGAAATTTGCATCTAAAGCGTTCAATAATGACACTGCTGCAGCAAACTGAATTGCTGCGCTGCAACAATTCAGCAGCTGCTGAGGATGTATTGAACGCGGCTCTGTTTGGATGCACTTTCAGAAGAACTACATGTCCCATCCTACCACTTAGCAGAGACGCAGAGATTTTTGTTGATGCGCAGGTGGGAGCCAATATTGGCCAAGCTGCGGGTCTTCTCGTATGCATCACTCAATCACAACAACCTCCCCCCCCAGCACACTACAGTGCACACAGTGCCAAAAGAAATCCAGCATTGTAACTTCATCTATATACATCAAATGTCACAATTTTCACGAATACGTAAAATCACAAAAAAGAAGAGCTATGGCAAAAATGCATGTATGACGAGTCGTGAAAACGCAAAGCTATACACAATCACATTGCATGAAAAAAGGACTAGATAAATCAACATATTTCTGTGCACATTAGCACATGCAAGCACATTATTATTATTATACAGGATTTATATAGCGCCAACAGTTTGCGCAGCGCTTTACAATATAACATGACACTTACGTTTGGCTATGACGCGACGGATGTGCCTCAGCTGCTCCTCCTCGCGCGTCTTGAGGTCGGACCAGTGTTTTCGGAGCTGGTCCTTCGTCCGGTCCTTCCCGAACAGCTCCAGGATGGTGGTTCGGAGTTTGTCAAGGATACGATCCTTGTGGTTGTTATTCTTCCTGCCGTAAGGGCCCTTACGGCAGTCATAATCTTTGTGATCAAAGATGCGGACCAGCTCCAACATCTCCTCAAATGCCATGTTGCTGGCCCGCTTCTTCCTGGGTGGTGTCTCATGGGTGCAAGACGATGAGGAGGTGTCCGAATGGGACTCGTCTCTTTCAGCCATGATAAATAATAAAATCAATATTTTTTGGCCTGTCAAAAAAGTTGTCAAAAAACTGGCTCAATAAAGTTACGACATCCGCGCGCGTGCATGCGCGACCTGCGGACGAATCGGATCCGACCCGATTACGAAGGAATTATCATAATCGACAGAATTATCGGATCATTGGAAACAAAAACAAGTGATACGCATTTACAAATACAAAATTTACAGAATCAGCGATATAACCGATAATAGTTAAATATACGATGTCCAGAATTACCGAAATGGAACCGAAATCACGAATGGAACAAAAATCATGAATAGAGGCGAAAATAAATTTGATTTGACACATTTCAAGTCCATTCGAAAATTCCGAAAATATTTCGTTTCGGCTCGGAAAACTTTTTGGATCTGTCGGTTTTCGGGTCTGATCCGATTCGGAAAATCGGCCGGATCCGAAAACACGAATCGGGAAATTTCGTGAAAATTCCGAAATTCCGAAACCCGAAAAGCACATCCCTACAATATTGTTCCCATTTCAATTATAATGTGAACAATGATGCTGCACTACCGATTTTTGTATGCGGTGCGTTTGTTAAAAATCGCGTAATTTTCCCCAAAAAAAAATTTTTTTTAGCAAGCACACCCCATACAAAATATAACTGCAATTGCTCGCATGTCAAAATGTGAAAAAAAAACACTTTACACGTTGTAAATTATTGAAAATTCATATTTTATTGCATTTTTTGTTATAATATACAGACATGACATAACGTATACATATAATAATGACATATTATGAATCTGCCAAGTCTGACGGAAAGAACTATATATAATATGTCTGGGTCATATACTAAAATAAGCCTTCAAAACACGCTTAAACATGATGAGCAAAACCGGTAAAAATGACCTCAGCACAGAGGTGTGAAATGCCTCAGCAGCGAAAGTGTTGACGATTTATTGGATTTTTTTTATCTCTAAGCTCTGTTAAAACATGATGGGAACATGGCCATAAATTGCTAAAGCCTGTCACAACGTCGGGGTATCCCATCTTGACAGGTCCTACTGTAAATCATCGAAAGATCTAATTTATGAGATTAACTCACTGAGGACAGAATCCTTTCTGGAGCTCCCAGCGATTCAATATTAAATAAAGCCTACAAATGGAACACCTGTGGCAATGACCCGATTCGCCACTTCTTGTTGCCAGGAGCAGAGTTTTGAGCAAATAGTTCCCAGTCTCCCTCCGCGTGGCGCTGCGCAATCTCGCGACAGCGAGAACACGCTGGGCTTGCGGCCTAGAAGCACAAATAGCCATGGAGTCCTATGGACTCCAGGAGGTGATACTCACAGCGGCATGGAAGCGCTACAGCAAATATCACTGTGGTTAGCGCTGTGTTCTGGGGCGAGATGCTGAGACAGCACCTGCCGCGGAACAATGTGCTAAAATGGGGATGCTGCAAAGGAATTTTCCCAGTCCCCATTTTAGTGAAGCATCCCTCAGTTATTTACAATTACCAATAATATGTAAATGTTGCATTTCACGCTGTGTAGTATTGTGTTTGATGCCTGTATGTATCATAAGCATTCTGAATAAAAAAAATAACTTTCTAATTACAGAAGTTTTAAAAGCTTAGTTTGTGGTTTGTTTTGGACAGTCTGTTCCAAATATGAGCTGCTTACAACTCTACTTTTCCTTTCTTAGAAAAATTTATAAAAATATTGTTTTTTTTTATAAGAATTAACATTAAATTGTTTCAATTAATTTAACAGTCTTAGCTACAACTGGTTCTTGGAGCAGGGCTGAACTTATTGGAAAACCTCCCCACAACGCGTTGCATGGTGGCTGCCTTTTGAGGCTTGGTTCACACCTGAGCGTATCTCATATGTGCGTTTGTCAGGCGTTTTATGAGCGTATTACCTGGCGTTTTTGACAATTAGAAACGTGCATCGTACACACATTTTTTGATTAACTACGGAGGCGTCCAATGAAAAATACTTCAGAGGCGTCCAATGAAAAAGACTTTAGTGCCTTTTGTGCCTGTTGCTATGTGCAGAACGCCCGTTCATACGTGCGTTTTTGATGACGAAAACACGCAAATGCCCATGTCAGCGAGTTCACGTTGAAGTCTATGGCCGCAAACGCGCTGTAATACGCCCCAAAGAAGCTCCTGTACTTCTTTGGGTTTAGGGTGCTTTACAGCGCGTTCCTACGCGCTGTAATACGCCCAGGTGTGAATCATGCCCATAGGAAATAATGGCATTTCAATGTTTGAGCGTTTTACAGCGCGTAGAAAAGCGCTGTAAAAAGCCCAGGTGTGAACCAGGCCTGAAAGACTGCAATTTGCTTGAAATCACTTTGCAGAGAAGTCTAACAAAAAGGTTTTGCTGCAAATAATACAATTATATGAAATGCCCCAGGTTATCCAAATGGTTCTTATAGAAGCAAATAAGGGTTATTCAATAAGAGCTGAACTTGCCACCGAATTGCACAGAATGGTGAATTTCACCGTATGGTGCAATTTCGTGTCAGTTCGGCTATTCACAAAGCTGTCACTATGCCAAATATTAGCAAATTGGCAGTGAAATGTGATGCAGTTTGCCTCAGATCGCTACAATTTGGCAACCTTTGGCGACAATAAAATTGTCCCATAGAGAAGTTATCGTTAATCTACTTAGAGAATGCTGAACTGCACCAAAATGTTGGCGAAATGCCCAGACTTTCAGTTGTTCAGTTTGACAGGTATAACCCGGTGAATCCCTTAGGATTCAATTATTATTATAAAAAAAATAGCTTTATTTTAAAAAAAATTATTCAACCGTTTATGCTTTTCATTTGCAGCGAAAAAGCTTTCCTTTTTTATAATGTTTGAGGTATTTTTCTGGTTTTTTCGGCCATATTGTTGATTCCCATTTTTTTTTTAATGCCGTTTTTTTTATTCTGTAACAGACCATCTTATTTTTTATAGGCCCTGATTTAGTATTTCTGTGCATTTTCGTACATTTTTATTATATTAAAAAAATTTTTTAAATGGCAGAGTTCCGTTTTTTTTCTTGTACTCGTTCGGCAGTTCATTGGCTATTTTCGGCTGTCTTCAGCAGTCTGTTCAGTGGATCTGGTCAGCGCACTTTGGGGACCCTGTGGTGAATACTGAATTCACCACAGGACAGCGAACTGAAATGTCCGAAGTGCGCCGAACGGGAGAGCACCTAAATTTCGGCGCTCTTTCAATAACCCCTTAAGTGAAATATTTTAAAACTAGCACCTGATGTAGATGGAGGCTAGGCTTGTGCACCGATTTTTTTTCGGTTCGATTCGATTAGATTTTTCGGATGTTTAAAATTTTCGATTCGGCTCGTTTCGACCGATTTCTGTTTCGATTTGGTTCTGTTCGGCTCGTTTTTCGTGTACATTTTTTTTTCGGAATATCGACCATTTTTCGTGTTTTCGGGTCACTTTGCTCGTTTTTTTTTATCGACTTTTCGGAAATTTCGGAAATTTTCGTTTTTCGGAACTTCTGTTCTCCTCGTTTCAAAGTGTCTACGATAATTCTGGCGATTCTATCGTGTTTTTTTTTATTAAATAAAGATCCTTTTTTGTCTTATGAATAATTGAATATACATTTCACAACTTTATTAAATCATATTAAAATGGTATGAAAGCCAAGGAACAAAAAAAATGAACAAAACGATTTAAAAAACGCTAAACTGACCCGAATGCCACAAGAAACAAGTGATCCGCATTTACAAATACAAAATTTACAGAATCAGCGATATAACCGATAATAGTTAAATATACGATGTCCAGAATTACCGAAATGGAACCGAAATCACGAATGGAACCGAAATCATGAATAGAGCAAAAATAAATTTCGATTTGACACATTTCAAGTCCATTCGAAAAATCTGAAAATTTTTCATTTCGGCTCGGAAAACTTTTCGAATCTATCGGTTTTCGGGTCCGACCCGATTCGGAAATTCGGCCGAATCCGAAAACACGAATCGGGAAATTTCGTGAAAATTCCGAAATTCCGAAACCCGAAACGCACATCCCTAATGGAGGCTTATAAATCCCCAGAACCAAATCACATCACTGTCTTAAAAGGGATTTATTTTTAATTACATCAACTCTGCATAATAAAAGAAGCAATTTCCTTGCTTATAACTAGTATTTATTTCATACCATTAGCATGTTGTTGCTATTTAAAGAGGTGCGCATGTGGTAGAAACAGGAATTATAACAAAGTTTAGTTGATATGCCTATTTTCAAGCATGGCTTCTCTGTGAGCGGAGGTAATATATTCAAAAATGTTTTGAGTAAAGTGATATGTTTGAGAGCTGCAGGTCACGCTCAATTATTCCTAATCTGGAAACATACACACAGTCAGGATGTTGTTATCTACAAGTCTTTAAATGGACAGTCTAAGTACCATGCTCTTTTCAGGTCACTGATGTGGATATGGTGCCAGGACTTTATTATATACTTTTTCTTATTTTGCTTGCACAGGAATCAAGGAGGAAATTACCAACCCCCTATTACCTCTTCAGTGAAGTAATTGCTGCTGAATTGATATTTTGCAGAAGTTCTGGTTGTTGCAGCAGTACACTTAGGCTTCAAAATCTAGCATCAAAATGGTAGAGGATCATGTATCACGGGTTGTTTGTGCAATTTCCACTGCTGAGCAAGCCAAGGCTAGGGTCAGACAAATGTGATTTCTACAGACTGTGCGTCTGTGCAGTACGGATGTACGGATGTACGTTAGTACGGAAGACGCAGTAGTGGAATGGCCATATGGTCCATTTTTTCACTGAGGTTATTTTTGACGGATGTAGGAGGGAAAATAAATTAAAATGCAAAACCATTTTGTCCGTGAAAAATGCTGGACGTATAAATGCAGTCCGTCTGACCACGTTCCATCACTCACACACAAAGCTATTCAGACACTGCGGACGCAGCGCACTTTGTGCGGCCGTTCTAGGGGTTGTATGTTCTTGCCTAACTTGCGTCCGTTTGCCGCGGCCGCTGTGCAACCGCAGTTCAGTGCCGACGTACTTCGTGTGTGGGACTCCATTGGCCTTTATGTCATGCTATCACGGACGTACTTTTGTGCGCCATCACGGAGGTGAACGCTGCACTCGTCTGACCGGAGCCCAAGAGTCGTGCCGTTGTTGATGCGGCAATGAATACTTAACGGAAGAATATCTGGAGAATAATTTTATTACTATCAGGGTTATTCAAAGAGATCCGAATTGTGGCCAAAAGGGAACCGAACAGTGAAATTCAGCGTACGGTTACCTTTCTTGGCCATTCGGCTATTCAGAGAGCAGGCAGTTCGCCAATGGCTGCTGATGTAACTGAATAGATCGGGGATCTTTTCTGCATTACCAAAACCTCCACCACTGCACTCTTCCACAATACCACAGAGGGGTTACGGTGTGAAGGCACTTGCTGCCACCAAAGGTACAATATTTGGGTGCACTGCCAATGACGTCTATACCAGATTCATATCATTTTGATATTGGACCACAGGGTCCACCACTGCACTCTTCCACAATACCACAGAGGGGTTACGGTGTGACAGCACTGTTGCCGACACTAAAGGCCCAATTTTAAAGCACCTATTGTTACTTTCATCCAAAGCCTGAATAAGTTTCACCATAATTTAGCCAAACAAATCAGTAAACTTGTTCTGTGTGTCCTAAAATGTCTCCTCTTTTCATACAGGCTGCCGCCCCAAGCAGTTGTTTATGAGTAGATTAAGGAAAAACATTTACCGTCATTTGAAATGTCATTTTTTTGTTTTTGAATGTTTCTATACATCCTACAAATCCACCACTTCACGGGCAGGTTATGGGGACCTCCTAGGCACGATATTTGAAGGAATTTTTCGTTTTTATTCTTAACCTTTATTTCATGGAAAACTCACTGTTCCTTTAAAAATGTTTTTTTTAAAACTTTTTGTCCTTGTTTCCTGTCCCCCAGGGCACTACCCGGACCCCCATACACCTTTTATGGCAAATATCTAGCATATATGCCCTCTTGGAGGGCACTCTAAAAATCGAACGTTCGAGTCCCATTGACTTACATTGAGTTTGGATCGTGTTCGAGTTCGAACTTGAACTTTTGAAATTGTTGGAGTTCGAAGTCGAACCGAACACGGGGGCGTCCGGCTCATCCCTACTCCTCTGTAAGAGCTGATTGAAAAGTGAGCTGAACACAGGGGAAGGGGGAAGGATGAATTGGGCCGATTCCTCAGAAAGAAGGGGATGGATGTAGCTCCTCATCCTGGAGTTTGGGGGGGCATGTGAAACACTGTGTTAGGGTCATGTCTCTGTGTTTGTGTCTGCTGGAAAAGATGGCGATGGGGAGTTCTCAAGAGGGCAGATAGGTGTATTCTTACTAATGTCTCTATTTATGAGCTGCCACTTTCTCTCGTTATAAAGCAATGGACACAGATAACAAACAGCTCTCTATTGTCCTCCCACCATAACACATAATCCCTCGACTAAATTGTGACACGAGTCCTTTGGACTACAGGAGAAAATACCATAAACAGTGCATGAGGCCATAGCTGGTATTAGCTTGTAGCTCTGAACAATTACAAGTTCAGTCGGTAAAAAGGGGGAATTAAGGCTTTTACTTCCACAATTACAGCTTTTTTTTCTTTTGCAGGACCTTTGACATCATCCAAACATGTTGGTGGATGAAAATTGTCCAATGAAGGGCTATATTACATTCTCCGCACAAAAGCGCACGTGCAGCGTAATTATTTTTGAGTGCAGCGTTAAACGTTAACGCGCGTAAATTAACGGTGGTATTACGATCCAAGTGCATCTTTTCATCCGTCCGAAAATATTGCGCACAAATTTACGCTGCACGCGGAAATCGGTGTGCAGACTGTTTTTTCACACGATTCAGCCAATCAGAATTAAGAACCACAATTGTCTCCCGTTCAGTTTTTACGCCTGTCAAAATCAATGAGTATATTTGCTGCAGCAATAATAAAAACACACACAACCTCTCAATTTTATTGTTTGGGTATGTGTAGAATGTGTAACTATACTGTGCTGTATTTTTTTGTATTTCGGTTCGGCCAGGACGTTCAGATTTGCCATTAACACCAGCTTTTAAAAGTCACTTAAAATTATCCGCGCAAACGTTGTTCGTAAAAATTTGCGCATCGTTTGTAATACCATCCGCATACCAGCGCACAAACGCATTTGCGCTCACAATGTTAAGTATGGGATGCGCGCACAAAGTTGCGCACGCGCAGGGTCACTCGCGTTACACGTTAACGCGCATCGTTTGTAATACAACGTTCAGCGCAAAGGGTTTTTCCCCTCACTTTAATGTGTTTTTGCGCACGAGCAAAATTGTGCACGAAAAGTGTAATAGTGCCCTAAGTGTTTCACATTGAAAGCATTTAGTATGTCATGGGGCAGTAAGCCAAAAGAAGACTTCTTGAATAGCTGACTTTAGCATCCCCCCAGAGGCGTAGCGAAATCATGTGGCGCCCTGGGGCAAGTCTTTCATTAGTGCCCCCCAACCAAAAATAATCACTAAAGCATACAAATTTTACAAATATTTAAACCCCCCCAAAATATAATAACAATTTTTTCAATAACAATTGGAAAGGTGCAACACATACAGTAAAACAGGTTAACAGGAGAGCATCATTAACCTCTTACTGACAGGCAGGTTTTGCCAAGACTAGCCGACGTGCCACTTGCCTCATTGGCTGCGTATGGTGTGCATGATGAGCGTATCACAGAGCTCCACAACTATAAAACTCACAGCAATGTGCAGTGTGTATGCGCGTATCACAGAGCTCCACAACTATAAAACTCACAGTAATGTGCTGTGTGTATGAGTGTATCATAGAGCTCCACAGCAATAAAACTCACACAAACCGCACATGGATATATTGCCCCAGCTCACACATAGATATATTGCCCCAGCTCACACAGGGATATATATTGCCCCAGCTCACACATAGATATATATTGCCCCAGAAGCTCACAAATGGATATATATTGCCCCAGCAGGTCACACAGGGATATATATTGCCCCAGCAGCTCACACATGGATATATATTGCCCCCAGCAGCTCAAACGGATATATATTATTGCCCCCAGCAGCTCAAACAGATATATATTGCCCCCAGCTAACATCTACTCTGCCGGCGGCAGAGTGCTTTTCGTCCTACGAGCGGCCGCCGGCAAGAAGCTCTGCCGCTCACGTAGGTTCCATCAGCTGGTGGAACCCACGTGAGCGGCAGGGCTGCTGCAGCGCCCCCCGGCTGAAAGGCACCCAGGGGCACCTGCCCCCCCTCGCTACGCCACTGCATCCCCCCCTGCCCACCTTCCCATAGAAACTTCAGACTTGCAGAGCAGAGTTTCCTGAGGCCCTAACTTCCACAAACAGAATTTTCTGACAAGACAATTTACCCTTTAGATTAATAACCACTGTCAATTATTGTAGATGTCTGACTGTTAACCTGGAACTTGCTGTGGAAGAGTGTAACTGCAGATAAGTGTTCCGTGAGTGTTACACAACAAGATGGCGGGGTTACAGGGTTATTCAAAGAGAATTGAAAAATCACCGCACGTTCGGTGACTTTTCGTTCTCATCGATTCACTGCGATTTGGCGATCCCATTTCGGTGACCCTGCGATGTATTCAGCAAGCACCACAGGGCCGTCGTAGTGCAGGGAAAAGCCACCGCAAAACCCAGCGAACGCACACCGAAACCCGCAAAAACATCTGGATTAACGCTGCCGAACACTCTGGAGAAACACGAGCAGCCGCCGATCACAGCGCAGAGCAGCCGCTGGAAAAACCTGACACCGCAGATGAATGGAGTGAAAAAAAAACAGTACGCTTGAATGTTTGAAAAGTGAAACGCTGTTTGCAAAGAAACTACAGAACGAAAATGGCTGGAATTTACATATAAGATCCAATAAATGATAATAAAAAGGGCTGTTACAGAAAAAAGAAAAAGCGATTAAAAAATAAACCACAAAAAAAAAAAAAAAAACGGCTATAAGATCCTAAAAAAATAGATACATAAAGAGACTTTTTACTGCAGAATATTATAATCAACGGTTTAATAGATATTGAATTAAAACGGAAATATTTTTAACTTTGAATCCAATGGGATTCACCTGAATAAACCTGTTGAATGAAACCACTGAACAGCAGGGCAATTCGGCAACTTTTCACTGCTGGTCTTTGTTCTCTGAATAGACAAAGCAATGCTTCTCTATGGGGATTTCACTGCCCTCGAACAGGCACAGTATGGCAGATCGCCTGGAAGGGAGGGGGGGATCCATTCGGATCCCTCTCCCTCACGATCGGGAGGTCCCACAAAAAAAGCAAGGCACCGCTTAAAAGGAGAGAGTCTCCCCTTTTAAGCGGTGCCTGGCTTTAACCCCTTAGGCACCGGGTCGCACTTTGGCCTAGCTCTGGTGGGGGCCGCTATCTTGGATCGTGGCTCCACCCCCGGGTCCCCCTCACTGCCTGACGTCCTCACGCGTAGCGTGATGACGTCAGATAGCCGGGGAACCCCTAGCTGCCCAGAATCCCCTGGTGGAGATAGGGGGTTCATTTGAGGGTTCACAGAGATGCTGTGAGGTTGTGTATAGAGATGCTGTGTGGCTGTGTATCCATGTGCTGCTCACACATGGATATATATAGTGCACCCAGCAGCTCACACATGGATATATATATTGCCCCCAGCAGCTCACACATGGATAAATATATTGCCCCAAGCAGCTCGCACATGGAAATATACTGCTCCAGCTCACACATGGATATATATAGTGCACCCAGCAGCTCACACATGGATATATATATTGCCCCTGCAGCTCACACATGGATAAATATATTGCCCCAAGCAGCTCGCACATGGAAATATACTGCTCCAGCTCACACATGGATATATATTGCCCCCAGCTCACACATGGATATATTTGCCCCTGCTCACACATGGAAATATATTGCCACAGCTCACTAATGGAAATATATTGCCCATAGCTCACACATGGAAATATATTGCCCCCAGCTCACACATGGAAATATATTGCCCCCAGCTCACACATGGAAATATATTGCCCCCAGCTCACACATGGAAATATATTGCCCCCAGCTCACACATGGAAATATTTTGTTCCCAGCTCACACATGGATATATATTGCCCCCAGCTCACACATGGAAATATATTGCCCCAGCTCACACATGGATATATTTGCCCCTGCTCACACACGGAAATATATTGCCTCACACATGGAAATATATTGCCCATAGCTCACACATGGAAATATATTGCCCCACCTCACACATGGATATATATTTCCCCCAGCTCACACAGGGAAATATATTGCCCCAGCTCACACCGGGATATATATTTCCCCCAGCTCACACCGGGATATATATTTCCCCCAGATCACACATGTATATATTTGCCCCAGCTAACACATGGATATATATATCCCCATCTCACACATGGAAATATATTGCCCCTGCTCACACATGGATATATAGTGCCCCCAGCTCACACTTGGATATATTTACCCCTGCTCGCACATGGAAATATATTGCCCCCAGCTAACACATGGATATATATTGCCCCAGCTCACACATGGAAATATATTGCCCCAGCTCACACATGGAAATATATTGTCCCTGCTCACACATGGAAGTATATTGCCCCAGCTCACACATGGATATATTTGCCCCAGCTCACACATGGATATATATTGCCCCCAGCTCACACATGGATATATATTGCCCCAGCTCACACATGGAAATATATTGCCCCCAGCTCACACATGGATATATATTGCCCCAGCTCACACATGGATATAATTGCCCCCAGCTCACACATGGATATATATTGCCCCCAGCTCACACATGGATATATATTGCCCCCAGCTCACACATGGATTTATATTGCCCTTAGCTCACCTCTCTTCTGCCAGGCCCTTCCTGCAAAATATTGCTGGCCGCCGCATGCTTCCTACGAGCAGCTGTTAGCTTGAAACTCTGCCACTCATGTGGGTTCCACCAGCCAGCCGCGATTGCAGGAGGGGCCTGACAGAGGAGAGGTCCATGGCGTTAGGCAAAACCGGGTCCCCACTGACCCGCGGGCCTTTGGGCAGTGCCCGAGAGCCGTTGGGTCAGTCCGCCCCTGGGCGTCTCATGGTCCAGCACAAAAAGGTTCCTTCTCCACTCCGTTCCAGAAGAGCAGCCGTCCTCAGGCATACCCGGCAGCTCTCATCTGGATGACACGCGGGTATCCCCCCGATGAACCACATGAATAGCCTCAATCTCCCAGGCCACATCACCTTCGTAAAAGGCAGGTCATCGAGATCCCTGGCAAGGCAACATCTACTGATGGCTTACCAACCAACTCCAGCCACAGAGCTCCTCCAGACCAAGTAGGGAACAGCCGCGGTTGGCTTCTGGAGCCCCCCTCCTCTCCAAAGGGGGGACTCCCTGAACCCAGCTCTCTTAAGAGGCATCCCAGGAGGCACAAGGGAGTAGCAGCAGGCGTCTGTGGGTAAAGAAAATGGCCGCCAGAGATAGGCGCACCAAGGCGGTGAAGATCAGATCGTTGCGGGGAAGAGAACAATGCGGAGACCCTCGCCGCTGGACCTCAGGCAAAACATCAGCTATCTGGAAGAGTGGGTGAGTGAAAAATTTGGCAGGAAAACACTTTAAAATCATCAAAATCTCATCAGTAAAAGCGGAGCCACTCAAACTTGCAGCCTCTCAGCCCGACTCTATTTTTAACAGAGCATCCCTTTAAAGGGATATGCATGTCTAGAAAAAGTTTTTTTAAATTGACATTTAAACACTTTTATACCTATAGACAAACTAGACTAAATCAATAAAAGTTTTAAAAATGTGTAAATTTTTTTTATTTTCTTGCTTTAACCACTTGGTAGCACAGGAGGCAGCAATCAGCCAGGATTCCAATCAGCCAGGATCTAGCATGTCAGCCCGGCACTCAGGGATGCCTGGGGGGAAAATAGATGTCATCGTGGCGACGCGATGACATCTATTTCAGGCGGACCCCCCCGCGAGTGCGGAGGAGGCGCCTGAAAGGGAGGGGGGAGGTCCTTCGGACCTCTCTCCCTCCCGATCGCGGGGGACCAGAGTCTGAAGGCAGGCACGGTTTGGAAGGGCACAGCCTGCCCTTCCAAACCGTGCCTGCTTTTAACCCCTTGGGTGCCAGATCACGATTCTGCGCCGAAAAGTGCCGAATCGTGATCCTCTCCCGGAGCTGGCCGACATCTTGGATGTCGGCCAAGCTTCCGGGAATGCCCCCTGATGACTGGCATCATCGTGCATAGCACGATGACGCCAGTCCTGGAGTTAACCCCTAACTGCCACCAATGGTGGAGATAGGGGGTTGCAATGAACCCCCTATCTCCCAATCCGTGGCAGCTAGGGGTTAATGTTTGGTATTGCTGGATTGGCCAGAGCATGGCCTTTCCAACGATACCAAACATGACCATGTAAAAATTAAATAAAAAAATAAAAATAAAAATAAATAATATTTAAAAAATTAAAATAAAAAAAAAATGAACAAGTTATTTTTTTGGTGTTAAAAATCACGTAATTTTCCCCCAAAAAAAATGTAACGAGTCACCATTTCTAATTTTTTTAACAAGCGCACCCCATAGAAAATATAAACGCAAATGCTCGCATATTAAAGTGTGAAAAAAAGAACACTTTACTCATTGTAAATTATTGAAAATTCTAATTTTATTGCATTTTTGTTAGGACATGATGTATACATATAATAATGATATATTATGAATCTGCCGAGTCTGCCGGAAAGAACGATATATAATATGACTGGGTCATATATTAAAATAAGGCTTAAAAACACGTTTATACATGATGAGCAAAACCGGTAAAAATGAGCTCAGCACAGAGGCGTGAAATGGCTCAGCAGCGAACGGGTTAACTTGTATGGACATTTATTATTCTGCCTACAGCGCTACGGAGCTTGCTATCGCATTTTAAATACCTGTGACCAGTGCTTTTTTTCTGGAAAAATAGGTGGGGGAAAACTAATTATTATGACTATTTTCATGTCCTAATAAACAATAGTTCTAGCTCACTTAAAGGAAGACCCTATAAAAAGGAATCATATTTTTTAATACTGTGTTCCTTTAAATGAGCTACAACTATTGTTGTAACCCTCTTGGGGTTATCCACCAAGTGCCATTGTTGCAAGAAAAGTCGGTATTGCAATGCAGTTAGCTGTTATTTTCTTTTGCAACGCTGGCACTGAGTGGATAATCCCCTAGCATTTGTGAGCACCACAGCAATGAAACTCAGTTTTGCTGAGTATGTATGAGCTCCACAGCAATGAAACTCACAGTAATGTGCAGTGTGTATGAGCTCCATAGCAATGAAAACTCACAGTAATGCAGTGTGTATGAGCTCCAAAGCAATGAAACTCACAGTAATGTGCAGTGTGTATGAGCTCCACGGCAATGAAACGCTCAGTAATGCGCAGTGTGTATGAGCTCCACAGCAATGAAACTCCACTATCCAACAAGTACTGTTTGAATAATATTGAGGGACTCCAATGAGAGGCTGGGCCAGATTTACCATTAGGCAGAGTAGGCATGTGCCACAAGGTCCCCGAATTGCAGGGAAAAGCTGCCGCAAACCTGACGAAAACTAACCGCAAAACCCAGCGAATGCAAGCCGAAAACCCGCAAAAACATCTGGATTAACCTGACGAAAACCACGGAAAAACCCGAGCAGGAGCCGATCGCAACTGCCGGAAAAAGCCGAGACCGCAGAAGAGGCAGTGAATAAATTAGGAAAAAAGGTTGCATGAATGATTGAAAAGTGAAACACTGTTTGCAAAGCAACTACTGAGCGAAAATGGCTGAAATTTGCATATGAGGTCCAGGGAATGATAATAAAAAGGTCTGTTACAGAAAAAATAAGTAAACTTAAAAAAATAGGACTTTTAAAAAAAAATCCAGAAAAATGCTTAAAATATCCTACAAAATCTATAAATAAAGACACTCTTTACTGTAGAATTTTATAATGAACGGTTTATTAGATATTGAATTAAAACGGGAATATTTTTAACATTGAAGCCTATGGGATTCTCCTGAATAAACTTCCCGAATTAAACCACCAAATGGCAGGGCATTTCGGGAACCTTTCACTGCTGGTTTTTGTTCTCTGAATAGCCGAAGCAGTGCTTTTTCATGGGGATTTCACTGCCCTCGAACAGGCACCGA
Organism: Leptobrachium leishanense; assembly: GCA_009667805.1. Classification (NCBI taxonomy): domain Eukaryota; kingdom Metazoa; phylum Chordata; class Amphibia; order Anura; family Megophryidae; genus Leptobrachium; species Leptobrachium leishanense. The sequence continues at coordinate 62,009,991 of CM019075.1, read as the reverse complement.
ACAGGCACCATATGCGCAGGCAATTCGCCAGGATTTGGCAAATTGCCTGCTCTCTGGATAGCCGAATGGCGAAGAAAGGTAACCGAACGCTGATTTTCAGCGTTCGGTTACCTTTCTCAAGCAATTCGGATCTCTTTGAATTACCCTGTATGTCTTCCTTTTCTACAGTCTCGGAGGAGAATGTAACAGAACTTCTTATGTGCTCCTACCCGACCACCTGTCCACTTGATCCTATCCCCTCACACCTCATTTGGCATGTCCTACCAGTTACTGTCCCTGCTTTGACTCATATTTTTAACCTCTCCCTCTCCTCTGGAATCTTCTCCTCCGTTTTCAAACGTGCTTTGATCACCCCATTCTAAAAAAGCCATCTCTTGATCCTACCTCCATCCCTCTACTGTTCCAACTCTCTGCTTCCCTCCCTCTAAAACCTCCATTCCTGCGACCATTTCTCTTCAGGTGAATTGTGCCACCATTACTTCTACCTCTCAAGCTCCATTGCCTCAGGGTCCTCTTGGACTCCAATCTATCCTTTACTCCTCACATTCAATCTCTAACCAAATCTTGCTACTTCCACCTAAAAAACATTGCACGCATTCGTCCCTTTCTTAATCCAGACTCTACTAAAATGCTCATCCAAGCTCTTATTATCACCCGCCTTGACTACTGTAACCTCCTTCTCTCTGGCCTTAAGAGATCCCAGAATATCCCTCTGCAGTCTGTAAACAACGCCTGTGCCAGACTCATACACCTCACCTCTCTGTCAATCTCTACACTGGCTCCCTGTTTCCTTTAGAATCCAATTCATTATATTGGTGCTCACATACAAAGCTCTCCAACACAACGCCCCTGCCTACATCTCCTTCTTATTAGCAGGTGAATCCCATCCCCACCACTTCGCTCAGCCAATGATCGGATGCTATCAGTTCCTCATACCCGCACCCCCCAACTTTCGCCTTCAGGACTTCTCCAGAGCTGCACCCTTTCCATGGAACTCTTTCTCCTGCAACATCAGACTCGCCCCGTCTCTCCAGTCCTTCAAGAAGTCTCTGAAAACGCATTACTATAGAGAAGCCTATCAGCTCACTTCATGATCCCCCACTGTCATTTCCTGCTCCATCTTCCCAATCAGTCCTCATGCAACCCGCTACTTCAAATACCCTATTCATCCTCGCCTAATGTGTTACCCCTCTCCTCTTAGATTGTAAGCTCTTGAGCAGGGTCCGCCCTCCTTCTGTTCCGTGTGTGTAACATATATGTATATTTTTTATTCTATTTCTCCCATTGTACATTGCTAAGGAATTTGTTGGCGCTTTATAAATACTTGTAACTGTAACTAATTCAACTAAGGCAACAGATTCTGCCTCTTCTTTTGATTTGAGCACGGAGAAAAAAACTGTTTAAAATGTATTTTTTTTAGGTTTTTTGCCTCAAAACAAAAATTTAAATAGTAATTTTGCCATGTATCTTTTTTTTGTTTGGGGGGGTAGGGGCGCTCCACATTTCTGTGCCTACAGGCTCCTGAGGTGCAAATCTGGCCCTGATGAGAGGGTGTTTGACCTTCAGAACACCCCCACATGGTGGTAATAGCAGGACCAGGTGAACATACCTGTGTTGCCAGAGCGGATATTTTTAAATGCTGTTTTGGTGTATTTGGAAGCAGCAGCAGTTTTTTCTTTGTTCTGAGGCCTGCCTGTCACCACAGAGACCATGCAGAGCAATGCAGCCAGGACTTAAATTTCCACCTTCTCACCTTCCAGGGGGCACCACACACGGTCTGGAACTGCTGGAGAGGCTGGGGTTAAGGTGGCAGTGTAGACTTCTTTTGGCATGCCCTCCTCTTGACATCATCAGAGGGGGCCAGGCACCAGCAAGGAGGAAGGGACCAGGAGGAGAGAGAGAGCGCAGGCTTCCATATCCAGCACCGTGGGGGAGTCTGCTCTCTGACCTGGCAGATACAATGCAGCTCTCTGGGCACCAGGCTGCATCTTAGAGGAGGGGCAGCAGGGACACAGAACCAGGCAGATAGTTTAAAAATTTAGATCACTGTCAAGGCAAGTGACCAGGGATTACATTTTTTTTGCACCCCCTCCTGGTCTTGCACTCTTAGGCGGCCACCTGTACCGCCTTACAGTGCCAGCTCCTCTGATCACACCGCTTGCCTGACAATCTGCTGCTTTGCAAGATGTGTGTAAATATGTACAACGAAAACAGAAGACATCTGCTTCTTTGAACATAAAAAATATTTGTTGTACTAAATGTTCCACACAAAAGGTTACTATTTAAATACAGACTTGTTATACAACATTGGTTAGAATAGTTAATTGTCGCACATAACACAAGATATTTTATACAGGTGCCTTTCCCGATAGACTTCATTTTTTTCTCCCAGAGACATAACTCAGTCTTTATATAGTTTATTGAGAAGCATGTTAATCTATTAAACATGTGTGCATTTTTGGTGAAAGTCCAATTGCATTTATAACTTCTTCGAAGCCACAAGGGTCTGTTTAAAAAGTGTAACAACTCATGAACTGCGCTTATTCAAAGCACCAAAGAATTAATTATCAGGATATTAGACAGCGTATTTAATTGTTTCTGTTCCCAACTCTACTAACACATTTTTCCCCAGTTTGTTGCATATTGGCGAGCGCTTCAGACTGGGATTTTTGCCTTCTTTTGGATCAACAGCAGTAGGTGATGTGCGAGAGGCTGAACCCGATGGACGCATGTCTTTTTTCAGCCTATGTAACTTTGTAACTATGTAAATATTTTACTCAGAAACAATCAAATATGGACTAGAGCAATGGTTTCAGATTTCTCTGAGGTAAAAAAAGTGTTTTGTGTAAATAATGCAATCATCACTCTGCCTATATCCAATACATGATTAATTTGAGAAGAGTCCTATGAACTCCATGGAGGGGATTTCAGCAAACTCCAATTAAGGATAAAAGTGAAAGATTGGCGCTTCACACTTAACCAATCATCAGAGGGGGCCAGGCACCAGCAAGGAGGAATGGACCAGGAGGAGAGAGAGAGAGCGCAGGCTTCCGTATCCAGCACTGTGGGGGAGTCTGCTCTTTGACCTGGCAGATAATGCTGCTCCAACCCCTATGTGCACCCCACACATATGTAATAAGTCAAAACAATTAGGTACAAGACCCTGCGTGAGCACCTGTTCCCAATAGTGTTGAATGTACAAACGGAGGATTCTATGCAATTGTAGAGGAGCTATCCTTGGGGATTTCATGACGCTATCATAATACTGAGCCACTTAGGGAAAGAGGCTCATTAAATTGTGAGTACATTCCCTCTTGCTGACTGGTATCTCTTGGTGATTAGTAGAGATATTTGCGCAATGGAGATTTTTCATTTCTTTTAAAGCGCTATAGTTGGAACAACATATCGCATTGAAGTTTTCTGATCTGATAATCAATGTGGTTGGGTTTGACCCCCCTGTTAAGAGGTCAGAAGGTGACATATTAGGCTAGGGTCAGATGAGAGCATTTTGTACGGACTGTGCGTCCGTGCAGTAGGGACGTACTTACTGACTGACAACAAGGTAGTGGCCAAACAGTCCGTTTTTTTCACTGACGTATCTTTTAATTGATGTAGGAGGGAAAATAAATTAAAATGAAAAAAACATTCTGTCCGTCAAAAATGCTGGACGTATAAATGCAGTCCATCTGACCTCGTTTCATCACTCACATACAAAGCTACACGGACGTTGCAGACGTGGCGCACTCCGCACGTCCGTTCTAGCAGTATTACGTTCTTGCCTAACCTGCGTCCGTTTGCCGCGTCCGCCATGCATCCGCACTTCCGTGCGGACGTACTTCGTGTGTGGGGCTCCATTGGTCAGAATGCTATGCTGCCACGGACGTACAAATGTGCGGCAACACGGACGTGATAACTGCGCTCGTCTGACCCCAGCCTTAGAGCCAAATGGGGCTCCTCCTTTGTGAGTGAAAACCTACAACTAACATCTATATATTGATTGTCATTGTTTGAAAGACAATATTGCACCATATGTCCTTCTTTCTATATACTGTATTACATTCAGGTCATAAACTGTATATTGGACAACAGTCCAGAAAGTGGGAAAACAAGATAAGTGTGTTTCTCTTTGTACATTCAACACTATTTGGAACAGGTGGTACGCTCACACAGGGTCTTGTACCTAATCCCATGGAGTGGATGCTTGCGGTGGCACTTAGCGCCGCCGCGAACATCCTGAGGCTTAGGCTGGGGTTAGACTAACGCATTTTTAACGTGCGTTTAGGCGCACTTAATCACGGCCGCAGTAGCAGCAAATGACGGGCAATGATGGCCAATATACGAAGTACGGCCACACGAAAGTCCGGCCGCGCAACGCAAGTGGAAAATTAACGCATTTTTTCGAGAACGCAGAACCGCTAGTACTGACGTACAGAGTGTGCTGCGGCAGCATAGCGGCTTGTGTGATTAGGAGATGTCAGACGCTGCTAATGTCAAGCCTACATAACGTCCAGACGCAAAAAGTGTTTTATTGACGATCCGTAAAAAATCACGCATAAAAATGCGCGTCGTCTGACCGTTTTCGCGCATTCCGTAAAAAAATACGTCAATGCGTTCGGACGCACTTTTTGACGGTCCCTGCGAATAATGCGTTAGTTTGACCCTAGCCTAAGCGACATGTTAGGGTGCCGCCTGCACCGTATTATCAGACTTAAACAGGGATGCTAAGGAGAAACCTGCAGGCGCAGGTTTTTCTCCTTAGCATCCCCGTTTTAGCGTTAAAAACATAATCTAGTCCATGATCCTTTTTTTTTTATATTCTTTGTCTGACTTAAGTGACTATAAGGCACCAGTTCTACAATTCATAATGGGTTAACAGCTACACTGTGTTTCTGGATCCTAAATCAATCCAATGTTCAGTGGGGATTCCCAGAATCCATGATACTATATGGAGGAGTACAAACAGATTAACATTTTTCCTAGGATGCTCTGTTTATTACTGCCTGAGTAAACTGTTCTTGATTACCACACAATTATTTATTTTATCCTGCTGTTGCTCACATTCATACTCTTTTCCTAATCTGCTATTTCTTCACTTAGCATGTCTGCAGATTTCTATTTTGTCTTGTCATACACTTAAACAGGAGAGTCCAGAGTTCTGTCTAACAGCATCGTAAAGCAGTTTTTCTGCAAGCACTGCTGTGGCACCAACGTTCACCATATTTGCAAGCAAAGGTAAAAATCAACAGTTTTGTAGCTTTGGGGAACTGTGGTGATTCAGAGAAGCCAAAGTCAACAACAGAAGATGCTGTCAATGCAAATGATGGTGAACAACGCAGCACAACATTACCTCCATTATTCTTCTGTTAAGCAGGTAAATCACACATATTATCCATTTAGTTTTGCTTTATTGTTGTTTACAACAATGGTGAATATACTTTGGCGATTTTAATGTGATTTCGGGTGTATAAAGGCGTTATCTCGATTTTGCATTGTAATGCATTGAAAAGCACTCCTTAGTATATCAAAATTAACCTTTTTCAAACCCTTTTAAAGCAAGATTAGTGTGTCCCAGTGGCGTCCCTAGGAGGGGGGGCGAGCCGCACCAGGTGACACCACCCCCTAGGGTGACACCCAAAAAAAAAAGTTTTTTAAAAAAAAATAAAAATAATTCAAAGTATTTTACCAGGAAGGATACATTGAGAATTCACTAATTTTCAAGTATGTCATAGGTAGGCAAGGCCTAGGCTGGCACTTTCCAGGGGGCGGGAAAAAAAACCACCACTAAAGGGGTTACTCACAGAGAACCGTAATGACGCCAACATTTTGGTGTTATGTTGTTCCCTGCACTTCAGGGAATCAAATTTCCCCACCCTGCAGTGAATTCACCATTCACCGCAGGTTCCCCGAAGTGCAGGGAGTCGGCCGCCGAATGCCACCGCAAACCCGTGGCCTGCTGTTTTCAAAAAAACTACTGAACGAAAATGTCTGGAATTTACATATAAGGTCCTATGATTGATAATAAAAAGGTCTGTTACAGAAAAAGAAAAACCGCTATTAAAAAAGGGAAAAAAAAATTGCCGAAAAAAATTCACAGAAATTACTAAAAAAAATACTTAAAAAAAAATCCATCAATAAAGAGACTTTTTACTGCAGATTAAAATAATAAGCGGTTTATTAGGTATTGCATAAAACCAGGAATATTCTTAATATTGAAACCTATGGGGTTCGCCTGAATAAACCTGCTAAATGAAACCACCGAACATCAGGGCATTTGTCACGGGCGGTCCAGGCAGATGCCAGGGAAGGCCCTTTATAGCGTTCATTTTTAAGCCCTTGAGGCAGGTTTTAGTCTGCTGCATTACTCAAGATCCAGCACACACACAACTATACTCAAACAGAAAAAGAGAGATAGTACAGGATACAGACACAAGGGGGAGCCCTGCACTGGGTAAGATTTCTGATCTAAAACAGATTACAGGACTGAGGGTAAACACAATAAATGACAGGAGTTTGCAAGCACACAGAAAGTTACAATAAATATGCACAGCCGTCAGACAGAACCCTAAGCCATGAAAGAGGTCCTTTATAGTTGGCCTCTAATACTACCTATACTATGCTGCTGGGTAAATACAACATAAACCAGGCCATAAAGACATACACAGGTATTTACTGAAATAGATTCCAGGGAACAGGGAAAAGAGTAATCCAAAATGAAAGCCAAAGTCATACATGGGTAATACAGAAATACAGATTCAGGGAACAGACAAGAGCGTAATCTAAAGCGAAGCCAAAGTCAAACACGGTTATATCATATGCTCGGTATAGGGTACAGACAGGAGAATAATTCAGAAACCAAAGCCAGGGGGTCAGAATATCAGAATATTCAATAGCCAAAGCCAAGGGTCATACACGGAATATCAGACATAGGTTCTCAGAATCTCAATACAGAGTGCAGGTACCAAGTAGGTAAAGTCCTATACTATCACGTTCCATCCTCTGAACCCCTGAACCTGCATTCAGCACCTGCAACCAGCTATCATCGCAGCAGCTATCCTGGAACCACCCTGGTGGTACACTTCATGTACTACTTCTCAGTAACCAGCACTGGTTCAGAAAGTAAACAGTTAACACCAAACACATCACACTCAAAATAAAGGCATGACACCCCCCTCCTACCTTGCTTCATCATTGTACTTCATCCCTCACAGAGAGATGTGCTGTGCTCTGTTGCTCCTGAAACAACCCCAGCCTTGTCCTGAATCCCTATCCCAGTATCTGCTACTGTGTTTCCACCAACTTCAAACCACTCACCATCTTCAGCTTTGGCAATCTGGTCAGTCTGTTTATTCATCCACCTCCACCCATATCTGTGTCTGCAGTATACTGCAACTTGGGCTCAACCTTCCCTATTACTCTGGTGCCACCCCGGTACCAGTACGTGACATATACTGAACCAGAGAACAAGTGCACTGCTGGCCATATAAATAGGGCAGGGCACATCATGTGATCACAGACTATCAGCCACAGGGGAGATAGTCTGCAGTGGCTAAGCCCAATAACCTACCAGAGCTGATAAGCTCCGCTCTCACCACCAGGGGGCATGGCAGGAACCAGCGGAAATGTGAAAGCATTTCACTGACATTTCGCTGCTGTTCGGTGTTTGTGTTCTCTGAATAGATTAACCATTACTTCTCTATGGGGATTTTCACTGCCTTCGAACAGCACCGTACTTGCTGGCAGTTCGCCAAGATTTGTGCCTGAGCATATCACAGAGCTCTAGTTGCAAACTTAGGGGAGGGTGTTGGGCGGGCCACCCCAGCTACCAGTGATTATTGGAGTGTCATTCGGGGGTACTAGGAGGTGCCACTGTCACTGTGTGTCAGCTTTGAGCTCCGCTCTCAAACATGAGCAGTGGAGCAGGGCGTTTGCATTAGGAGAATAAAAATCCCCCTCTCCTCCCTTCATAGCTCCTCCCCTGCCCCGCAGCAGCTCTAGGAGAGGGGAGGGGATGTGATTTGTGTGCAGAGAGAGAAGATGACAGTAAACGGCAGGTAAAGCGAGGTATCAGCAGAATATGAAGCCCTGTCTGCTTACTGCTGTTTAAAGTGGACCTTTCCTTAACCTCCCTGGCGGTCTAATTTTTTCAAAATTTCGTGTCTAAAAGCGTCTCAATTTTTTTTTAAAGGAAACGTGTTTTGTACATAGTTAGCCTGTAATAATTAGGAATCATGCACTGAAATCCGTGCAATCAAGAGTCTTACTGGTAAAATCCTTTCTAAATAAATAAATAAATAAATAGTAAATACACTGTGTCCGATAAAGTTTGAAACACGACATAATAATTTATTATCCCAAAAATAATTATCCAAAATAATGAAAATAAATGATATTCAATAAAATACAACAAAAAACACTGAAAACTGTCTGCAAGCAAGGGTGAGAAGATGTATGGTCTATTTCTTATCCTGTACTGCCACCTAGTGGCCGTTCATAAACATTACACTGTATAATCCAAAATGTAAATTTAAAAAAGATTTATTTTATGCTGATCCCGCCCCCTGCATCATGTGACTCGCAGGGAGCCTTCCAGGAAGCAGCTCGCCGCGATCACACTAAGGGGAACAGCGAGGGAGCCAGGAGGAGGTGAATAAACATCCAGCCCGGGTGTGGCTCGGGGTTACCGTTCGCGGTAGCGAAATTTAACCTCGAGTCACACTCGGGAATACCACCAGGGAGGTTAACCAGCACTACAGTGATCAGAAATGTGGCACTGAGCTGCCTGGCTACTGGTGAGGTCCTGCATAGAGGGGCCCAGGCTGCATTCACTGCATCACCAGGGAATAGGCAGCCCAGGGTAAACAGGGACAGGGAAGAGGGAGTCTTAAAAAACTGGAATAGTAAAGAAAATAGACCATAGCAGCATCTCATACCTGCAAAACGCACACCCATTCTCTGCTCAGCAACTCCGATCCACAAAACCAGCCACCCAGCACACACACACAACTCCCATCACACAAAACCAGCCACCCAGCACACACACACAAATCCCATCACACAAAACCAGCCACCCACACAAACTCCCATTACACAAAACCTGCCACCCCACCACACACACACACAACTCCCATCAACAAAAGCCACATGTGTACTTTCCTTCATAGCATGAGGATGGATATGCTGTGAGTTTGCAAAATCACTTAAAAATAATTATTCAAAGAGAATCTACACTCGCCTCTTATTGCACAGCACATGAGGAGGACGCATGATCCACCTTCGGCAGATTCATAATATATCATTATTATATGTATACGTCATGTCCTGCCAAAATGCTATAACTAAAAATATTTCTGAAAACATTAAAAAAGTATGTGTGATTTTTTTTAAATTTTAAAGAGGGTGTGCCAAATATAGGGTCCACCCCGCTTGCCAAATGTTCTAGGTACACCCCTGGTGTTTCCCCTGTGAAGAAACAAAATCCTTTGTTTTATGTCTCTCTGTGCATCTGAGAGAAACCTAAAACCAGTTGCAAATAGCAGCGCTAAACCTCACTGTGACAAAAGTTCAAATAGCATTACAACTGCTAGGGAGGGGCAGAATACAGGGAGAGCTCTGGGGTACAGGGATAAGATTCAGGGGGTTATAAATAATGACTGAAAATCCCTGTACAGTATAAATACAAGGTGTTACTGTAATCTTCATATTCTTCATATTTTATATTCTATTGGTATGTTGAGGAAGCTGCGTTGCTAATAATCTCATTATGATCACTACAAAGCAGGAGATCTGACCATTTTTATTATTTATCTTTATTACAATTGCAGTATCTAACACAAAGATCTCTTCTGCCTGTATGATAATAAAGCAGACCACACTTTAAATTGTGTAAGATAAAGGAGGACACTATCTAGAGCTCAAAGTCTTACATTTCAACAAAATTTCTGTAACGGATAAATAAATAAATGAAAAATTAAAAAAAAAAAAAATTTAATTTGCTAATTTTTAACTTTCTCAGAATAACAATTTTTGAGCAAAACGTCTATTTCACCCTCCATTGTTAATTTCACATCCCATGTTTCAAATAAATGTGATAACATTTTTTTCAACAAAAATCACTTGATAGTGAAGGGGTTCAGGCTGCGGTCACTCGGGTGTACTTTTCGTGTCCATCTGACTGCACTGTTTGCTGATTGTCGTAGCTTTTCAAAGGAGTTAATAGAGAACAACACATGAATCATGTGCGCACTTTTTGACGCACAGGCAACTCATGTTGTCGAAATGGCATAGACATAAAAAAGCTACAACAGACGTAGAGAAATCCCTGCATACAGCTTTTTTTTCTCTTTTCTCAACGTCAGTCATAACTGACACAATTTAACCACAATCTCATCTGTTATAAAGTGCATCCATGTACGTGAAAAGCGCTCGTGGGACCGCAGCCTTAAAGCACCATTTCCACTGAATATCAATGCACACAGGTAGAAACAACAATAAGACTACTTCGACAGAAACTAAGATGAAATCTATATTGAATAACATTTTTTCAGTAGTTTGACCTCAACTTTAGCTTTCCAAAGGCACCTGTCAAAGGTCATGGCCTTGATTTTTTTTATTTGAGACAGTATTTTACCTGCAAAGATTTGAAATTTCTCTCATTTTCAAGTATGTCCTGGGTGGCAAGTATGTACTGTTAGGTGTCTTGCCCAAGGACACTTACTGGGGAGGTGCTCTTGCTGGGAACCTATGTCTCCACTGTTATAGAGCAGTGATGTTATCTCTACTCCACCCAGCCGGTATGATTTGCCAAAGCTCACAGATACTCAGATTCCGTTCATTTTGGACAAGTAAAACTGAGGTTGATGACACTCTACTAAGTTGTGGAAAAACAAGAAATACATTCTGCACTAGTGGTAACTGTGACGGAAACCCCATTAAAACCTACGTTGAGACTTATGCTAAGCAACTTCAGCAGAAACATCCCTATGTAGAGAATTTACCATAGTTTTGTTGCAGTTGATCATTGTATTCATGTGATCAAAACAAAACGGTTTAGATAGTTTTATGTAATTAACATTTATTATTACGTTCCATAAAACTTTCCGTTTTTGCACATTTTTCCTGATTCAAAATCAATGACCTATGGCTACTTTATCACTCTTCCAGCAAGATTACTGTTTCTAGAGATTGAAGATTTGTAGGAGTTTTTTTGTTTTATTTTATCTCACTTCTGATAGCTTGAAATACTGCTAGTCCCCACACTTCTCCTTCCTATTGAATCACCAACGCACTGACGGTTGCCCATGTAATTGTGTTGTGAGCAGCTCCATCTGTTGGTTTATTGTTTCGTTCTATGTTTATCTACCTTCTGAAAAGATGTGCAACTGTTTTTTGTTTACAGGAATGAGTTCTGAAATTAGCACATTAACCCCTTCACTACCGACATCAAGATATCTTGGGTTTCAAAGGCACCATCCGGCGCCCGATATTGAGATATCTCGATCTGCAGCTGTGGAGCTCAAAGCAAATAAACTTTGATTGTGGCAAACGTATTTCGTTTGGTTTTGGGTTGCAGAAGATGCCCTCAAAGTTTTTGCCCTGTGGACATAAAGACCAAAGAGCTAAAACTGTATAATTGGCTAACTGAATGTCCTAGCATCAGTCATTCAGCAGCCGATGCAGGGTACCTCGAACTGCAGTAGTAACGTCTGTCACTCAATTTGGCAGCAGTTGATGCCATCTACTGCCCAAATATGTTATTACAGTAAGAAATACACTGGGAATATGCTCAAATATTTCTTACTGTCTAATTAATTAAAAATGATTTTTTTTTTAAAAAACACTGGTTCCTAACAATGGTTTTTTTGAACATCACTTGATAGTGAAGGGGTTAACAACGAATAAGCAGGATTTCCCCCCCCCCCAGAACTCTGAGGAAGAGTTAAGCAGAAATTAGCACTTTCCAGAAAAGGTAGATGCTTTCTCTATGTTTTTAGGTATCTGGTATTTTTAGGTATGGTTTTTAAGCTAATTTCCCATGGATGCTATACTTACCTCAGCTCCAGGGAAATATTGATGCACATCCTGATAATTTGGCAATTTGATAATGCTCTGTTATCCGTTAGTACAATTCTACCTTTTGAGTTATTCCAAACCAAGTCTTTATTCCAGTTTGGTAATTTATTGTCTCATCATTTTGCAGTCATTCATGGGGCTACTCTTGGTTTCAGATGTGCTCTCAAAACGAGAATCTAAGCTGCCAAATTTTAATATATTCATATCCACGCAGATCTATGTTTGGTGCAATTATCCTCATGGCTGGGGCTCATATTGGTTAACAGGGATAATGCCTGCATTTGGAAGCGTCCAGCTTGTCCTTGAGATTTTGGAAGTTTGACTAAGGTCATTATGCTGCAAAGATCAATTTTCTGTCTTGTGTCTTTGTCGCTGGCATTATTTATGTAGCCTTGGTTCAAGCAGTTCTGTTTATTTGCATTGTTTACAGCTTATCTTTCATTGCCAGACTCATTTAAAACAATGCTGTGCGTGCCAACCTGAGTAAATGAGGATATATTTAGCATCTGTTGTCATTCTGCTGATTGTGAATTTCAATATAGAAAAATTGCTGACCATCATTGTGGTGAAATGAAATGTCACCGCTTTCATAAGAGTCCCTAAGCGTATCATGCATCATTTCCATAGAAAATCAACACTGTTTAGATAAAGGAAGGAGTATGAACAAAATTTAAGAGCCTAAAGAAAAAGTGCAGTGAGGGGACAGCGCTTCCAAAACACCAATGAAACGGTGTTAAAGAGACAATATACCAGAACAAAAAGGAGCTTACATCAAATAGAGGCGTTATTGTATGTCCTGGATATACAGACTTCTTTCATATTTCACATTAGGGATCGTCATCAAAAGAGAAACAAAACACACATGGCATAATATCGTTTACAAAATGAATGACAACTAAATAATGGTGAGCTGATACACTCACAATGTATGAGAGCTGCCAGCTCTCATATGATCGCCTCACGGGCTATTGGGGGCCACCCGTCCACTACAGTGTTCCTCTTGCATGGGGTATATCTTGAACAGAAGCAGAAATAATTCACACAGTCCGATCCACTAATCCAGATAATGCGTGCAATGAGTAGTATGTCACAGTTACATAGTTACATAGGCTGAATAATGACATGCGTCCATCGGGTTCAGCCTTTCACACATTACCTACTGCTGTTGATCCGAAGGAAGGCAAAACACTCAGACTCAAGCGTTCGCCGATGTGCAACATACAGGGAAAAAATTCCTTCTTAACCCCAGAATGGTAGTCAGATTTCTCCTTGGATCAAGAAGCTTTTACTCACATATTAAATATTATAACCCTTCATATTGTGTTTTTGCAGGAAGTCATCCAGTTGTTGTTTAAAAGTCTGTACAGTCTCTGACCCAACCACCTCAACAGGCAGAGAATTCCACAGCTCTATTGTTCACCGTAAAATAACCCTTCCTATGCTTTAGGCTGAATTTCCTTTCGTCCAGTCTAAATGGGTGACCTCGTGTCCTGTGTATAGTCCTATTAATTAATAGGTTTCCAGACAATGGTTTATAATGGCCCTGTATACATTTTTACAAAGATATCAGATCCCTCTAAGGCGCCGTTTCTCTAAACTAAACAGATCTAAGCTTGTTAAGCCTTTCCTCATAACGTAAACCTTCCATTCCCCTTATTATTTTAGTTTCCTGTCTCTGCACTTTTTCTAGTGCCATAATATCCTTTCTTAAGACAGGTGCCCAAAATTGCACGGCATATTCAAGGTGCGGTCTTACCAATGATTTATAAAGAGGCAAAATTATGTTTTCATCCGGAGAGTGAATTCCCATTTTAATGCATGCCATTACCTTGCTGGCCTTGGCGGCTGCTGTTTGACATTGCAGATTGTTACTTAGTTTCAAGTCTATGACTATTCTCAAATCCTTCTCCTGCTTTCATTTCCATAACCATTTAGGGTAAAAGTTGCTTGTGTGTTTTTCACTCCAAAGTGCATAACTTTGTATTTATCTACATTAAATTTCATCTGCCATTTAAGTGCTCAGTTCCCCAATCTAAATCCCTCTGCAGCGAAGTAAAATCCTGCTCACATTGTATTACTTTTCCTAGTTTTGTGTCATCTGCAAAAACTGATATATGACTCTCGATGCTATCTCAAGGTCATTTATAAATAAATTGAATAGAATTGGTCCTATAACAGACCCCTGAGGGACACCACTTACCACTGATGTCTATCTTGAAAATATACCATTTCTGACCACTCGTTGTACCCTATCTTTTAGCCAGTGTTCTATCTAAGAACTAGTATTTTCATCTAGACCAATTTTTCTTAACTTAAATAGTAACCTCTTGTTTGGAACTGTGTTGAAAGCTTTGGCAAAATCCAATACATCACATCCACTGCGACCCTCTGATCTATACTGACACTTACTTTTTCATAGAATGCAATTAGGTTAGTCTGACATGATCTGTGTTTCATAAAACATGCAGATTTTTGCCAATTACATTACACCTCCCTATAAATTCCTGAATATTATCCCTTCGTAATGCCCCAAATTATTTCCCAGCCAACGATATTAAGTTCACGGGTCTATAATTCCCAGGCATACATTTTGAACCTTTCTTTAATATAGGGACTACATCAGCTTTTCTCCATTCCTCTGGTACGATTCCTGAAAGAAAAGAATACTGAAAGATTAAGAACATAAGAACAGAGGTTTACATATTTCAACACATAGCTCCCTCAGTAATTCATGGGTGAATTCCATCCAGCTCTGTGGCTTTGTTCACATTCACTTTGTTTATTTGCTGCAACACCTTTTCTTGAGTCAACCAATCATTTTTTTATTAGTAAGTTTTTATCAATGAATTGCATGTCTCCTGTTATAGGTTTCTCTTTGATAAATACTGAAGAAAAATAGTCATTCAAAATTTCTGCCTTATCTTGAACTTCAGTTAATAATACCCCGACTCAGATTTTAGTGAACCTACACTTTCACTCTTGTTTTTCTTTTAGAATTTATGTACCTAAAGAATCTTTTTGGGTTGGTCTCTCTTTGGCTATTTCTTTTTCATTTTCTAGTTTAGCCCATCTAATCGCTTTTTTACATGCTTTATTGGCTGCCTTTATTTGATTTATAGTATGCCTCAGATTTATCAGATTTAAAAGCTTTAAATGCTTTCTTTTTATTTTTTATTTCTTTGGTTACCTTCCTAATGAGCCCCATCGGTTTTAGTCTGTTTCTTTTATATTTATTACCCAATGGAATATATTGGGACGTGTACTTTTCTAGTGTTAGTTTAAAGATATTCCACTTATCCTCTGAGTTTTTCCCATGAAAGAGTTTCTGCCAGTCAATGACATTGAGAGCTTCCTTTATTTTAATAAAGTTGGCCTTTTTAAAATTATATGTTTTAGCCTGCCCCCTATGAATGTGCTTTTTTGAGTTTATTTCAAAAGACACCAACAGGGTTATCCAAAGAGATTCGAAAAGTCACCGCACGTTCGGTGACTTTTCGTTCTCTTCAATTCGGTTCCTTTTGCCGATTGCATTTCGGTGACCCTGCGGTGTATTCAGCAAGCACCACAGGGTCCCCGAATTGCAGGGAAAAGCTGCCGCAAACCCGACGAAAACTAACCGAATGCACGCTGAAAACAAGCAAAAACATCTGGATTAACCTTTGAAAAACCCGAACAGGAGCCGAACAGGAGCCGAATCACACAGAGCCGAAGCAGCTGTGATGTAGAGGAGGCAGTGAATAAATTAGCAAAACCATTTGTATGAATCTGGGAAAAAGAAACGCTGTTTGCAAAGAAACTACTAAGCAAAAATGTCTGAAATTTTCACAGGAGGTCCAGGGAATGATAATAAAGAGGGCTGTTACAAAAAAAATAAGCAAACTGAAAAAAAAATCAAAAAAAAATCGGACTTTTAATTTTTTTTAAAAAAATTCAGAAAAATGCTTAAAGTATCCTAAAAAATCTATAAATAAAGAGACTTTTTGCTGCAGAATTTTATAATGAACGGTTTATTAGATATTGAATTAAAACAGGAATATTTTTAACATTGAAGTCTATGGGATTCTCCTGAATAAATTTGCCGAATTAAACCACCGAATGGCCGGGCATTAGGGGAACCTTTCACTGCTGGTTTGTGTTCTCTGAATAGCCGAAGCAGTGCTTTTTCATGGGGATTTCACTGCCCTCGAACAGGGACCGAACAGGCACCGTATGTGCAGGGAATTCGACAGGATTTGGCGAATTGCCTGCTCTCTGGATAGCCGAATGGCCAGGAAAGGTAACCGAACACTGATTTTCAGCGTTCGGTTACCCTTCTCAAGCAATTCGAATCTCTTTGAATAACCCTGCAAATTATGGTCACGGTTTCCAAACTGCTCCCTTACTTGACTATTTGAGAAAAGATGCCCATTGTTGTTAGGATATCTGTCTGGATCTGGTTATTATATCTAGTTGGCGCTTCTACCAGCTGTTTCATGAAGGTATCATTTAACAGGTTCAGAAACTGGATTCCCTTTGCTGAATTACTAGTCCCACTATCCCAATTAATGTCCGGGTAAATAAAATCTCCAATAATTAAAGTGCTACCAGGATGTGCAGCCTTCCTTATTTGCTCTAACAGCTGTTCTTCCTCCGCATTATCTATATTAGGTGGTTTATAGTGTATGCCAACCAATAGTTGACTTCCCTGTTTATTCCCCAAGAGATATTTACCCATAAGGATTCCATATTTCCCTCATTGCTTACCAGGTGTGTACTATTTGGCTTTAAATCCTAATTGACATACAAACATACGCTTCCCCCTTTATAATGTTTCCTCTCCCTCCTAAACAATGCGTAACCATGTCAATTTACAGCCCAGTCATGCGTTTCATCCCACCATGTTTCTTTTATACCTATTCTGTCGTATTGCTTAGTGTATACTATTGCCTCTAGTTCCCCCATCTTGTTATTGAGGCTCCTTGCATTAGCAAGAATACATTTAATATTGTTATGACCAACACCTGCTGAATGTGACTTTACATTTCATGCCTCCGCTGTTCTGACATTACCCATCCCCTGTCTCCACCCACTAATCTGAGCTGAATCAGATCCAATATCTTTTCTGTCTCCGTTTTGTAAGCGTCTGTATCCCTCCCTCCCATCCACTAGTTTAAAGTCTCCAACCTTTTAACCATCCTGTCACCCAGCACAGCAAACCCACTTTCATTCAGGTGCAATCTATCATGACTATACAGATTGTACCCCAATGCAAAATGAGCCCAGTGCTCTAAAAAACCCAAAGCCCTCCTTCCTACAACAAGACATAAGCCACACATTGACCTCCCTGATCTCCCGCTGCCTTCCCACTGTAGCGCATGGCACAGGTAGTATCTTAGAAAATACTACCTTGGAGGACCTCTTCAGTTTACTTCCTAGTTCTCTGAACTCATTCTTCAGGTCCGTCCATCTTCTTCTTACTTAGTCATTGGTACCAATATGGACCATGACAGCTGGGTCATCTCCAGCCTCTCCCAATAATCCATCCACTCTGTCAGCCACATGCCTAACATGGGCACCCAGCAAACTGTCTGGTTAAGGCGACCAGAGTGACAGATTACCCTATCTACTCTTTTAATAATAGAGTCCTCTAGCACCACAACCTGCCTAGGCTTACTCTTTATCCCTCCCTGATTTGGTGGGCTCATTCCGCTGCTGTTAGAGGGACCAGCCTCCTCCTGTACTGCTACACCTGAGCCAAGGCGCCCAACCTCTTCGCTCAAAGGGGCAAATCTGCTTGAGTGTGCAAGGTCAGGACTAGCCAACTTTTTTCTCTTCCCTCCCCCTGCTAGCACATGTCCCTGACACCCAACTACCAACCCGCTCCCCAGTTAACTCTGCTTGTCCCACATCACCAGATTTCTTACTATACTCTGCTCCGTGAGAAGCAGGCTATAACAAATATATAATAGCAATTAACTCCTGTTTTTAACTCCTACTTGCAAATAGCCTACTTGGGAAATAGACCACTACAAGGAGCTCCAAGAGCGTTGTCCTCGCTCTAGGGATATTCGCATAGGTGGTTGTTAATAAGGCACAACATTTCAGAAAGCCTTCTTTCACCTGAAGACAAGTGCATCCTCCTGCAGTAAATAAAAGTACGTCCAATGGATCAATATAGCACAAAGTATTTTATTAAGAAACAAAATCAATAAAACTTGTGGTTTACCCCCAAAGCTAAAACAAATAGTAAATAAGATCAATACAGCTAAGAAAACCAGATGCATTTTGCGCCACTCTGGTGCTTCATCCGTGGTAAAGAAAGGAGTCCGCCCATAAAAGAATTCTGTTTAAATAGTCCTCCTGTAAGGAAAAAAAGAAAGTGAAAGTGGAACCCGTTGGTTCCCATTACGGCCATCCACGAGGCACATCGCGAGCATCTGACGTCAGGGCTAGCGTCCAACATCATCTTTAGGCATCAGGCTGGCTCTCGGTATGTACCCCTGGTGTAATTGAATGCTAGAGAATCCTGCAGTCACAAATACCCACATGTGTGCCCCCTATCATAGGTCTTCCTCTCCTCCCGGAATCCAGATGTCGACGCACGTCGCTCGGCAGTTGTCATATCATGACGTCATCCCCTCTCCAACAAATTGGCGGCTCCCAGCCATCCTAGAGGGCATCAGATTATTCTCCCACTTTTCAGTCCTTATTGGGAGCAATATTGTCTCTTGCCGATAATCTCAATGTCAAGGCCCACGTTAGACCATATGGGAAATAAATAGAAACATAAATTAATATAAAACCAGATTCTTAACACAGATATTCCTAATACTATATAATTGGAAGGCTTCTACCCAGTGAGGACCTCATCACTAAAATACGTAATATCACAATAAGACCCTAATATAAAGATGGAGTGGCCATCTAAAAGGGAACGATGGATTGTAGGTGCTGTCAATAAAACGCCTCTCAACCCAAGGGAGAGGAGGGGGTTTGTATGTATCAAAAATCTCTCATAGTTTCCCCAGAGGGATAAACTGTTCCCTATAATGTAAGTGCTTATTTCAACTCCTAGAGATAAGGGTGTCAAACAAAAATATAAGCTTCATTTCTTCCTTATTGATCTTTTGTATAAAATCTTCCCCACGCCATTCTTTATAGACTTTACGTAGGGCAAAAAATTTAAGTCCCGTGGAGAGCAAACATGGTTGTTGCGGATATTCACCGATACAGAGTGTTTTTCAAACCCCTTTCTGATGTGTAATGATTGAAAATTTAGGAGATCCTGAAACAGAAAAGAAACTTGAAAGTATTCCCTAACTTGTGTAGCGCTTACCCCCGGAGGAGCCGCTGAATAAACCTCGGGATAGTCTCACCGCACTAGGAAATAACTATACACCAGCACTGTTGTGGATTTTTCATTATTATATTCTTTACTGATCCCAATAAAGCAGCATATAATACTCATATACGGTATTTGAATAACAAGAATTCGTAACACGGGAAAAACACGCGGCGGTAAATGAAACCGGTTAACCCCCTCAGTTCTGGAGTGTAAGTGAAAAATGGCTCAAAAATATAAATGTGTGTTGTCTAGGGTACCCGGGTACTGTGTTCAACTGGCCAGTGAATGAAACAAAAACAATCTTCGACTAGTCATCGTTGGGGCCCAAGTGCGCAATGTTCTGCGTTTTCACCAGGCCGAAGCCTTCTCACCCATCCGGTGTAACCGCTTGTCCTGGACCGATGAACGCTGAAGAAAGGGATCTCGAGAGGATCTGTGTCATGCCTCAGCCCTGAGAGTCTGCTGTGGTCAGCCTGGGTCACTTGCTCTCATTACCTGCTTCCCACCTAAGGGTTAACTCTGTGTCTGAACCTGAGGTTTTGCATAAAACCAGACCACACCCTCCTCCCCTTTGCTCTTTCATTTTGTGTTTTTCCCTTCCCAGTGTCCAGAGGTCTTGAGAGCTCCCTCTTGTCATTTGTATGTTGCCTGATTTATTTTGCTCTGCCGTGCATTTTTGCTGTGTCTGCATTACCTGGTTCCTGCTGGCTGGACGATCCACTGCGTGGCCCACTATCCAGTGGGTCCAGAGACTCTCAAGTGGCTTCCAGCCCTCCAGCTCTCTCCAAGGAGACCAACCTTCTATCAAGGTACATTTGCCTAAAGACTCCTGCTTCTCCTCAAGCGGATCTGGAGAGAGACTACGTGGTCCACCATCCACTTGCCTATTTTTTGTGTTACTGTTTGTGCTGTGCTGGACTTCTTGCTGTGAACCATTCTTCAATACAGCCTTATTGTATATATACTGCCTCCAGTGTCTGTGTGCCTGCTTATCCCCAGCGCTTGGGATTATATATCACAACACAGAGGCTGTGCCATGGCTCCTTCGTGGCGCGAGCCTGACATAATGAAAGAGCCAAAAACCAGGCCCGTGGGGGTAATACATGCACTGGAGGACATTGCTTATCAGCTGCTGCTTGTGGTAGAGGAGGTATGGAATCTCATGGACTGTTTTCCTCTTACACCTGGCCCTGTCAGGCCTTCACCAGAGAGCAGAGCATTGCAGCAACCAGCTGTGGCTAATCGCTCTCCACCTGAATGCAGAGCCCAGGCACCTTCTGTGGAGTCACAGAGAGAAAGGCGTAGAAGACTGAACCAATGCTTCTACTGCGGGTCAGATCTGCACCGAATAGATGTCTGTCCCATCAGACCTGCTAAGCCTCCAGTCGCTGCTCCTGTGCCACGCCAAGCTGCTGCTCCTGTGCCATGCCAAGCTGCTGCTCCTGTGCCACGCCAAGCTACTGCTCCTGTGCCACGCCAAGCTGCTGGTCCTGTGCCACGCCAAGCTGCTGGTCCTGTGCCACGCCAAGCCGCTGGTCCTGTGCCACGTCAAGCCGCTGACAAATCCTATCAGACTCCAGTCGCTACCAAGCTTCGCCAAGCTGCTGCCAAGCCTCGCCAAGCTGCTGCCAAGCCCCGTCAGACTCCAGTTGCTGCCAAGCTTCGCCAAGTTGCTGCCAAGTCCCGCCAGACTCCAGCTGCTGTCAAGCCTCGTCAGGCTACCAACGTTGGCAAGCTTCGCCAAACTCCTGTACCCAGGAGGCCTGCATCCAGTGTGGTCTCCTCGGAGGAGGAGAGTTCTAAGGAGGACTCGATTGCCGAGTACATGGAGACTCTGCCTACTGAGCCAAGTGAGGAAGAACCCATGGGTGTGGAGCCCACATTCCCCACAGACCAAGAACCTATGGAGGTTGCTCCTCTCCTGGTGGCCTCTACTATGACCCCCCAGACTGCTAAGCATCCTCAAGGTGGTCCTGGACGACAAATTGGGGCCCTGCTTAAGAGACCTGCATTCAGTTCGGGGTTCTATGGTTGTGACACCCTACCTTCTGAGACTCAACCAAGCCCACCAGACCAAATCCAGACTCTGTCCATAGCCTCTGATGGCTTCATCGTGCCAGACTCTGAGCTTACTGCATACGAACAGCGCCTGGCAGCTAAGGAGCCAGTTCCTTCACCCATCAGTGTGGGTGTTGCCACCAGCAGCCCTCTCACGCCTGTGCCCCCTGTGACCAGTCCTACTCCTGAGGGCTGCGTCTGGGCATCCAACGGGACTTTGGTCCGGAAAGAGGACTTGGAAATCTTTGAACAGGCCCTACATGCTCAAGGGGACATTTATGATGATCCAGACTCAGACTCTGATAGTTGGTGGTAACCTCCTTGCTACTTCCCTGATTTGGGCATGTCCTAGGTGCCCGGAGTGCACCTTTGTAAGGAGGGAGGTACTGTCATGCCTCAGCCCTGAGAGTCTGCTGTGGTCAGCCTGGGTCACTTGCTCTCATTACCTGCTTCCCACCTAAGGGTTAACTCTGTGTCTGAACCTGAGGTTTTGCATAAAACCAGACCACACCCTCCTCCCCTTTGCTCTTTCATTTTGTGTTTTCCCTTCCCAGTGTCCAGAGGTCTTGAGAGCTCCCTCTTGTCATTGTATGTTGCCTGATTTATTTTGCTCTGCCGTGCATTTTTGCTGTGTCTGCATTACCTGGTTCCTGCTGGCTGGACGATCCACTGCGTGGCCCACTATCCAGTGGGTCCAGAGACTCTCAAGTGGCTTCCAGCCCTCCAGCTCTCTCCAAGGAGACCAACCTTCTATCAAGGTACATTTGCCTAAAGACTCCTGCTTCTCCTCAAGCGGATCTGGAGAGAGACTACGTGGTCCACCATCCACTTGCCTATTTTTTGTGTTACTGTTTGTGCTGTGCTGGACTCTTGCTGTGAACCATTCTTCAATACAGCCTTATTGTATATATACTGCCTCCAGTGTCTGTGTGCCTGCTTATCCCCAGCGCTTGGGATTATATATCACAACACAGAGGCTGTGCCATGGCTCCTTCGTGGCGCGAGCCTGACAATCTGTCCTCGCTGCCACTTGGAACTCGATGCTGTTAACGCCTGCACTCCTGATCTGGTTCTCCTCCGCTAGAACCACGAACACATAGGCCGTCAGTACTCCTCTCCAGTTTGCAGCCTCTCCTCACACGATGTCCCTCTTCTCCCAAATTGTACTTTGTCAAGAACAGTTCAGCGTAGTACACAGCCGGCCGATGCACAATCTCTCTCCGATCACTGCAGCAATGGATGCCGCCGTCTCTCTGCGCTCCAACTCTGCCAGGATCCCAGAAGTGTCACTTGTGACTGTTCTCTCTCTCTGTTCGCTCTGTACTCTCAACGCTCAGGGAACAGCTCGATCTTTAACACGACTGTAGCAACTTCCACACTCTGACCTGGTTTCAAACCCTAACAGCCCCAGCATGCGTCCCAAGTCTCTCGTGGCTCTGCTCACTCTGCCCATGCCTTGCACGAGGCTGATGTCCTTCCTCCTCTTTGTACCACCCACTTCCTGTCCTCACACAAAGGGTGATGGGAGATGGAGTCAGTTTTGTCCAGCATAGTCCACAATGTCTCCCTCTGGTGGCAGCAAAAGTTCAATGCACCAGAATACAGTTTTAAAGCAGCGCTACACTTGTCCTTCAATTAGCCCCATATTCTAGTCATGTAGTAAAACAATTGAGCACAGTTTGGCAACTATACAATGCTTTTGTTAGGTCTAAAGTGTCCAAACTGCTAAAAAAAGTGATTCCAAGTCCCTGGTTATTCTTGACAGTAGCGCCAAGAAAAGGAAAAACAATAGAAGGTCCCAAATCCTACTTACAGTCAGGTCCAGAAATATTGGGACATCGACACAATTCTAACATCTTTGGCTCTATACACCACCACAATGGAGTTGGAATGAAACAAACACAATGTGCTTTAAGTGCAGACTGTCAGCTTTAATTTGAGGGTATGTACATCCAACTCAAGTGAATGGTGTAGGACTTACAGCAGTTTGCAGATGTGCCTCCTACTTGTTAAGGGACCAAAAGTAATGGGACAATTGGCTTCTCAGCTGTTCCATGGCCAGGTGTGTGATATTCCCTCATTATCCCAATTACAATGTGCAGATAAAAGGCCCCAGAGTTCATTTCAAGTGTGATATTTGCATGTGGAATCTGTTGCTGTCAACTCTCAAGATGAGATCCATAGAGCTGTCACTATCAGTGAAGCAAGCCATCATTAGGCTGAAGAAACAAAACAAACCCATCAGAGAGATAGCAAGAACATTAGGCATGGCCAAAACAACTGTTTGGAACATTCTCAAAAAGAAGGAACGCACCGGTGAGCTCAGCAACACCAAAAGACCCGGGAGACCACGGAAAACAACTGTGGTGGATGACCGAAGAATTCTTTCCCTGGTGAAGAAAAACACCCTTCACAACAGTTGGCCAGATCAAGAACACTCTCCAGGAGGTAGGTGTATGTGTGTCAAAGTCAACAATCAAGAGAAGACTTCACCAGAGTGAATACAGAGGGTTCACCACAAGATGTAAACCATTGGTGAGCCTCAAAAACAGGAAGGCCAGATTAGAGTTTGCCAAACAACACCTAACAAAGCCTTCACAGTTCTGGAACAGGATCCTATGGACAGATGAGACCAAGATCAACTTGTACCAGAGTGATGGGAAGAGAAGAGTATGGAGAAGGAAAGGAACTGCTCATGATCCTAAGCATACCACCTCATCAGTGAAGCATGGTGGTGGTAGTGTCATGGCGTGGGCATGTATGGCTGCCAATGAAACTGGTTCTCTTGTATTTATTGATGATGTGACTGCTGACAAAAGCAGCAGGATGAATTCTGAAGTGTTTCAGGCAATATTATCTGCTCACATTCAGCCAAATGCTGCAGAACTCATTGGACAGCGCTTCACAGTGCAGATGGACAGTGACCCAAAGCATACTACAAAAGCAACCAAAGAGTTTTTGAAGGGACAGAAGTGGAATGTTATGCAATTGCCAAGTTAATCACCTGACCTGAATCCCATTGAGCATGCATTTCACTTGCTGAAGACAAAACTGAAGGGAAAATGCCCCAAGAACAAGCAGGAACTGAAGACAGTTGCAGTAGATGCCTGGCAGAGCATCACCAGGGATGAAACACAGCGTCTGGTGATGTCTATGCGTTCCAGACTTCAGGCTGTGATTGACTGCAAAGGATTTGCAACCAAGTATTAAGAATGGAAATTTTAATTTATGATTATTATTCTGTCCCATTACTTTTGGTCCCTTAACAAGTGGGAGGCACATCTGCAAACTGCTGTAAGTCCTACACCGTTCACCTGAGTTGGATGTACATACCCTCAAATTAAAGCTGACAGTCTGCAGTTAACGCACATTGTGTTTGTTTCATTCCAACTCCATTGTGTTGGTGTACAGAGCCAAAGATGTTAGAATTGTGTCGATGTCCCAATATTTCTGGACCTGACTGTATATATTATATATTAGGGTCTGGAACACCTGAAGAGAGGCACAAAGATAAGTGTGTACAGAGCAATTGTACTGACCACTCTCCTTTACAACTCTGGGTTACCTACCGTCACCACCTGAGACTCCACTAGTGCTGCCTTTGCACTATACTCAGGCGTGTGCTGGCCATAAGGGCTACAGGGAGATTCTTGGTGGGCCGAAGGCTCAGTGGGCCAGTGTGATTGCTGGTTCACCGCACGGCTCGCGTTGCCCTTAATGGGTGACATGAGAACTTCCTCACCATCTGTAAAACAGACACAGCCTGCCACAGTCTCATATTGGGGCCACTGTTCCGGTGAGACCCACTGCGCATCCGCCTCACCTTAAGACATAGTTTGCGATCAACCTCAGTGCCACTGCGTTGCTTTACCCAATTGCTGTGCAACAACGCCGGTATCTGTAGAGCGATTAGTTGAGCGTCCCAGTTGGTTTATATACTATTTTTGTACGTGTTTGCATAATTAAAGTGGACCAATCTGGATGAAGTCCAGGGCTGAATTTTTGTCCCAGTCCAGCCCTGACTATACATGACATCCAGTGGAATTACTTTGTTGCCAACACTGAAGTACACCAACAAGCGGAGGTTGCCTGCATAGATGCAATGCTTTTGAAGATGCAGCTTCAGAGGGCAGGGCACATTTCCAAGATGGAAGTTTATCACTTACCCAAGGTTGTGCTGTATGTCGAACTGTCCACTGGTCACCGCAACAGCGGGGCGCCAAAGAAGAGGTACAAGGACTCTCTGTACCTGCCCCATCAACTATCAGCAATGGTCTGATCTAGGCAACGACCGTGACACCTGGAGACTCACCATTCATCAAGTTTCTCTTCCTTTGAGAGCACACGCAGAGCAGATCTGGAAGATAAAAGGAAACAGAGGAAGTACTACAACATCATGGCATTAAATTAAATTTCAGAGAAGACTCTCCCATGCAGCTGCTGTGACCGGATCTGCCTGTCCGTGATTGGCCTTAGCCACCAGCCAGATTGCAGCAGACGTGGACTGTCCGCTTCCTAAACCTTCACTCACAAAGTCAAGCCAGAGAGATATTACATATATATTATATAAGCAATTTACAGGACTGAAGTGGGATAAGAATACTTCACCTGCTTCCACGTTTATCTGTTGGGCTCTTATCAAGTGGATCTATAGTCTTCTTGATGCTCCACAGGGCAAAGACGCCAATTAGGTCCTCTGTGTCCTTCCGTGTGAACTTCAAAATGCCAGGATATGTGATGGGATCTGATTGATTCCATACTAGACATGTTCAGAGTCAAATTTTTTTTTAAAGAATTCACAATTTTGGTCAAACTTTGCACTAAATATCTGACTTTTTTTAAAAAATCTAATAAACTATTTAACTATTTAAATGAACCATTAGAAGTGTGTGAGGAGCTAATTGCTAGAGTGATCTCCACTAACTTTCCCAAATCCTCTGGCCCCCAAAGAAAGGGTGACTCCTTCCAACCTTACCAAACTCACCTGTGGCCAGTGGATGAACAGTTCAAATTACACCTGGGGGTGCATTGACACAAACCGAAAAGTATTGCTTGAATAAAAATCCTTCCCATTTTTTACCTGAAATGACAAAACAGTCAAAAATCGAATAAATCATAGTTTATCTGAAAATAAATGCACATGTCTAGCCTTAGAACTAGGGTTGATAATTAGACATGTGCACGGGCAAATATTCTAGGTTGCAATTTACAATTTTGTCTCTTTGATTTGTCTGAATTTCTTTGCACCGTTGATTCAGGTCATAGGAAATTCAGAAAATTTATTTTGGTTTGTTAAAATCAATTAATTTCTGGCATGCACACTGGCTTGTGCAATGCTCCCGTAAACGTTACTGACTCAACATTGTACAGTACAAATGAAATGAACCCATGCAATAAGTTTCTCGGTTCAGCTGTCAGGATGTCCTTTCATAATACGCCATATTGCGAAAAAGTATTCACTCACCTGCCTTGACTCGCATATGAACTTAAGTGACATCCCATTCCTAATCCATAGGGTTCAATATGACGATGGTCCATCCTTTGCAGTTATAACAGCTTCAACTCTTCTGGGAAGGCTGTCCACAAGGTTTAGGAGTGTGTTTATGGAAATTTTTGACCATTCTTCCAGAAGCGCATTTGTGAGTCACACACTGATGTTGGATGAGAAGGCCTGGCTCTCAATCTCCGCTCTAATTCATTCCAAAGGTGTTCTATCGGGTTGAGGTCAGGACTCTGTGCAGGCCAGTCAAGTTCATCCACACCAGACTCTGTCATCCATGTCTTTATGGACCTTGCTTTGTGCACTTGTGCACAGTCATGTTGGAAGAGGAAGGGGCCAGCTCCAAACTGTTCCCACAAAGTTGGGAGCATGGAATTGTCCAAAATGTCTTGGTATGCTGAAGCATTCAGAGTTCCTTTCACTGGAACTAAGGGGCCAAGCCCAGCTCCTGAAAAACAACCCCACAACATAATCCCCCCTCATTTGGATGGGTGAGCGAATACTTTCGGCAATATAGTGTATGTGCTTCTGATGAATCAGTGATTCACCCAAAATTTGGACAAATCTCAATTCATCCAAAAATCAACGCACTTGTCAAGTGATCATCGCTGCTACGGATAATCAGGTTGTTTTACAGGCACTAAGCTGGTGACAGGTTATGGAGGAGCCATCCCCTCTTTGCAGTCTGCAATCTACTCTGCCAAGTCATCCACTCTCTGTAATTCACTTTTTGTAGTGTTCCTCTCAACATGGAATAGAGTTCCATATAATAAGTATAAGAGACATTAATGTACAGTAACCTCGGGCAGGGAATTGCATCACTCGAGCCCCAAGCCCAGTTTCTGGCAAGAGTGTAATAGCAATCTCAGTCGACAAGGTGACTTATAGACAAAAGTGGAATAGGGCCCCTAGTTTCCTCTCTTTAACATAGTCTTACATAACAATATTCAATTCTCATTAAATTGTTTCCTTAAGTTTGGACTTTAGATGAAACCATTAAATCTACCTTTGTGTCACTAGCCCTGGCCCAGACCATTGTGAAAATGTTTTTCCAGGATTTCCCAGGATGGCAATGGAATGGTTCCTTAAACTCACATAATTTACAACTATTTTAACGGAGGATCAAGAAAAGAGGAAGTGTGTGCCGCAATCATGACATATATATGTTGAATTATGATGAACAGGGCGCATTTTACAACACATTATTTTAAAAGATGTCACATTCTCCAAGAGGTTCCCACAGGCACAACAAAGGCAATCTCACGACAAAAAACAGTTACGTGAAAGAGTATTCAATTTGATTTTTAACAAAGTTTTTATTTTATTTTTAGTAAAAGTGAAAAGGAATTAAACATTTTCACACTTAAAGGGACATTCTAAACAAGAGGTCCTCAACCTTTTGGAAGTCAGGCCACACATTAGACAATTCTTGAGTACATACATTATGATGGCGGTGAAAGGAATTGAAGATTCAGTTAATGAAACTAAGCTTGCTTATTTTTTATGAATAATTCAATGTTAGGGACTATTTCTGTGGAAACTAATCAAAGGGAGTGGTCCACATGACAATAAATAATTTGTGTCCTCAATTTTGACATCGACCGTGCTTCATTCTGGAAAATATCCGTTTCTGTAGAGCGAGAAAACTCCTGCTGAAGCATTCTTAAATAAATTTCCTAGGTATTCCATACAGTGTTTTATCAGAGCTCTGTGCTGGGAGTGGGGACATTGCAGGGAAAGGTTAACCTATAACAATAGCCAATCATTTAGCAGGAGATCATAGCTGAGATTTATGTGCCAAGAGAAGAGCCTTTGAGGGTTTTCTCCTTTTATCTGTGCTAGAAGAATGGGAAGTATTGGGGACCTCCTGGGAGAAGTGAGCAAGGTGCAGTTCTGGATTGATAAGGACTGTGTCAGGTACTGTACCAGGGTGGTACAGAAATTGCCGGATTCTGAGCCGGGATGCGGTGATGCCAAAACAGGGGTCTGCGGTGAGGGGTGAGGTTGCTGCTCGAATCGGCAAAAAACAAACGTGAAGCAGGGGGAAATCAGAAAACACAATACCAGAGGGTCTGGAAACACACAGGTTTGGTTCAGTACAGGTTTTGGTTTTCAGGAAACCACAGGGGAACTACAACACAGGTTCTCTCTTGCTGAGAGCAGATACAACTAATTGTGAAGCAGGGAGCAGAAGGGGTGTGGCACTTTTATTAACAGATAGGTCAGATGACCTGAAGTGTGTGAGTGTGTGTTTTGGTGCATTAACTATTTAGCTGCTGGAACACAGTGCTGGAAACAGGACTGACCTGAAGTGCAGGATCGGAAGGGTGCTGCCCTGCATGGATCGGTAGCCTGACATACCCCCCTTTTTAAGGAGCGACCTCCGGGCGCGAACAGAGTTGGTCTAATGTCATTTGGCAATTGCCAATGCCTTTTCATAGTCAGCAATGTCCGCCAACAGTATACTCCGTAGGTTTGGCACACTGGTAAGTATTGGCGTATACAGTGTCCTGGGCATCATCTTCTGGCCACCATTCTGAGTCAGAGCAGTCATCTGAGGAGGAACAGCTAAGTGGGAGGCAATATTGCCGGGGTTTTCTACGGGGAATACCGGTGCCAGTCCTTATAGAACCCGTACGCTGACCTGGGGACCCTTGAAGAAGCTGAGCAGTCTGAAGTCCCGATGTTGGCTGGCATAAATCTTGCGCTGACTGTATCCCACTGTCAGATTCAAGGGATTCCCAGTCCTCTGACTCTGTGCCATGCGCGGAGTGGCAAGGTGACAATGGTATAACCGGCTGGCTGAGGGTGATAGGAGTAGCTGTCGCTACCATAGTGGTGTTCTTGGAGTGGTGTGCAGCTTCCCTTCTCTTCAATGCCTCTTCGAATCTCGCTAGGTCTTCTAGGCAAACCAGAATCCCGTTCGAGGCATACACGCAGCCAGGTGGTACACGGTCTGGAGCCTGGGTAGCCATGATCTCCATAAACTCAGCTTCCAGGAGCAGAGGGGGTTCATAGTCCATTGGATCAGGCTCTATAGGCGAGGTGTCCTCAGCCTCCATGGGGATGATAGGATCTTCCTCCTCACTTGCCCTGGTAGACTTGAATTCAACACGTCCAGGGTCAGCAAGTAGGGAGGGTAGTTTATTTCTGGGTCTGGGCAAAGGCTTGGTTGTAGGCACCGAACACTTGGACCGGGGTGCACTTATGGGCACAGGAATTGATTTACACACCGGGTTTCTTCTGGGTGTCAGTTTGGGAGCAGTGGGTTTTCTAGGAGCCGGCTTGGGTGAAGGCGCTGATCTTGGTACCGGGGTTCTTCTCACCAGGGCAGACTTGAACACGGTTGTGAGTTTTTTTGTCTTATGGGACAGTTTGCCGACCAGTGGGTTGGAGTGGAACAATAGAGGCACAAACCTTCAGCTTGTCTCCTGGCACGATCCTGTGGTGATAGCGGTCCATAGGTTTTTCTTGCAGGAGGAGTGCACACCCTGCCAGATGAGCCCCACACAGACTGTATCAGCTCTTTCATGAATTCAGTCAGGTGTGCAAACAGTTCTTGCAGGGTTTTCTTTACCAGCTCCACCACAACATGGATCACCGTGGGTTCAGCGTTAGGCTTCAGCATTTTGTCAGGTACTGTACTGGGGTGGTACAGAAATTGTAGGATTCTGAGCCCGGGATGCGGTGATGCAAAAACAGGGGTCTGCGGTGAGGTTGCTGCTGGAAGCAGCAAAAAATAAATAAACGTGAAGCAGGGGAAAATCAGGAAGCACAATAGCGGAGGGTCTGGAATCACAGAGGTTTGGTTCAGTAACAGGTTTTGGTTTTCAGGAAACCACAGGGGAACTACAACACAGGTTCTCTCTCGCTGAGAGCAGATACAACTAATGCTGAAGCAGGGAACAGAAGGGGTGTGGCACTTTTATTAACAGATAGGTCAGATGACCTGGAGTGTGTGAGTGTGTGTTTTGGTGCATTAACTATTTAGCTGCTGGAAACAGGACTGACATGAAGTGCAGGATTGGAAGGGTGCTGTCCTGCACAGTATATCCATGTGTGATCTGCTGGGGGCAGTATATACCCATGTGTGAGCTACTGGGGGCAGTATATATCCATGTGTGAGCTGCTGGGGCAATATATATCCATGTGTGAGCTACTGGGGGCAATATATATCAATGTGTGAGCTGCTGGGGCAATATACTGTATATCATTGTGTGATCTGCTGGGGGCAGTATATACCCATGTGTGAGCTACTGGGGGCAGTATATATCCATGTGTGAGCTGCTGGGGCAATATATATCCATGTGTGAGCTACTGGGGGAAATATATATCTATGTGTGAGCTCCTGGGGGCAATATATATCAATGTGTGAGCTGCTGGGGCAATATACTGTATATCATTGTGTGATCTGCTGGGGGCAGTATATACCCATGTGTGAGCTACTGGGGAAGTATATATCCATGTGTGAGCTACTGGGGGAAATATATATCTATGTGTGAGCTCCTGGGGGCAATATATATCAATGTGTGAGCTTCTGGGGGCGATAAATATCCATGTGTGAGCTGCTGGGGCAGTATATACCCATGTGTGAGCTGCGGGGGCAATATATACCCATGTGTGAGCTGCTGGGGGCAGTATATACCCATGTGTGAGCTGCTGGGGGCATGTGGGCTGTACGTTGTATGGGAGGGGTTTATGGGTGTGGCCTACTGTGTAGGCATGGCACAAGGGGCCCCACTAGCTCCTATTGCCCGGGGACCCCATTACTTGTCAGTCCGCCCCTGGGGGGGATCAAGTTGGGAGGAGTTCTGATGTTTGCCAATCGCCAGAGGAACAGAATTTGGTACAACACCAGTGAAACTTTTCAATGAGAAGATACTATACCACAGTTTTACTATTTGATAGTCTTCACAAGCTACAATGAAAGGATCCATGGGCTACAAGTGGTTAGTGGGGTAAGAGTTAAGCGCCCCCCTGCTCTAAGCAAAATATTTGACTCTATAGGTGTCCCTGTGTACATTTATTTTGGGCTCTTTTGTTATGTAAGCTGCCTCCCCCCCATAGGGTCTATTCACTAAATGGTGAAGTCAGGAGAATGGCGGGAGAAGTGAACAATCTAGACCAAACAGCTGATTTGGAAAGTTAGATAAATGGGAGATTTTTTCTGGTTTGGCTATTTGGACTTAAATCACTTGCAATTAGGGATGTGCACAGATTTATTTTTTGTTTCGGCCGATTTTCGTTTCGACTCGTTTTTTCGTATTGACTTTTTGATCGTGATATTGGAAATTTTCAGTTTTTTCGGATCGTCTGTTCTCTTTGTTTCAAAGGGTCTATTCGTTTTGACTTAGATGTTTAGGTGCTGCCCGGCAGTGTGCGGAATCATATACTGCATTATTATACTGTAGAGTTGCTGCCCGGCAGTGTGCGGAATCATATGCTGCATTAATTATACTGTAGAGATGCTGCCCGGCAGTGTGAGGATTCATATGCTGCAACTATTGAATTTGAAATGAACTTTCAAATGGATATCGAGTAACTATCGAATTTGATCGAAACGATACAAAATTACGGAATCAGCAATGGAATCGAAAAATACGATGTCCGAAATGAACGAAATGGAACCAAAATCACGAATGGAATGAAAATGACTTGCGCTTTTACAAATTTCACGTTTATACGAAATAACCAAATTATTTTGTTTCATATCGGAAATTATTTCGGATGCTGTGTATTTCATTGCCGATCCGATTCGGAACATCAGAAGAATCACCGAATCGACCAGATTAGCGAAAAAAATGAATCTGTCCGAATCGAAACGCACATCTCTACTTCCAATTTTCCTGACGTCACCCTTTAGTGAATAGACCTAAGTATCTTTCCATCACTTGCTCCTCGCTTTATCGCATTCGCCATATAGTGGAGTCTATTGGTCGATCACTGACTCAAATCATTATCATTGTATTGTGTGGGATGTATTTAAAGGACATTACCAGGGGATAGATTAAAAGTCTTTTAAGCCCCCTGTTTTATTCAGCTGCCATCTTATTTCAGTTAGCCTCAAGAACAATACACCCACTGTAGCCTTATCTAAACATTCTTTCTACCACCTCATTAATAATAGATACTGTAGATGAAATAAACAATAGCAGTAAAGAGAAAACAAATTCACAGATATTTGTAAATGTTGCATTTTGGGAAAAATTCAGAAAATGGAAACGGGAGGTAAAAAAAAATATTATTTTTCCTTTTTGCATGCAAATACTTCAAGCAGAGGAAAAAAATAGCAGCATGTGTTTTATAATGTGGTTTTGTTTGTAATGCACAAGTAATCTAGTTACAGCTTATGTAAGTGGTAGTATTCATTTTAAGAGACACATAAGTAATTAGTTATTGTGTACTACTAGAAGTATGCACTCTCCTTTGCAGAAAACACCTTGCAAGGTATCACAGGGGCAAGCATGGCCAAACTCCTCAGGACCATGCAGATAAAGGACTGAGAACCCAAGAAAAGAGAATAGAAAGGGCCTTTATTTGGACCACATCATGTACAACATTTCACATGTGACCAAGAGCCTTTATCAAGGTTCCTTGAGGAAGCCAAAACGCATGTGATCCAAATAGAGGCTGCTTCCTTTACTCTTGCTTGCACGCCCAATTTTTTTACCCGCATTGACAAAAGTCGTCAATGTCAGCAAATACTGAGGGCTCTATTCCATAGTGAATACTATCAGGTCTATTCAAATAAAGGTGAAAATCAGCAGAATTGGCAGGAGAAGAGAACAATCTAGACCAAATAGCCGATTTGGAAAGTGAGATAAATGAGAGAATTTTTCT
Organism: Leptobrachium leishanense; assembly: GCA_009667805.1. Classification (NCBI taxonomy): domain Eukaryota; kingdom Metazoa; phylum Chordata; class Amphibia; order Anura; family Megophryidae; genus Leptobrachium; species Leptobrachium leishanense. Next base: position 61,976,200 of record CM019075.1, on the reverse strand, counting down.
AGTTTGACTATTTTGACCTAGAATTTTCACTTCAAGTAATTCTCCTGAGTATCACCTTTCTTTGAATAGACCTGTAAATGTAGTGTTCAGATGAGTAAGTGTTAGCGGCAAGTTTAGTAACTTTAATGCATGTACCCAGTATTACATTTCGAATACTAATGCTAAACCTCCTAAAAATCTATTACAGCATTGGTGATTGCACTAGCTTATGCAAGCTTCTTGTACTTTGCGCTCCCCATACTTAGGCTGGGGTCAGACCAGCGCATTTTTAACGTGCGTTCTGGCGCACTTAATCACGGCCGCACTAGCAGCATATGACGGGCAATGACGGCCAATATACGAAGTACGGTCGCACGAAAGTCCGGCCGCGCAACGCAAGTGGAAAATGAACGAATTTTTTCGAGAACGCAGAACCGCTAGTACGGACGTACAGAGTGCGCTGCGCCCGCTAGCGGTGTGTGTGTGTGATTTGGAGACGTCAGACCCTGCTCGTGTCCGGCCAACATAACGTCCAGACGCAAAAAGTTTCCTGGTTTGGATTCGTAAAACATCACGCACGAACATGCGTATCGTATGACCGTTTTCGCATACTCCGTGAAAAAATACAACAATGCGTTCGGACGCACTTTTTTACGTTCGCGTGTAAAAATGCTTTCGTTTGACCCTAGCCTTATTATGGGGAGCGCAATCAGTAATTAGGGTTTGGACTACAAAGTCCTAACGCTAATTAACACATAGAAGTGGTAATGAAAACGTTAACCACAGCTTTAAGCTGGTGCTAATTGATTCTGCTTCTGCTTCTGCTCCAGCTTAAACCCCCAAAAATCAGATAATCACCTCTCATACCAGGACGAGAACTGTGGCCCGATCTGCCGCTTCTGACTGCCAGGAGCAGAGTGAGTCTGGGGAGAAAAAGTGCGCAGACTCCGTCTGCGAATCAATCCAGGACCCTGCCCGATCTCACGAGAAAGAAATCTCGCAGGTCTCACGGCCTAGCAGTGCAACCCTCCATTGAGTCCTATGGACTCCAAGAAGTGATACTTGTGGCTGGCTGTGTGGAAGTGCTACCGTGAGTATCAAAGAGCGTAGCACTGCGTTCCGAGACAGGCTGCTGAATTAGCGTCTGCCCCAGAATAGTACAGTAAAATGGGGACACTTATGGGAAACCTGCAGGTGCAGGTTTCCCCCGTTAGCCCCCCATTTTAGTGCAGGGCACGGAATAGTGCCCTGACTCTTAATGCAATGTGCTTCAATATAGAAATGAATTAAGATTCATTTTGGAAATAAGAAAATTTTTTATTTATTTATAAAGTATTTTACCAGGAAGGATACATTGAGATTTCTATCATTTTCCAGTATGTCCTGGGTTCAAGAACATTGACTTGTTACAGAAATACAAAGTAATAAAACGCAAGATATTAAAAATACAACACAAATATACAGATTAACAGAAAATAAATATGTAAGAAATATATTCACTATATTACATGTTTACAGGTGCATTCTGTATCGAGGTATATTAACAGAGATCTCTTAAGTGACTTTAGACTGGGGGAAATTTAGTGGCATCTATGAGGTTATTCCATAATTGTGGTGCTCTGTAGGAAAATGAGGATCGAGCCACTTTCTTTTTGTATTCTGGTATTGTAAGTAAGGTGCAGGTCCTGGATTGGAGGTTATAGGATGAGAGAACTGCTGGGGGAAGCAGTCTATTCAGGTAGGGTGGTAGCTTCCCAGAAAAGCTCTTATACACCCAATGTTCTGTTTCTCCACCAAAGCACTGAGAATGTGATCTCTTAACTTACTGTTGTGATGAGATGGCTATAACTCCCAGTCTAGATGAATTTCAGGCAGTGACTCAATCGAGATGACACCTTGAAGATCTGTTGAAGTTTTATTCCAAAACTGTAGAAAATCCACAACAATATACATCCGATAGGTCAAAAAATCATAATGAATCTGAGTCCATAAGGCTTGCAAAGAATTACTGGGAAGGGAACAAGGGTGGAGCTATAACAGGAAATCCCTACACCATGAGGAAGGGAGGGGAGAAACCCAGGGGGAAGATAAGACATGTGCAATTCTTAAAGGCATATCACAAGTCATGTGAAACATGACACTCCCCGTCGAAATCTATGATTTCTATAATTAAATAACTTTGACTAAAGTTCAAAACAAATAAGTGAAGATTCTTTTCCAGGAACATCTGAAAAACAAGAGGGAAGGGAAGAACAAGAGAAAAGAATGCAACATTAACAATTCTTGCAGATCTTGATCTTGATGGTCCGGGCTGTGAGAAGAACAGTCAGTGAGTCCATCTTCAGAGGGGAAGGCAGCAACATGCACCAATCCTTCTTACCTCCCTTTGTCTCAAATTGATGACTTGTGAGGCTTGTCTTCTTCTTTGGGCAGAAGGCGTACAAGTTCCTTTATAGGCCTGAAGTGAAGTGTGGAGAATCTTCTTTCATGAATAAGTTGTAAAGTTTTCTGGTCCAGTACCAGTCTAGGAATTTTCTTGCAACTCCAATCATGCGTTCCCAAGAGTCTCCCATGTGAAAGGAGTGAGGTGGGTTGAATTCCCATTTACACTTGTCATTCAAGAAGTTCAGTATCTTTTCTGGTCAAGAGGCCTCCTGAATTGTGGGGGGGTCTTTACAGATGTGCCGCTTGAGACATTGTTTGTTCGTGTCAGAGCTGTTTGTAAATTGATGAGCAATGTGAATAAGACGTGCAATGGCTCTTACAACAGAAGACCACTTGGAAAAGCGTTCAAAACGGTGAGGACTCAGCCTTACCCTTTCTTTCACAGAGGTGTTGAGTGTAACGGTAACAGCTCTAATTTCTTTATCCAATTCTGGTTCAACCAGTTCAAATGTAGAATTTGAGATGAGGTCTTCATTCAAGAGTATTGGTGGGGTTAGCCATAATGTGTCCAGAAAGGCAGTAGCAGGTACTGCACGCGTACCTCGATCAGCAGGGTTGGAGTTAGCGGACACATAGTGCCATTGTTCAGGTGCAGAGAACTTTCTTATACGTTCCACTCTGTTGCCGACAGGCAAGTGGAACTGTCTTGTCTGATTGTGTATGTATTGCTTTGTGAAGGGCTTGTCACAGGCTGATACTTGTAATGTGAACGTGTCTTGCTTAACGTTCCAAAGCAATCCAAGACTGCGCTGTGTAATGGAAAGGTCCGTTCCTAGTTGGAATTTCTTCACACTGACAGCGTAGTCATCAGAGGGAAAGGCTCTCATGGCCTTGTCGCTGTTCGAAATGATTTTGTGAAGTCTGAGGTTTGCAGTGGCAAGCATGTTCTGAGTTCTAGTGAGAAGGTCAATAGCTTCTTCTTCTGTAGGCAGAGATTTGAGTCCGTCGTCTACATAGAAGTTCTTTTCGACGAACTGTCGTGCATCAAACCCAAATTCTTTCTCTCCTTCTTGAGCCGTTTTCCTCAGTCCATAAATTGCTACTGCGGGAGAAGGACTATTACCGAAAACATGTACCTTCATCCGGTAGTCTATGACTTCATCATTGACATCATTATTGCGATACCATCGGAATCTGAGGAAGTTTCTGTTGTCTTCACGGACGATGAAACAGTGGAACATCTGCTGAATGTCAGCCATAATAGCAATTGGTTCTTGTCTGAAGCGAAGTAAAACTCCTATGAGGTTGTTGTTCAGATTAGGCCCAGTGAGAAGACTGTCATTGAGGGAGACACCTTCATGTCGAGCACTTGAGTCGAAGACCACCCTAATCTGATCAGGCTTGCGAGGATGATCGACGCCAAAGCATGGAAGATACCAGCATTCTTCTCCTTCCTTAAGCGGAGGTGCAGGCTCAGCATGATCTCTCTCAAGCACTTTCTGCATAAAGTCCACAAAGTGTCTTTTCGTCTCAGGTTTCTGATTCAAACTGCGTTGTAAAGAAGTAAACCGTGCTTCTGCATGTTCTCTGTTGTTTGGTAGTCTCTTTCTTGGAGTACGAAATGGTAGAGGTGCTACCCAGCTGTTGGAATCATCTTGGTGGAACTCTTTACTCATGGTTTTCAGGAATTCTTTGTCTTCCATGGTAGCTGCCAACTCGTTGTCTTTAGATGTTACCTCAAACACTGTGTTGCCGATGTTGTCATCCCAGAAATTAAGAGCTTTCTCTTCGTCCTGTATGATGTGTCGTTGTGCGCTCTTATGAAGCAGTCTTTCCTTCACGTGATATTGGTGTGGTCGTCGTGCAGAACAAGAAGTCCGACCATTTGGCAGGACGTGTGTTTTAAAGGAGGACACAGAGTAAGGTTTTCTGCCTTTGTCTCGACAAACATTGCCTATGATGACCCAGCCTAGATCCAGACACTGAGCATATGGAGCATCATGTGGACCGTTGATTTGTTGACGAACTTTGTGCACCCTTAAGATGTCTCGGCCGAGCAACAGTAGGATCTCAGCACTTCCGTCGAGGGCTGGTATTTGGTAGGCTATGTCCTTCAAGTGAGAATGGTGCAAGGCAGCTTCCGGAGTAGGGATCTCCTCTTTGTTGCTTGGAATCTGGTTGCACTCAGTGATAGTGGGCAAAGGTATTTCCACATTGTCGTTCAGAGGAGCAACCACAAGACCGCTGGCTCTCCTACCTAAGACTTCTGTAGTGCCGGTGCAAGTAGTTAGGGTATATGGTAGAGCATTTTCTTTTATGTTCAAAAGTTCAAAAAAGTGTGTTGTTGCAAGAGATCTGTTACTCTGATCATCCAGAATGGTATACAGTCTTATGGCCTTTTCAGGTTGACCTCTTGGGTATACACGAACCAAACATATCTTTGCACAGGATTTGTCACAGAGTCCTTCTCCACAGACTTCCGTACATGAAGAGAACACTGAGGTGGAAGGTACTGCTTGATCTGTGCGCTCCCCGCCTTGCTTTGCCTCAGGAGGATTGTTTGTGGGCTTAGTAAAGTTGTGCGGATATGGATGAAGAGCTTGTACATGGTCATCGCTGTCACACTCTATGCATTTAATGATAGCTTTACAGTCCTTTGCAAAGTGTTCTGTGGAGGCGCAGCATTTGTAGCAGACCCCAAATTTCTTTAAAAGTTCTTTACGTTCTTGTAGGGTTTTCTTTCTGAAGCCAATACATTTCTTAAGTGGATGCGGTTTGTTATGTATGGGACATTGGCGATTTGGGTTCTCGATGTTCTTGTTTTGTTCAGTCTTTTCAAGAACTGTAGCAGGTGCAGGTAGAACAGTGGTCCTTTTCACGGACACTGGTCCTCGATGGTCTCTGTGTGTCATACGTGTGTTTGTAGGTCTTGGAGGGGGTGAACTGAGAGGGTTACCTTCACCATAGGAGAAACTTGGGTCATTCTTTGTGTCTGCAATTCGTTTGATGAACTCACAGAAGTAGGAAAAAGGAGGAAAGGCAACTTGATGTTTTTCCTTGTATTTTGATCCAAGCGCTGCCCAATTTTCTTGAAGTCCATACGGTAGCTTGAGAACAATAGGGTTGATGCCACGAGGGGTGTCAAGGTAACTGAGACCAGGTAAGCGGATGTCAGCTTTAGCGAGTTGAAGCTCCAATAAAACATCGCTGAGTTCTTGAAACTTTAAATTCTCTCTAGCGGAAATCCTTGGGAAACTGTGCAATCTTTTGAATAAGGCATCTTCAATGGCTTCTGGACTGCCAAAGGTACGTTCAAGTCTGTCCCAAGCAGCATTAAGGCCTGCAGCAGGGTTGTCAATATGAACTGCTTTGAGCCTCTTGATGCGTTCAGTAGACTGGGGACCTAGCCATCTGATGAGCAGATCTAATTCTTCTGTAGCAGTGATGTCTAGGTCACTCATTGTGGCTTTAAAGGTGGATTTCCATCCTCTGTAATTTTCAGGCTTGTCATCAAACTTGGTGAGGCCTGTCTTTGTGAGCTCTCTGCGAAGCATGTATTTAGCAAACTGCGACATGTCCGTGTTTTCAGACTTTGGGTGCATGACTGCAGGTGACTTGGGAACATATGTTGGTGCTGAGGCATTCAACACTGGAACTGGTTTAAAGTTCATTGGCATGTTGGTTTGTAGCTGTGGAGCAGTGTGGTTGCTAGTAGGTACTTGGCTGATGTCAAGGTAAGGTGGATAGTTTATTATGTGCATGCTATTGTCCACTGCTTGGTGAGATGCTGCAGTCTGGTGTACTGGAAGATATGAAGGCAAATTGTCTTGGAGTACAGTAGGTGCGGAGAAGAGACCTTGGTTGAGTGCTTTGGTTGCTGTGACAGGGAGCTGACGTTCTGGAGAGGAATGTGAAGAATCTGAGGCATAAGACACAGCTGAGTGTCTGCTGCTACTGTTGACTCTTTCACTTTCACTAGCAGCCTGTTCTAAAACTTTTAATCTTGCCATGGCTGTGGCATGTTCACATTGTTTTTCCAAAAGTTCCATTTCCACTTTGTGGCGTGTGGCTTCAGCTTCCTTGCGTGCGGCTTCAGCTTCCATTTCTGCCTTCTGGCGTGCGGCTTCAGCCTCCATTTCTGCCTTCTGGCGTGCGGCTTCAGCCTCCATGCGTGCGGCTTCAGCTCCCATTTCTGCCTTCTGGCGTGCGGCTTCAGCCTCCATTTCTGCCTTCTGGCGTGCGGCTTCAGCTCCCATTTCTGCCTTCTGGCGTGCGTCTTCAGCCTCCATGCATGCGGCTTCAGCTCCCATTTCTGCTTTCTTTTTGGCGAAGGCTGCCTGAATTTTAGAAACTTCAGCATCAGCACGGGCCTTTATGAGTTGTTGACTGAGTGTGGAAGACCTTGATTGTAGGGATTTGGAAGACCTTGAGGAGGGTCTGGAGGATGCAGAGCGGTGGGATCTGGATTCATGGAGCTGTGCAATTCTTACTTCTGCCTTTGACTTTGTTTGCAGCACTAAATTGTCTCTTTCTAGATTGAGCTCATTGAATCTCTTTAGTTCTTCCAGGGACACTTTAGTGTTGTACCGCTTTAAGAGATGAATATATTTAACACACAGTCTTTGATAATTCTGATAAGCGACATCTAATTGCTTAATAGTGCTCTCTAGTTGTAATGCATCATGACATGGTTGAGAGAGAGCTGACATGCATGTGACATTATTACACCATAGATCATTCATTTGAGACACCAACTCTTTTGCGTGAGCTTCAAGATTTTCTTGTACTTTCCAGGTTGGTTTTGTTAATCTTTTTTCTCTTTTGTTTGGTTCAGGGTTTAATTCCTGATCTGAAAGGATTTCTGAGTCTGGTAGTGTGTCAGTTTGCAGGTTGATTTGCTGGAACATTTTGCTGACAAGGAGAGGGTTAATGATCTAGTTCTATAGCAGCAGAGAAATGTATCAATTTTGCTCAGCTCAGCTAGGATTTCTAGGCACTGGGTGAAAAAAGATTTGTTTTTACTTTCTTTTCACAGTCAAATCACATGCAATGCGTACAGAGAAATAAACTGGTTGTAGTGTACAGATGCACTGGATAAACTGTTTGTAAGGCACAGATGTATTGAACTTTCACAGCACTAATATCCTTTGTTGAATGCTATGCTGGGACTTGCTTGCAGGCACATACAGGCTTGTGGTAAAGGCTGCACTGTGTGAAGCTGCTATTTCCAGTGTCCCTACAGCGTCTCCCTGTGTATCCAGAGCTAGCAAGGATCCTATGGAGGATGTCTGACTGATCTTTCTTTGATCTTTTGGCTGATCTTTCTAAGATCTTCTGACTGATATATAAGATTTTTTGACTGTTCTGTTTCTCCACCAAAGCACTGAGAATGTGATCTCTTAACTTACTGTTGTGATGAGATGGCTATAACTCCCAGTCTAGATGAATTACAGGCAGTGACTCAATCGAGATGACACCTTGAAGATCTGTTGAAGTTTTATTCCAAAACTGTAGAAAATCCACAACAATATACAGCCGATATATTCATTATGATTTTTTGACCTGAGTCCATAAGGCTTGCAAAGAATTACTGGGAAGGGAACAAGGGTGGAGCTATCTGAACAGGAAATCCCTACACCATGAGGAAGGGAGGGGAGAAACCCAGGGGAAAGATAAGACATGTGCAATTCTTAAAACATGACACCCAAGGTTGGAAACAGGGGCGGATCCAGGGGGGGGCAACGGGGCAATTGCCCCCGCCCCCGAGATTCCGAGAGAAAAATTTTACTGTGCCAGTGCCTGCAGGCAAACTGAAGCAATGCTGCTGCGCAGCTGCAGCCTGACGATCTCATTTCATTCGGAATTTCTGCGACTCATCTCAACTCAGTCTCTCTCAGTCGGGGCCCCCGCGCTGCTCAACTAAAAAATGTTAAATGCCGCCGCCGGCCGTTCACGCTGTGCCAGGCCCAGCCCCAGGACAGCCAGGCGTTAGTCAGTGCGAGCAGGCAGGCAGTGAGACTGAGCAATCACGTGTTACTCGGTCTCGGGGGCAGGCCGACGCTGGACTGGAGGGGAGTTCACTGAGTCTGACAGTGCGCCTGCGCGCCGGGCAGGCCTGTCACATGGGCGGGAACTAGCAGGAGGCTCCACACTGTCTCTGCGCACAGAGCAGCCAGTCAGACTGTCAGTGCTGCGTGCGCATGTCACCCGAGAATTACAGACAGTGAGTGATTGTGCCTGCCTGCCCTGCAGCCAGCCGCCTGGCATGATCCTCATAACAGACGTGACCACCTCATCCAACAACGACCCCCTTTCCATATCCATCCGAGGACCGAGCCGAGCCACCCACAGGCGTCTGAGTGTCCACAGCGAGCTGCTCCATCATCGTGCCCAAGAGGGCCCCCCCGGCCCAACTTTGTAAGCCCCATCCCCAAGTCTCAAGCAGTTGAAGCAGCGGGCCTCAAGGTACCTCCTGGGCCCTGGCCCTGTGTCACGTGTGGTACCTGGGGTGGAAGGGTGGTGGGGGGGTCACTGACTTCACTGAACCCAAACCTGAACCCAGGATTTGTATATAGATCTCAGGGGTCATTGCCCCTCCCGAGAAGAGGCTCTGGATCCGCCCCTGGTTGGAAAGGTGAAGATTGCATCTAGATTCCAGCGACGGCAAGTTTAGCTCTATTAACATGTCACAATGGTGGGTCATGTAGTTACATTGTAGCAAAACGCAGCAGAATGAGTTATACAATGTAGTAAGTCTATGAGGGTGTGTTTGCAGGGCAGCTGCATACACTACATCTCCGTATTTAATAGCCGGCATAAGCATTTGTTGTACAATCTACTTTCTTATCGCGGGGCTCAGGCAGGATTTGGGCACCTAGTTTGGGGTAAAGTTTACTTTGCTGCTGTGTGTTTCTGTGTGAAAAGGAAATTAATTCAGGTAAGTATCTAGGTGTCAGGGGCCTTTGTAATGGGGGGGGAGGCACTAGTGAAAGACTAGCTACATATTCTATCTAAAAATGCGGCAGTTTAGAGGATAATCAGCCAGAAATTAATACATGCAGACGCAAAATACAAGAATGTTTGGATTTTGCAGAATGTGATGCTGGCCATAGTGTTGAGATCTGGATATCTGGCTTGTGATTGCAGAGATGTTCCTTGCAGACTGATCAGTGTTGGAAAGAAACTTTTGCTGCTGTGTGTTTCTGGCTTGTGATTGCAGAGATGTTCCCAGCAGACTGATCAGTGTTTGAATGAAACTTTTGCTGCTGTGTGTTTCTGGCTTGTGATTGCAGAGCTGGTCGTAGCAGACTGATCAGTGACACTGACAGGCACTGGTCTAAAACTGAATTTCTCTGTGTTACAGGGTCTTTGCACAGTTGGTGGGGCCTTACCTGTGTGCGGCCTTTCTGAATGTGTGTCGTTTGCTAGTTTAGCAATCGGGGTGGTAACACATCCAACAAAATAGTTATTAAAGGCATTTGCTACATCTAGGGGGTGTTTGTTTGTTTGTTTACTTTGACAGCAGCTGGTTTAGAGTGGATGGGGGTGATTGTAGGTTACTTATGATTTTCCAAAAAATTCTAGGGTTTTTATTATTTTTTTTATTGTTTAGATTTTCATTGAAGTATTGGGCTTTAGCCATTTTTGTTTGTTTTGTAAATGCATTCTGCCATTTTCGGTAAGCACTATGATGGTTCATAGAACCTGTACTTCTGATTGAAATTGATCCCTGGAACACATTCAAAATGACTTCTCGTAGCCTTCAAACTCTCCTATTTGTATAGAATTCTCTGACTATTATTATTTTTAAATACTGTATATGTAGTGTTTCCAAAAGACATAAGAATGAGGATAATCAAGGGATTTGGGGTGTGTGTGACGTTTTTAGATGGGAATATCGGATTACAGTTTTCTCTTTATACAGAATATGTTGCGAAAAGGACAAATTTTTCTTTTGCCATTATTGCTGGTGATTCATAAGAAGGCATGCAAACCATTCTCGGAATAGATTACTATTCTGACAAAAGTCCTTGAAGACTTTGAGATAGCAACATCATTTCTCATTGGATCAACAGCTGTTATCACTTACTTTAATAGTTATTTACATTAATATTTTATTTTTGTCAATTCGGCATCCTACCTTTAGCCTATATTTCCCCATTGGACAGCAAGAAGAGGCTGTCTATACTGTACTCTTACAATACTTTTGATAAACATGAATATACTACCCGTCCAATAATTTATAAAAGAATGAAAAATTATTATATGAAAGTTGTATATATATATATAATATATATTATAATTTTAAAGTTGCAAAATGTTTTTTGCTATAATGAAAAATAGGGGTATGTTCAAATAGTGCCGGACCTGATATAAATTGCCATTGTTTCACAAAAGAAGAACCCAAATACCTGCAGAAGGAGCTCCACCAATGCTCCTGTTTTGTGAAATGCCAGCATTTAGGGGTTATACAGAAAGAGCCGATCTGGCCCCGAAATCTAACCGGATGCCGAAATTTAGCAGTGCCATTTTGTATCCGTACGTCTATTCAGAGAGTAGTACAGTTGGCCAAATTTTGGCGAATTGCCTGCACGTACAGTGCTGTTCGATGGCAGTGAAATCCTCCATAGAGCAGCAATGATTAATCTATTCAGAGAACACTGAACAGCAGTGAAAAGTTGCCAAAGTGCCCTGCTGTTCGGTGTTTTCAGTCGGCAGGTTTATTCAGGCGAACCCCATAGACTTCAATGTTAAAAACATTCCCGTTTTGGGGCGTGGCCAGCTCTGCATGAGGGCAGACGTGTCTTTGTGGAGCTCTGAAGGACTCTCCTGTTATGGGTGTTTTTTAGCGTGATTTTCTTTTGTGGATAGTGCACCCGTGGAGACCCTGCACGGCTGGCCATTACGGGGATTGCTTCGGGGCCCGTTATTGCTCCCTCCGCCGGAGCACAGCCGAGTTTTATGTGAATATACCCCAGTGCTGCTGATCGGCCGTCGGCCATTTTGAGGCCTATCTTTTGCTGCCTGCACATCTCGCTCCTTGTTGGCACCCTTGCTGAGGACCTGTTGGTGTCGGACTGCGGGGATGGAGGGCCCCCATCCTCCTGCTGCACCTGCTGTCTCCTCGTTGTGGGTTCTGGAGAAGCGACCGGAGCAGCGATACTTGGACCATCCCCCGCCTGCTAGTAAAATGGAGGCTTGGTTCGAGGCCTGTCTCGATCGTATTCCGGGGGACGAAGAGAATCCACTCACCTGCGGTTCATGGCGGCGGCTGATGGCGTTGCTGGGAGCTGACCGGGAGACTGAGGACCTGACAGAAGAGATCTTGGGAGATGCTGTATTCGACGGCTGCCTGGATAGAGATGCTGTTCTGTGGAGTATTAGGCCGGAAGACCTGGATCATGGACTGCGCCTGCCGTCGGTGTGTCGGAAGGGGAGCGTGGCCATGAGGCATGTGTGTGTGGCTAATTCTACACCGATGGATGCGGCAAAGTCTGCTTCAGGGATTTCGCTGGATGCACCAACCGGGACTGTCGGACTTTGTGCTGATGGGAGGCAATGCGGGCCATGGTCCCGCGGCCTGGCTGGCATTTCTGTTGGGTCGGCCTGGGGCCTAGACGCCCATGATGTCTGCCGCATGGGCTCCTGGCCTTTGCGGATCCCACTACGCATCCGCGATAGTGCTTTTGCTGCCCGGCCTGGCCTGCAAAGCGTAGCCCTGCCTGTTCTATGTCAGATGCCACTTCCGCCTTTCCGATGTTTCCCCTTCATTTCTATATATCTTTGTTTTTTACGTTCCTTATGTGAGTACTTTACGGCTTTTTAATTTTTTTTATTTTTTATTTATTTATTATTTGCCTTTTCTGTGTTCTGATTTTCTCTTTTCTTTTTTTTTTTTTACTGCGATATTATACGAGGACATATCTGCGAGTTCCCCCCACCCCCCCCTTTTTGATTCAGAGACGCTTCGACTACCATTTTATTTCCTTTTTCCCGCTGTTATTCCCCGGCTGGGGATAGATTTGAGACTTTTTGGTTTTATTTTTTCCGAAATGTTTTTTGACGACTTTTGTTATAACCCCCCTCCCCGTTTCTCGACATTTTGCAGATTTTTCATGAGACACCCCCCCCCTTTTATGTTATCTGTGTTTCTTATGAGCGCATAACATTTGGCCCTGCGAGGCCTACTATGCTGGTCAGTCTGTGATCTTTTCTTTCTGAAAATAAAAATCTTAAATACGAAAAAAAAAAAAAAAAAAAAAAAAAAACCTTTTAATCCAATATCTAATTAACCGTTTATTATTTTAATCTGCAGTAAAAAGTCTATTTATTGATCTTTTTTATGATCTTTTAAGCATTTTTCGAGCAAGATTTTTTTTTGTTTCTTTTTTGAAAACATTTTTTAATTTTTTTGTAGCAGACCTTTTATTATCATTCATATGCTCTTTAACCCTTTCGCTGCTGAGGCTTTTCCCGCCCCTGTGCTGAGGTCATTTTTACCGGTTTTGCTCATCATGTTTAAACGTGTTTTGAAGGCTTATTTTAGTATATGACCCAGACATATTATATATCGTTCTTTCCGTCAGACTCGGCAGATTCATAATATGTCATTATTATATGTATACGTCATGTCTGTATATTATAACAAAAAATGCAATAAAATATTATTTTTCAATAATTTACAATGTGTAAAGTGTTTTTTTTTCACATTTTAAAATGCGAGCAATTGCGGTTATATTTTGTATGGGGTGCGCTTGTTAAAAAAATTAGAGATGGGGTCTCGTTACATTTTTTTGGGGGGAAATTACACGATTTTTAACAAACGCACCGCATACAAAAATCGTTAGTGCAGCATCATTGTTCACATTATAATTGAAATGGGAACAATATTGCTGCATTAACAAACCAAAAAAAAGAAAAAAAATTGTTTATTTTTTTTATAATTTTTTTAAATATCTTTTTATTTTATGTTTTAATTATTTTTTTTTACAAACTTTTTCAGATTCGTGTTTGGTATCGTTGAAACGGCCATGCTCTGGCCGATCCAACAATACCAAACTTTAACCCCTAGCTGCCACGGATCGGGAGATAGGGGGTTCATTGGAACCCCCTATCTCCACCATTGGTGGCAGCTAGGGGTTAACTCCAGGACTGGCGTCATCGTGCTATGCACGATGACGCCAGTCCTCAGAGGGAGTTCCCGGAGGTTTGGCCGACATCCAAGATGTCGGCCAGCTCCGGGAAAGGATCACGAACCGCCGCTTTTCAGCGCCGATTCGTGATCCGGCTCCCCAGGGGTTAATGCCAGGTACCATTTGGAAGGGCAGGCTGTGCCCTTCCAAACGGTGCCTGGGTTAACCCCCGCAACGCCGCCGATCGGGAGGGAGAGAGGTCCGAAGGACCTCCCCCTCCCTTTCAGGCGCCTCCTCCGCACATGCGGGGGGGCGCCTGAATTAGGTGTCATCGCGCCGCCGCGATGACACCTAATTACTCCGGCGGCGGTTCCGGATGCTGGGCTGACATCGAGGATGTCAGCCCGCACCGAGGGGGCCAGCGATCGGCCGGAACCCGGCCGAACGCTGACCCCAAAGGCAGGACGCGCTCAGCGCGTCCACCGCATGGAACGTGACATGCGGTTGCACGCGCTGAGCGCGTCCTCCGCAGCGAAGTGGTTAATGTTAATTCCAGACATTCTCGTTCAGTAGTTTTTTGCAAACAGCGTTTCAATTCCGAAGTTTCAATCGTACATTGGTTTTTTTTCTCACCCCGTATGTCAGCTTGTCGACTTTTTCCGGTGGCTGCTCTGCGCTGTGATCGGCGACTTTTTCCAGCGGGTTTGGTGGGTTTTTGGCGGAATTGTGGCGGGTTTTCCCTGCACTCTGTGGACCCTGTGGTGAATGCTGAATTCACCGTAGGGTGGGGAACTTTGATTGTAGTGGGGAGAGAGAGTAATAATAAATTAAGCCCCCTGAATAAGCCCCTTAGTCACTGCTGCAACAGTCATTTTTGCAAGTGTTAGAGACTTCAGCAAACACAGCACCCTTTGAAGCACCCCAAGTATGTCTGTGTGAGTAATATATACATATTTCATATATCCCCAATCCTTATAAAGCACTGTGGAAAGTGTTGGCTCTCTATAAAAATTGATAAAAATATTAACAGTTGTTTAAATTACAAAAATAAACGGATGCCAATATAGATGTTACGGGTAAAGCCCGAAGTGCGGTTAATCCTAGGATTACCCGGGTAATCCTGACATTACCCAGGCGTCATTAGCAAAAGTCCGAAGTGAAATGAAATTTCGGACTTTACCCGTGTAATCTGCAAAGTATTCAGAGGCCTCTGGGTACCCGGCTTTTCTGCTCTATTTTAACCGGGTAATTCGCACATTACCCTAGTGTTGTTGGATAAAGTGTCATGTGCAACGAAACATCAGACTTTATCCGGGTAATCTGCAAAATAACCAAATGCCTCTGGGTACTCCGGTTTTCTTGGGTTTTCAGCAGGTTACAGGTGACTGAATTCCGAGGATTACCCGGAAAAAACTGCAAACTGTTACCTGACCGATAACAAAATTGTGTTTTTGGTTATTTTTAATGAAATTGTAACCACAGTCACAAACCACACTAAATAACTGTCATGTTACTCTGTGCATTAATTGTCTGAAAATTAATTTATGAAGATAAAGATATTATATAAAGAGTAACTTGATGGTTATTATGTTTTATAAACGCTATATAAGCACGTGACACATAATGAAGATCATGTAACTCTTTAACATTCACATAAGAAACATATCCTGTTACTCTGTATATTCATTATATCTGCAATACATTTTAATGTTTGTCTTTTGCCATTTTCATTGATAATATCCATAGATAATAGTAAAATTCACTTTTACCCAAGCGGGGTTGGATGCTCTGCAGATTACTCAGGTGAAGCTGTGGATAGTCCTCAGATTACCCGGGTGAAGCTTCAGTCTTGCACATTATCCGGGTAAAGTGCGAATTTTTCAGCTCTTCCAGACTGTTACACAAGGGCAGTTGGTTAGTCCTAAAATTACCCGAGTAAAGTCTGAAATTTTCATTTTTTGCAGCTTTACCCAGCGGTTTTGGGTAATGTCAGGATTACCTGGGTAATCCTAGGATTAACCGCACTTCGGGCTTTACCAGTAACCTATATAATGCTATAAATGAATTTTTTCGTATATATGAATAATTTTGACTACGTACTGTTTTTAATTCTATATGTAACAAAATGTCTATATTATGTTATTCCAATGTTTTCTGTATGTATGGATAAAATGTTTGGCTTACAACAGCAAAATAAAGCACTTTTAAAATTTCCTGCTGATGCATCTGCAAAGCTATAGCAATATAGCTCCTTGCACGGTCACTTTATCAGACCCATGCTTGAAAGGACACTTTTCTCTTTGATGCACACATACTTGGACGTTTATACTACTGTATACTAACGTGTCAACCGTCATCTTCATCCCACGGTTTCTTTGCACTGTCACTTTGTAATAGGATGACAATCAATTGGCTATGTGTTGTAATTTGCCGCCAAGTGATTTGTTTCGCCTACCGGTGATACATAGATTTGTTTACTTTGTAAAACGTACTACACACCCACAGAGAACACCACTATATTAATGTTACATAAGGTCTCCTCTAATGCACTAAGTTTTGAACATATTTTAAATACTATGAATAAGAGAAAGAGGGTGCAAATGATAAGTGGACAACCACCATCATAGAACCCCCTGAGGAGTTGGGGTTAAAAGTTAATCTTTATTAATGGACATTGCCAAATATTAAATATGTAGACGGTTATGTGACAATGGCAGGTTGTAACATGTTATAAACAGACAGTGGATATGAACACTATGGACTAAATAATGTACAGTGATAGGATAATCTATATAGTGTTTAGGTGAGTCAACAGTTAACAATTAGTATTGGATAACATGTAGCCAATACTATTATCTAGCCCAAAGTGTTAAATAAGAATGCTCATAGAATAGTTGTTATATATTAGATTGGTAACATGTGGATAATAAGCAAACCAGTAAATAGAGGCAACAATATACAACCAATAGTGTAATTAGTAGTTTTGGACCCTTATAGTCATTGATAAGATACTGATATTTGTAAGATTAGAGATAACTCTAATAGTATCAGTTAGTGGATATCCCAGATAGAGCAATAATTTGATTAGGGCAGCTAGTAATTTAAACTGCGGCAGATTGTTCAATGTAAAAAGTGTAGCTATTAATATGAGCAACCATTTGGTGTAACAGATAAATTAATCACAGTAAGCAAAAAATTGTTGGTAATATCATAAATCGAATACTGGAATAAGGATCGAGCTTTCTAAACGACACAAAAATATGTTCAAATAAAGAATAGACCTCTATAGTAGTACCGTTAGATTGAGATAATTAACACTTGGGTATGTATATTAGACCTTGATATGGCTCATATAGCAAAAATAACAACATATATATATATATAAGATATGAACGAACAACCCAGTATATGGTAATGGAGTTAGATTCTCATATGGAGATTAGAGTAACTAACCACACACCAGGTGGAAAATAAAGACCACTCGAACAAAACCGCATTTGTGTATATCGAAGGAAAACCATGTATCAGGTGAAGAAATAATAAGGCTAGAACGAATGGCATTAGCATAGAATCATACTAAAATACCAATTAACACTCGGTATTGTATATATCCTTTGTTTAGGTCAAATTACAAACATGTACATATTTGAAGGAGTGTTCGACAAATAGCCCGTATTAAATGTATCGGAACCAAACTCTCATATAGATTGATCGTCGACCACATGCCAAATAGAAATTAATTGTATATTGCATCTAGTCAGCAATCACACATCAGGTGGAAAATTGTTAGGTTGCAAAAAATATATAAATAACAAAGATACACATAACTGAAAATTTTACCAGTACTGAGTTGTATATATAACCTTGAATATGATGTAAGATACAGGTATATATATATGTAGAAAACAAATCGGCAGTCACCTAACCTAGATGTGATTTGATTAATGAACATGCATATATTTGGAAAGTAATTTGGCCAATACCTAGTATAGATATACATATATTTGAGTGTGATTTAAGCAAATAACCCAATATATGGTAATGGAGTTAGATTCTCATATGGAGTTTTAAGAGCTAACCACACACCGGATGGAGATTATTTACCACCGGACAATGCCGCGTGTGTGTTTATCGAGAAAACCATATACCAGGTGAAGAAGTTGTTAGGCTAGAAGAAATATTATTAGCATAGGATCATACTGAATTACTAATTAGCACTCGATTTTGTATATAGCCTTGATTAGTTTCAAATTACAGACATACATATATTTGAGTAAGATTTAGGCAAATAACCCAATATATGGTAAATGGCGTTAGATTCTCATATGGAGATTTAAGAACTAACCACACACCAGGTGGAACTTGAATGTCTGGAAATACTGGTGGGTTTGCTTGAAGAGAACGATGACCCTGAGATAGATCGTACCCTCACCAATATGAAGAATAAGTCAACTTTTACACTAACGATAAAAAACTATGAGAACATAGATTTGTTCTGCAGATTGGTATGCGGAGATATTGAGAAACTGAACAAACAAACAATGATTTTAAAAGATCCCGATAACCTCACAAGAGAGGAAAGAACAGCGTTAAAACAACTTAAAGACTCTTGTGAACTAATCATCAAACCTTCCGACAAAGGTGGAAACATTGTCGTGATGACCAATCAACAATATGAAGAAATGGTCAGTTCACTTCTGAGTGACACAAAGATTTATTCTACTCTTTCCCGCGACCCTACAGGCAAATTTTTGGATGAACTAACTGACATATTGGAGAAGGGTCTGGGTACGGGGGTGATATCACGTGATGAATTCGAATTCTTGAATTCAAAAAAACCAAGATTATCGACGTTTTATGCTCTCCCCAACATACACAAAAATAGAAACCATCCACCAGGGCGCCCTATTGTCTCAGGGGTTGGCAACCTTACCCAGAATTGCAGCCAGTTTATCGATCAACTGTTACAGAAAATAGTTACTAAACAACCATCATACTTGAGAGATACTAAACAGCTCCTACAGCTTGTTAAAGAACTCACTTTGACTGAAGATATGTGGTTATGTAGTCTTGATGTAGAAGCCTTATACAGCTCAATACCACATGACAGAGGTTTACTTGCAGTAAGAACTACCTTGGAACTCTCTAGGATCTATTCTCAAGAGAGAATTGAATTTATTTTGGTCTTATTAGAATTCATCTTGACCCATAATTACTTTCTTTTTAAAAATAAATTCTACCATCAGGCCCAAGGAATATCAATGGGAACTACATGTGCACCTTCCTATGCAAACATCTATCTCGGAGTTTGGGAAAGAACAACTGTTCTCAACCCTGAGGCCAACCCTTTCTTCGAAAACATTCTTTGTTGGCGTCGATATATCGACGATGTTTTCATCATATGGCGTTCGACGAAAGATGAGTTCCAGAGATTTGTTGCCTTTGCTAATCAGAATCATTTAAATTTGCGATTCACTCACGAGATCCATAAGTCCACCATTAATTTCTTGGATGTAACCCTGACTGTGAATGCCAATATGGAAATATCCACGACGCTATTCAAGAAAAAGTCAGCTACTAATAATCTTCTAGATTGGACCAGTTATCATCCGGCACCCCTCAAACTGGGGATACCCTATGGCCAATACCTTCGACTTCGTCGCATCTGCTCAACTGAGGAGGAATTTAGGGTAAAAGCCTGGTCTTTGAAGAATGATTTTAGATCGAAGGGCTATCCTAATAGAGTCCTCAAAAAAGCGTTCCAAAAAGCCTCCGCTTTGACGAGAGATATGTTACTTATGGATCGAACCAAAAAAGATATGAATCTCATTCGATGCATCGGTAATTATGATGAGGGCTGGCATGATGTTAGAGTTATCTTGGATAGATATTGGCCTTTACTTACACTGGATCCACATCTACAGGATACCATCGGTGAACATGCATCGATCACTTTCCGTCGCTGCCATAGCTTGAGAAACACGTTAGTTCCAAGTCATTATCAAACAAAAAGCGCTGTACATACTACCTGGCTTCAAAACAAGCTTAAGGGCACATACGCATGTGGCAAATGTAAGAGCTGTTCCTCTATCCTAAAAAATTCTAAGTATTTCAAAGACAGCACCAATTCAAGATCTTTTGAAGTCAAGACATTCTTCAATTGTAACTCTGTGGGTCTAGTTTACATGCTCACATGCCCATGTGGCAAAAAATATGTGGGCAAAACATTTCGACCTTTCAAACACAGGATTAGGGAGCATGTTCTCTCTGTTCGTTGCCAAGATACCTCAGTGGCTCGACACTTTCGTGAGTGTCAAAATGGTAATACATCTCAGATGCGCTTCTGTGGTATCGAATTGGTCAAACCTCATTCAAGGAAAGGCGATTATGATTTATTTTTACGCCAAAGAGAAAGCTTCTGGATTTATACACTTAAGACCCTCTCTCCAAGAGGCCTTAATGAAGGATTCACTTTCACCCCATATATACACCAATAGTCACGAAAGACTTCTTTAAACCTATCTATACTGCTCTTAAACAAATAGTGGGTCTAATTAACAATTATTTCTCTATATTGATTATAGTTTCAACTATTTTTACAGTCACTATTTTTATTTTTATGGTTCATTGTACCTTTGGGATTTGTTCTCTTTTCTCTTATGCTCTTCCTCCTAATTTTGTTCAACTTTCTGATTATACGAAGCTAGTTATACTATTAATACTCAT
Organism: Leptobrachium leishanense; assembly: GCA_009667805.1. Taxonomy (NCBI): domain Eukaryota; kingdom Metazoa; phylum Chordata; class Amphibia; order Anura; family Megophryidae; genus Leptobrachium; species Leptobrachium leishanense. The sequence goes on along the minus strand of CM019075.1, from coordinate 61,955,978 downwards.
TTTTCTTTCCTCCTTTTATCCCCCTAGTTAATGAAGTATTCTGTCTATAATATTATTGATCCCCAACTAATATCATGGGTCTATGGTGCTCTATGAGGATTTGTCATGGACAATTTTCTATATTTATTTCTATTTTTAATTTTAATTTTTATTTTTTCACCATCATCATTACCATCTATAATATTATATATTCAAATCCGTTGCTATATCTAGGGTTCATATACAAAAAAATTTTATATAGCCTAGAGTATCTTTCTTAATTTAGATTCACACCATAATTCTTCAATTTTTGAACTGATCTAGATATTGAATATGGTTGACTTGTACCAGCCATACGATCTTTTCAGCATGTTATTAATTATATACAAGATTGGAGAACTATATATTTAATCATGGTCTCTATCATGCTGGGGGCTTCTTTCTTACCCTGTATTTTTAGACAGTTCGGATAATTGTGCCATATTGTGGCACCTCGCACTCTGGATACTTTCTATTGCTAAGCAATTGTCTATCATACGAATGCACAAAAATACTCTGGTCCGTCTTACTTATCATGCCCTATGATTGGTCTAACTCAGCCAGGTGACAGCATGTCTTGCCGTACGCCAATAGGCAACTCCTTTTGGCTTTCTGAACTTAGAATTTTTGCTACTAACATCATTACACTACAGTGGCCCTATGATTTGAATGTATATATTCCCGTTGTTGGCAACGTAAGTTAACATCTATTCCTTTAGCATGGATGCCACTAGTCTAACACACGAGATGTAGGGGTATTACGAGGGGTTGAATGTCTCTACCCGTATTGGTTTAGACGCAACACGTGATGCGCAGGTTGATACGTACTCCACCGATCGGTTTCGCATAGATGCACCCGAGGTGGTTTAATCTGCGTAAATCACGTTCCACCTGGAGGTAATGCTAGCTTGTATATATAATTGGACTTTAGGAGGGGACATCACTAACGCTCCTGACGAAGCCACATGACCTGAAGTGGTGAAACGTACGTTGAGCGCGGTACAACACCGATGGGTTTCTACCCATTTTAACTGCTTCACAATTTTTCTTTAATCAATTTTTTCAAACATTATGGACTGGTGGTCATAGCTCTCTGTATTTAGAGCTCAATCTGTTTAGCCTCATATATGTATCGGTAACAATCATAGTCTTATCGCCCTATCCATTCGTTTTGGTTATATTGAGTTAAAATACTGGCTGCATTTCCGAGTTTTACAATCAATTTCCACTTGGTGTGTGGTCGACATTGAATTTAGCGTCATACTTTGCATATTGGGCGATTGCTTATCTACCACTTCCATATATATGTATGTTTGCAATCGTATACTAATCATGGTTAAATATATTACCCAGTGCTCGGTATCTCTATAGCTATTATCACCTGACTCTATGTCAATACTCAATTCAGTTCTATACATTAAATACTGGATATTTGTCGAATTTTCCTCCAAATATATGCATGTTTGTAATCTGAACTAAATCAAGGCTATATACACAATCGAGTGCTAATTAGTATTTTAGTATGATCCTATGCTTATGCTATTTTTTCTTTAGCCTAACAACCTCTTCACCTGGTATATGGTTCTTTTGATAAACACATACGCGACATTGTCCGAGTGGTAAAACAATTTCCACCTGGTGTGTGGTTAGTTCTTAAATCTCCATATGAGAATCTAACGCCATTTACCATATATTGGGTTATTTGCCTAAATCTTACTCAAATATATGTATGTCTGTAATTTGAAACTAATCAAGGCTATATACAAAATCGAGTGCTAATTAGTAATTCAGTATGATCCTATGCTAATAATATTTCTTCTAGCCTAACAACTTCTTCACCTGGTATATGGTTTTCTCGATAAACACACACGCGGCATTGTCCGGTGGTAAATAATCTCCATCCGGTGTGTGGTTAGCTCTTAAAACTCCATATGAGAATCTAACTCCATTTACCATATATTGGGTTATTTGCTTAAATCACACTCAAATATATGTATATCTATACTAGGTATTGGCCAAATTACTTTCCAAATATATGCATGTTCATTAATCAAATCACATCTAGGTTAGGTGACTGCCGATTTGTTTTCTACATATATATATACCTGTATCTTACATCATATTCAAGGTTATATATACAACTCAGTACTGGTAAAATTTTCAGTTATGTGTATCTTTGTTATTTATATATTTTTTGCAACCTAACAATCTTTCCACCTGATGTGTGATTGCTGACTAGATGCAATATACAATTAATTTCTATTTGGCATGTGGTCGACGATCAATCTATATGAGAGTTTGGTTCCGATACATTTAATACGGGCTATTTGTCGAACACTCCTTCAAATATGTACATGTTTGTAATTTGACCTAAACAAAGGATATATACAATACCGAGTGTTAATTGGTATTTTAGTATGATTCTATGCTAATGCCATTCATTCTAGCCTTATTATTTCTTCACCTGATACATGGTTTTCCTTCGATATACACAAATGCGGTTTTGTTCGAGTGGTCTTTATTTTCCACCTGGTGTGTGGTTAGTTACTCTAATCTCCATATGAGAATCTAACTCCATTACCATATACTGGGTTGTTCGTTCATATCTTATATATATATATATATGTTGTTATTTTGGCTATATGAGCCATATCAAGGTCTAATATACATACCCAAGTGTTAATTATCTCAATCTAACGGTACTGCTATAGAGGTCTATTCTTTATTTGAACATATTTTTGTGTCGTTTAGAAAGCTCGATCCTTATTCCAGTATTCGATTTATGATATTACCAACAATTTTTTGCTTACTGTGATTAATTTATCTGTTACACCAAATGGTTGCTCATATTAATATCTACACTTTTTACATTGAACAATCTGCCGCAGTTTAAATTACTAGCTGCCCTAATCAAATTATTGCTCTATCTGGGATATCCACTAACTGATACTATTAGAGTTATCTCTAATCTTACAAATATCAGTATTTTATCAATGACTATAAGGGTCCAAAACTACTAATTACACTATTGGTTGGTATTCTGTTTATAACATGTTACAACCTGCCATTGTCACATAACCGTCTACATATTTAATATTTGGCAATGTCCATTAATAAAGATTAACTTTTAACCCCAACTCCTCAGGGGGTTCTATGATGGTGGTTGTCCACTTATCATTTGCACCCTCTTTCTCTTATTCATACGATTTCTTGAGGGTTTAATCCCATCTTTTGTTGGGGTGCCCTAATTGCATTTCACTCTCCCAATTGGGATTAGTGGTTGTTCCTATATTTTAAATACTTGCTGGATACCCGTGCTTCGTGATGAAACGTCGGGCTATGCAGGAGATATTAGGCTCACAATCTGTTGGCTTAGGCCGGGTGCACACGGGACGTTTTCTTTAACACACATTACGTGCGTTAAAGAAAACCGGCGTCGCATTCGACGCCCGCCCATCCCCTCGCGCGATCATCCATAGGAGGATCGCAGAGCCCCGTCGACGCACATCCTAGCACATCGACAGTGATGATGCGCTAGGATTCCCGTCGACGGGGCTCCACACTCCTCCTATGGAGGGGGGGGGTGGGCGGGCGTCGAGTGCGACACCGGTTTTCTTTAATGAACGTAATGTGCGTTAAAGAAAACGTCCCGTGTGCATCCGGCCTTAGTGGTGGTTAGTGGTGGTTGGTGATTGAAACACATAAGGGATGATAATAATATTAAACAATAAAATGGATGGGCTAAAGCCCTTTAATCCCACCAGCAACCCTGGGTTTTTTGTCCATGTAGCCGGGTTAATTACTTGCATAGGATAGACTTTCAATTTGTCCCTCAGATCATTTTCTCAGGACATCCCTTTAAACTACATTCCTGGTTTTACTCTCTGGCTGGAGGATGACCCGGCTGTCAGATGACCTGACTCTGGAACAGCCACATACAACTGGCCATGGGAGAAACAATTACTCGCCAGATGCACACCAGCCACTTTCAACGTCTGTCCCTGTGCCTTATTGATGGTGATGGCGTAGCACACCTTAACAGGAAATTGTAGACGATTGAACTCAAAGTGGTAGTCTGATGGGATCAGAGGAATTCTGGGTATGAAAACGGTTTCTCCCTGATTTACACCTGAAATCGTGGCTTCGATTATGTGCTTGTACAGAGTATTCACATGAAGTATGGTGCCATTGCACGGTTTCGGAGGGGTTAGATTGCGTAACAACATGATTGGAGCACCAACCATGAGGTAGAGGACATGAGGTGTAAACCTACTGGAGTCAAGCCATCAGACAGTTCAAAATCAGTGGTCATGCTATCAGAGAGTTATTTTTTGTTGATATTCAACAAAGAAAAAAAATAGATGGAGCAGTATAAGAAATATAATCTTGATTACACATAGTTGTTACACTTTTATCACTCTCTATAGACATCTAGAACATGGTGTGAATGTTTACTGTGGAAATTTAGAAATACAGTGCCCCAAATATCAACCCGTAGCTTATAAAGTGACATTTTTGCAAAACTTCAAAATGGGTTAAAAAAAAATAATTACCTATTGGACCACGACGTTTACAATGCAGATGGGGAGTGCGTATGACACAACTGCATTGTAAATGTCATAGTCCAATGGGAGATTTTATTTTTAATTAATTTTGAAGTTTTGCAAAAATGTCACTTTGTAAGATACGGGTTGATATTTGAGGCTCTGTTCATTTAAAATTTCCACAGTAAAATTGTACCATATTGTAACATACAGTATGTAGCGTAATGACATCTGCATTATAAACGTCGTGGTCCAATGGTAAAAAAAAAATTCTTAACCCATTTTGAAGTTTTGCAAATATGTCACTTATGTCTGCCAGTTTGAACTGAGATAACGGCATGTGAGGCAAGTGGCAGTTGGAGCAGCTTTTTTTTTCAGGTGGGTAGGGGGGAGTATAACTCCTTAGCATCAGAGCGTGTTAATAACTAATGCTCTGATGGTGATTTCGAAAAATCCTTTCTTAGTGAGCACCTAGAAGCCGAGTGGAACATATGTGCCCAATTTCAAGTTTGTAGGCTTTACAGTTCTGGAGATATCGTGATTACGCGCGAGCAGCATTTCGCTTTTATATATAATTTGCACAAATAATATATAACTGTGGGATACATGTACCACTGTAATTTATAGCACAGTACGCATTAATTAAACAGTTTCGCACAGAATTGGGATAATAAGCCTTATACATGGTAAAATATCATTATATTTGTTATTTGCTCTACGCACTTTTTGTGTATATTGATATACTAGCTTTTGCCCGCGGCTTCGCCCGCGTGGATTTTAGGATTTGTTAAAATAGTTTTTTAAAGGAAACTTGAGGTTTTTTTGGTAGAACCCCCCCCCCCCCCCCACTTGGGATTTTTGGAAAATTGTAAAAAAAACTTGTTTTTTTATTTTTCAAGAAGAATGTAAGTGTCAAATTTTACACCTGTAACATCTTTGGTTTTTGAAATAAAGGTATACTGATAAAAGTATTCACATCCCTTTCCCCCACCCCCCTTAACTGGATTTTCGGAAAATGGTAAAACATGTTTTTGGGTTTTTTTGCACGAAGATTGTACAGTGGCAAGAAAAAGTATGTGAACCCTTTGGGATTATGTGGAGTTTTGCATGACTTGGTCATAAAATGTACACTGATCTTCATCTAAATCACAACAATTTGAAAAACACAGTCTGCTTAAAATAATACAACACAAACATTATATGTTTTCATGTGTTTATTGAACAGAACATGTAAACATTCACAGTGCAGGGTGGAAAAAGTATGTGAACCCCTAGCCTAATGACTTCTCCAAGAGCTAATTGGAGCCAGGAGTGAGCCATCCTTGAGTTCAATCAGTGTGAAATTATTGGATGTGTTGCTGAAAGCTGTCCTGCCCTTTAAAAACACACAGTAGTTTTGGGTTTACTGGTTTCAAGAAGCACTGCCTGATGTGATCCATCGCAGAAAAGAGCTCTCAGAAGACCTACGATTAAGAATTGTTGACTTGCATGAAGCTGGAAAGGGGTACAAAAGTATCTCCAAAAGCCTTGATGTTCATGTGTCCACGGTAAGACAGACTGTCTACAAATGGAGAAAGTTCACTACTCTCCCTTGGCGTGGTCGTCCTGTAAAGATGACTGCAAGAGCACAGCGCAGAATGCTTAATGAGGTAAAGAAGAATCCTAGAGTGCCAGCTAAAGATTTACAGAAATCTCTGGCACATGCTAACATTTTTGTTGACACATCTACAATAAGGAAAACATTAAACAAGAATGGAGTACATGGGAGGACACCACGGAGGAAGCCATTGCTGTCCAAAAAGAATATTGCAGCACATTTGAAGGTTGCAAAAGAGCACCTGGATGTTCCACAGCACTACTGGCAAATTATTCTGTGGACAGATGAAACCAAAATTGAGTTGTTTGGAAAAAACACAAAACACTATGTGTGGAGAAAAAAAGGCACAGCACACCAACATCAAAACCTCATCCCCACTGTAAAACATAGCGGAGGAAGCATCATGGTTTGGGGCTGCTTTGCTGAGTCAGGGCCTGGACGGATTGTTGTCATTGATGGAAAAATGAATTCCAGAGTTTATCAAGACATTTTGCAGGAAAACGTAAGACCATCTGTCCGCCAACTGAAGCTCCGCAGAGGATGGGTGATGCAACAGGACAATGACCCAAAGCATACAAGTAATTCAACAAAAGAATGGCTTCAACAAAACAAAATACGCCTTCTGGAGTGGCCCAGTCAGAGTCCTGACCTCAACCCGATTGAAATGCTGTGGCATGACCTTAAGGCTAGGGTCAGAGTGGGGCAGTCGGAACGCGCGTGCAGGTGCACTAAATCACGGCGGCAGTAGCAGCACATAACGGCCAATGACGGCCAATATACGCAGTACGTGCATACAAAAGTGCGCCGACACCACGCAACCGGCAAATGAACGCATTTTTCTCAGAACGTGAAACCGCTGCTACAGACGTACAGAGTGCGCTGCGGCCGCATGGCAGCGTGTGAGCGTGATTAGGAGACGTCAGACGCTGCTAGTGTGCGGCCTACATAACGTTCAAACAGCCGGATTTCCCTAGAATTGCGTTGGTGAGTACCTGCGACTGTGCGACTGTGGTCGTCTGACCACTTAAGCGTATTCCGTGAAAAAATGCGTGCGCACACATCGACGTACATTTTGACGGTGGCCGCAGAAAATGCGCTCGTCTGACCCTAGCCTAAGAGAGCGATTCACACCAGACATCCCAAGAATATTGCTACACTGAAACAGTTTTGTGAAGAGGAGTGGTCCAAAATTACACCAGATCGTTGTGCAGGTCTGATCTGCAACTACAGGAAACATCTGGTTGAGGTTATTGCTGCCAAAGGAGGGTCAACCGGTTATTATGTCCAAAGGTTCACATACTTTTTCCACCCTGCTTTGTGAATGTTTACATGTTCTGTTCAATAAAAACATCAAAACATATAATGTTTGTGTTGTATTATTTTAAGCAGACTGTGTTTTTCAAATTGTTGTGACTTAAATGAAGATCAGAGCACATTTTATGACCAATTCATGCAAAACTCCACGTAATCCCAAAGGGTTCACATACTTTTTCTTGCCACTGTAAATATCGAATTTCACACCTGTAACATAGTTGGTTTTTGAAATATAGGAATAGTGATAAAGGTATTCATCCCCCATTTTGCCCCCCCCCCTGGATTTTTGGAAAATGGTAAAATACTTGTTTTATTTTCAAGACTAATCTAAATACCAATTTTCACATCTGTAACATCTTCTGTTTTTGAGATATAGGTATTCTGTTGAAAAGTGTTCACCCCCTTTTTTCACCCACCATGTGGGATTCTTGAAAAATGGTAAAACATGTGCTTTTTTATTTTTCGAGTAGATTGTAAGTGCCAGATTTCACACCTGTAACATCTTTATTTTTTGGAAATATAGCTATACTGATAAAAGTATTCAACCTCCCTTTTCCCCTCCGACTGGATTTTTGGAAAATGGTAAAATAGGTGTTTTTTTTGTTTCTCAAGACTAATCTAAATTCCAATTTTCACGTCTGTAACATCTTCTGTTTTTTAAATGTAGATATCCTGTTTAAAAGTATTCACCCACTTGGATTTTTGGAAAATGGTAAAACACATGTTTCTTTATTTTCAAAAGAATATAATTACCAACCTTCACACCTGTAACATCTTGTTTTTTGAAATATAGATATACTGATAAAAGTATTCAGACCCCTTTCCCTCGAACCCCCCTTATTTGGAATTGTGGAAAATGGCAAAACACATGTTTGTTTTTTTTCACAAAGATTGGAAATACCAAATTTCACACCTGTAACATCTTTGGTTTTTGAAATATAGGTATACTGATAAAGGTATTCGACCCCCCTTTTTGCCCCCCTCCCACAGAATTTTTGGAAAATGGTAAAATAGGTGTTTTTTTGTTTCTCAAGACAAATCTAAATACCAATTTTCACGTATGTAACATCTTCTGTTTTTGAGATATAGGTATCATGTTTAAAAGTATTCAGCCCCCCTTTTTTCAACCCCCACTTGGGATTTTTGGAAAATGGTAAAACACCTGTTTTTATTTTTCAAGAAGATTGTAAATACCAAATTTCAGGTCTGTAACATCTTTGGTTTTTGAAATATAGGTATAATGATAAAAAATATTCAGACCCCTTTCCCCCCGACCCCCCCCCCAATTGGATTTGTGGAAAATGGCAAAAAACATGTTTGTTTTTTTTCACGAAAACTGTAAATACCAAATTTCACACCCGTAACATCTTCGGTTTTTGAAATATAGGTATATTGATAAAAGTATTCAATCCCCCTTTTTGCCCCCCCAAGGAATTTTCAGAACATGGTAAAATACGTGTTGTTTTATTTTTCAAGATGAATCTAAATACCATTTTTCAGGTCTGTAACATCTTCTGTTTTGGAGATACAGGTATCCTGTTTAAAATATTTAAATATTCAACCCCCTTTTTCGGCCCCCCACTTGGATTTTTGAAAAACGGTAAAATACGTGTTTTTTTATTTTTCAAGACGAATCTAAATACCGATTTTCACATCTGTAGCATCTACGGTTTTTGAGCTATAGGTATCCTCTCCTGTGTAAAATATTCAACCCCCTTTTTCACCCCCTTATGGGCGGATTTTCCAAAAATCCTTCCTTAGTCGGAGTCTACATCATAAAAACAGTGCACCTTCAAACTTTCACGTTCCTAGGTTAAACGGTTTCAGCTGGGCGTTGATGAGTCAGTTTATATATATATATAGATGTATTTAACCCCCCATTTTGGCCCCCCCCATGGAATTTTAAAAAAATGGTAAAATACGTGTTTTTTTTATTTTTCAAGACAAATCTAAATACCGATTTTCACTTCTGGACGAAAATGTCTGGAATTAACGTAAAGGTTCTATGAATAATGATAAAAAGGTCTGTAATAGAAAAAAATCCCTGCTGTTTAAAATAAAAATAAAATCGGAAAAACAAATTTTCCCGAAAAAATCTCCAAAAATGTACAAAAAATCCTAAAAAATTCTCTTTTTGCTGCAAATTAAAAGAATACATGGTTCAATAGATATTGAATAAAAATTTTAATATTTTTAACATTGAAATCTATAGAATTCAATGATAAAAACAATTTTTTTTTTTTTATTCAACCAGTTATTCTTTTCATTTTCAACCATTTATTCTTATTTATTTATTTTTTGGAATATTTTGATGTATTTTCTTTTTTATTTTAGACATAATTTTTGATTCCCAATTTTTTTTAAAAGGTGTTTTTTTTCTAATAGTAACAGGCCTTTTAATTATTTTTTAAAGGACCATTTTATTATTTAGATACATTTTAATTTTTATGGCTTTAAACACCTATTAGAAGAATAGCAGAGTTCCATTTTTTTTTTCTGTCTATCAATTCAGTGGTCAGTTCGGCTGTGTTCGGCAACTCCATCTCCGATGCACTTCAGAGCGACCCTGAATAGTGAATTATTTGCAGTGTCGGTGAAATGGAATCGAAGCACACCGAAGTGTTCTTTTTCCTTTCCCTTTCTTTTTCCTTCTTTTCGTTTCCCATCTTTTTTTTCCTTTATTATCTTCCCCCCTTTTCTTCTCTTCCTTTCTCTTCTATTTATAGGTGAAATGCAAAAAAGAGCCCTATTATTATTCTTTATTTATAAAGCGCCCGCATATTCCGCAGCGCTGTACAATGGGCACAATATAGACAAGGTTACAATACATTGAACAACATTTGACAAACCAGTACAAGAGGAAATGAGGGCCCTATTCCCGTGGGAACTCACAATCTAGAAGGGTTGGGGCGGAAACAGGAGGAGAGGACTGCAAGGTGGGAGTGATGGACTGGTTGCATCAGTGAATCGGGTGGTAGGCTTCCCTTAATAGGAAAGTCTTAATCCTTTCGCTGCTGAGCCATTTCACGGCTGTGTGCTGAGCTAATTTTTACCGGTTTCGCTCATCATGTTTAAAAGCAATTTGAAGTCACATTTTATTATACAACCCAGTGTCAGGCGGACACACGTACCCGTAGGTAGCTACGGTCAGCCCTAAGACGAAACAGGAGGCTGGAACCCTAAATGCGATACCAGTCCTTATAGTCGGCTGGGTTACGCAGTAGCTAGAATTGAACCTATAAGGCAGGGACGTAGGCAAGGAGGATAGAAACCAGTCCTTAGGGTGGCTGGTATAGAAACAGGACAGTACGGAGTACCAGAGAGGGTATGTCAAGCTTGTACACGTAAGTCAAATGATATGCTTAGGTAGATACACAGGTAACCAGAAAAACCCCGAACTCTAATCACAATACCAGTCCTTGAGGTGGCTGGGGTAAGTGATAGCGAGTAGTAATTCAGTTCAGTACATAGGGAAAAACCAAATGCAACGTCAAATACATAAGCCGGGTTAGAGGGATACAGAGATACTCAGAGTCGGTCGCCAAAAGCCAGGTCATGCACAGTAAGTCAAATAGGAATCTCAGAATACAGCACCAAAGGGTATAGCAAGCTAAAACCACGAAAGGGCGCAGAGAAAAGCAAAAAGCAGGTTTAAATCACGCGCCCTGCCTCCCTATTGGCCAACAGGATCACATGACGCAGGAGACACCACGTTGGAGGCGTGATGACGTCATGCCACTGGGAAACCTCAAACCCGGAAGCGGCGACGACACGCGCGCATAGGACGCCAGGAGGGACCGCGAGGAGGACGCAACCCTCAGGAGCGCCGGGATGGGCGCCAGGAACGGGCCAGCCGCCGGGTGCTAACAGCACCCCCCACTCGAGAAACGCCCACCGGGCGGACAGGAGCCGGTTTGGCAGGAAAACGACGATGGAAATCGGCCAACAAACGGGGAGCATGAAGATCGCGGAGGGAGACCCACGACCGGTCCGCGGGACCATAACCTTTCCAATGGACCAAATATTGTAGCCTGTTCCGAGAACGATGGGAATCCAGAATGGATTCAACTTCAAATTCAGGGCTCCCGTCCACCACAACTGGAGGAGGAGGGAGACCTTCGGGACGAGTAAAACGATTACACAGGAGAGGTTTAAGTAAGGACACATGAAAAGTATTGGGTATACGAAGGGACGTGGGTAATTGCAAGGTGTACGATACGGGATTAATACACCTAAGGATTTTGTAGGGTCCAATAAATCGGGGTGTGAATTTCATGGACGGAACCTTTAACCTAATGTGTCGTGTACTGAGCCACACTTTGTCCCCTACATGGTAGACCGGCGAGGGCCTGCGCCTCAGGTCAGCAGAACGCTTCTGGATGAGAGAGACGGATTCGAGATTCGACTTGGTCTTTTCCCAGATCGAACGCAGGACACGGAGGTGGTCCTCCAGGACCGGAATATTCTGATGTGTAAAGGAAGACGGAAACACAGTGGGGTGCATACCAGTAACGATCTCGAATGGAGAATATTTAGTCGACTGAGATGTGGCATTATTGTATGCAAATTCCGCCCAGGGCAACAGTGAGACCCAATTATCCTGAGTATCAGAAATAAAGCACCTTAAATACGTCTCTAGTGTCTGATTCGTTCTTTCAGCTAATCCGTTCGTCTGCGGATGATATGCAGAGGAAAAGGAGAGCTGAACTCCTAATTGTTGACAAAAACCTCTCCAAAATTTGGAAATAAATTGGGAACCACGATCTGACACAATCACGTTAGGAACGCCATGTAGTCGAAATATTTCTTTAGTAAAAACGTGTGCCAACTCGATAGAGGAGGGAAGTTTTTTCAATGGAATAAAATGTGCCATTTTGGAAAAGCGATCAACCCCGACAAAAATTACCGTATGACCAGACGAAGGAGGCAGTTCCACTAAGAAGTCCATGGCTAAATGGGACCAGGGACGTTCAGGTACAGGTAGTGGTTGGAGGAGACCAGTGGGTCTTAGACGGGAGGGTTTGGAACAGGTACACACTGGACAGGTAGCAACAAAGTCTTTAACGTCTTTAGCAAGTGTAGGCCACCAAAGGTTTCTACTAATATGAGATAGAGTTTTTTCTATACCAAAATGACCGGCAAACTTAGATTCATGAAACAGTCCTAGGGCTACTAGGACCTCCTCTGGAGGAACGAATAATTTATCGGGTGGTTTAGACGAAGGTGCTAGAGCTTGTTTGAATAGTAAGAGCCTCCAAAACGGAGAACCAATTTGGACATTCAGAGAAGCCAGGATTTTTTCCTCAGGTACAATGGGAGCTGGTACTAGGGGTTGAGTAGACATGGGCTCGTGTTGTCTAGATAGTGCGTCAGCTTTAACATTTTTAGATCCGGGTCTGTAAGAAATGACAAAATCGAACCGAGTAAGGAAGAGAGCCCATCGGGCTTGTCTGGGGTTAAACCTCCTAGCCTCAGAGAGATAGGTTAAATTCTTATGGTCAGTTAGTATAGAGAATGTGCAATTGGACCCCTCTAACAGGTGGCGCCACTCTTTCAGAGCCAATATGATGGCCAACAATTCCCTGTCTCCGATATCATAACGGGTCTCAGTAGGCGACAACTTTTTAGAGAACAACAAAGGTTTGTCTTCCGCAGTGCTTTGGGACAGTACAGCTCCCACCCCAGACTCTGAGGCGTCTACTTCTAATATGAAAGGCTTGGTGGGGTCAGGGTGATTAAGAATGGGTGCTGTGGAAAAGGCGGCCTTTAGTTTCTCAAATGCCTCCACAGCGGTGGAAGGCCAACTCAGAGTGTCAGTACCCTTTTTGGTCAAGGCCGTAATAGGTGCAATAATCGACGAAAACCCTTTAATAAACCTTCTATAATAATTGGAGAAGCCGATGAATCGTTGAATGGCCTTGAGACCTTTGGGAAGAGGCCAATGAAGGATTGCATCTAGTTTCGAGGAATCCATCATAAAACCAGAAGAGGAGATCACATAACCTAAAAATTGTACATCAAATAAACATTTTTCGAGTTTACAGTACAGACCGTTAGACAATAACTTGGATAGGACTAGCCGTACATGTTGGTGGTGGGTTTCCAGGTCAGGAGAATGTATCAGGACATCGTCAAGATAAACCACAACAAAACAAGGAGTATACTCTCTTAACACATCATTAATGAATGCTTTAAAAACCGCAGGGGCGTTGCATAAGCCAAGGGGCATAACCAAATATTCATAATGGCCGAGTCTAGTATTGAAGGCAGTCTTCCACTCATCCCCTTCTTTAATGCGTATCAAATTGTAAGCTCCCCTAAGGTCTAATTTAGTGAACACCTTGGAGTATTTCAGGCGATCGAACAACTCAGGGATGAGTGGAATAGGATAGGCGTTCTTAACGGTTATTTTGTTCAAACCACGGAAATCGATACAGGGTCTAAGATCCCCCTCCTTTTTCCGAACAAAAAAGAAACCTGCTCCGGCTGGGGAAGACGAGGAGCGGATGAACCCCTTTTGGAGGGAATCAGTAATATACTCCTCCAATACCCTATTCTCTTTTTCAGACAATGGATAAACTGCCCCTCGGGGAGGAATGGTACTTGGGAGAAGGTCGATGGCGCAATCGTAGGGACGATGCGGGGGTAATTTGTCGGCCTCTCTTTTATCAAACACAGGAGCCAAATCAGCATGTGGAGGGGGAATAATCGTAGAGAGAGGTGGAGACGTGGGTACGTTAAGGGTGTTGACGGACAAGGGAATCTGAATGCAAGAGAGCAAACAATCGTTATCCCATTTAGCAATCTGACGGGCTCGCCAATCAATGACAGGGTTATGACGGGTTAACCAAGGGTAACCAAGTACGATAGGATAGGAAGGCGAAGTAATGGCATGAAAAAACATCTCCTCTTTATGACATAATCCTATCCCAACAGAAATGTTCTGAGTTTCAAACAAGACAAAAGGGGTTTCAAGAGGTCTACCGTCAATAGCTTGTACGAGTAATGGTGTTTTCTTTTCAACAAGGGGTATGGCATGTTTATGGGCAAAACCCAAATCGATAAAATTATCGGCAACACCAGAGTCGACTAAGGCATAAAGATGAACCGGGTTACGGGAACTCTCCCAGGACAGAGTAACCGGAACCCGGAGTCTGTTTTCCAGTTTGGGGGACGAAGGAAAAGTGCCCAAGAGCTGTCCCCTAAAGGCACTTAGGCATGAGAGTTTCCCGGTGGACCCTGGGGGCGCTTGGGACAACCCTTAAGTAAGTGACCCCCCAATCCACAATACAGACATAAACCCTCACGTCTCCGGCGTTGTTTCTCACTGTCCGGAAGTTTGGTGCTATCCAATTGCATAGGCTCGGCGGGAGGGTGTGACTCGGGAAGCAAAGGTACAGAAAACCGGGGAGGCGTCCTAACAAGTGGTTTTTTAGACCTCTCTTTGGTATGTCTACCATGGCGGAGACGTTCATCTATGAAAGACAGGTAGGTTATTAAATCCTCTAGCTCCTCTGGGAGATCTCTGGCTGCTACTTCGTCCTGAAGTTCATCGTTTAACCCCTCAGAAAACACGGCTACTAAAGCCTCATTATTCCAGTTTAATTCTGAAGCCAAAGATCTAAACTCTAGTGCATAATCACCCAAGGATTTCGTACCCTGGCGCAAGCGCAACAAGGAATTGGCAGCATTAGTTTTACGTCCAGGAGGATCAAACACTCTACGAAAAGCTGACATAAATTCACGATAATTGTACACAATAGGTTTATCGGTGTCCCAGAGAGGGTTAGCCCAACACAATGCTTTATCGGTAAGATGGTTGATAACAAAGGCGATCTTGGCACGATCAGTAGGGTAAGACCACGGGGTTAATTCAAAGTGGATAGAGATCTGATTTAAAAAACCTCTACAGGCGTTAGGATCACCTCCGTAACGTACCGGAGGTAGCAAGTTGGGATACGAGGTAGGCACAGAAAACGGTTCGGAAGGAGGCGGATTGACTGGAGGGGAAACCTCTACCTGGGTAGGGCAGTACGGTTAAGCAGAGTTTGGAGGGCCTGGGCGAACTGATCAAGACGATGATCTTGATCCTCCAAATGACTCTCTAAGCCAGACAGTTGCTGAGCGGTCCCTGCAAGGTCCATGGCCCTTTCGTGATGTCAGGCGGACACACGTACCCGTAGGTAGCTACGGTCAGCCCTAAGACGAAACAGGAGGCTGGAACCCTAAATGCGATACCAGTCCTTATAGTCGGCTGGGTTACGCAGTAGCTAGAAGTGAACCTATAAGGCAGGGACGTAGGCAAGGAGGATAGAAACCAGTCCTTAGGGTGGCTGGTATAGAAACAGGACAGTACGGAGTACCAGAGAGTGTACGTCAAGCTTGTACACGTAAGTCAAATGATATGCTTAGGTAGATACACAGGTAACCAGAAAAACCCCGAACTCTAATCACAATACCAGTCCTTGAGGTGGCTGGGGTAAGTGATAGCGAGTAGTAATTCAGTTCAGTACATAGGGAAAAAACAAATGCAACGTCAAATACATAAGCCGGGTCAGAGGGATACAGAGATACTCAGAGTCGGTCGCCAAAAGCCAGGTCATGCACAGTAAGTCAAATAGGAATCTCAGAATACAGCACCAAAGGGTATAGCAAGCTAAAACCACGAAAGGGCGCAGAGAAAAGCAAAAAGCAGGTTTAAATCACGCGCCCTGCCTCCCGATTGGCCAACAGGATCACATGACGCAGGAGACACCACGGTGGAGGCGTGATGACGTCATGCCGCTGGGAAACCTCAAACCCGGAAGCGGCGACGACACGCGCGCATAGGACGCCAGGAGGGACCGCGAGGAGGACGCAACCCTCGGGAGCGCCGGGATGGGCGCCAGGAACGGGCCAGCCGCCGGGTCCTAACAGCCAGACAAATTATATATCGTTCTTTCCAGCAGACTTGGCAGATTCATAATATATTTATTATTAGAATATTCTAACATAAAATGCAATAAAATTTGGAATTTTCAATCATCTACAGCGTGTAAAGTGTTTTTTTCCACATTTTATCATGCGAGCCTTTGCAGTTATATTTTCTATGGGGTGCATTTGTTAAAAAAATTAGAAATGGGGACTTGTTACTTTTTTGGGGGGGAAATTATGTAATTTTTAGCAAGCGCCCCATAGAAAAAATCATTAGTGCAGCATCATTGTTCACATTATAATTGAAATGGGAACAATATTGCTGCATTAATAAAACAAAAAAAGTATTTTTTCCCCCCTACATTTTACATGGTCATGTTTGATATCATTGGAAAAGCCATGCTCTGGCCGTTCCAATGATACCAAAAATTAACCCCTAGCTGCCATGGATTGGGAGATAGGGGGTTCCAATGAAACCCCTATCGCCACCATAGGTGGCAGCTAGGGGTTAACTCCAGAACGGACGTCATCGCTCTATGCGCGATGCGAGATCCTGGAAGCTTGGCTGACATCCAAGATGTCGGCCAGCTTCGAGAGGGGACTGCGATCCGGCACCTGTTGGCGCCAAATTGCGATCCAGCCCCCAAGGGTTAAATGCAGCTACCGCTTGGAAGGGCAGGCTGTACCTTACCAAGTGGTGCCTGCCTTTTGTGCGTGCCCCAAAGCCGATTGGGAGGGAGAGAGGTCCCTTCCCCGCACTGGTGGGGGAAGGTACCTGGAATAGATGTCATCGCGCCCAGCGCAATGACTCTACTCCTGCACACCGGGGTCCCTGAGGCTGGGCTGACATCAAAAGATGTCAGCCCTCACCGGGGGCCGCAGCGATCGGTCGGAAACCCGGACGATCGTGGCTGCAAAGGGTAGCCAAGGCTTCGTGAGGCTGGACGCGTTGGGCACGTCCTCCGCAGCGAAGCGTTAAGGGAGTGTTTGAAGGAAGAAACACTAGAGGAAAGGTTGACCGTACGAGGGGGAGTGTTCCAGAGGATGGGGGCTGTGCGTGAGAAATCCTGTAGAGATTATGAACTGTAAATGACTACATAAACATTATTGGATCTGAGTTTTGCCAAACTGTAGGTCAATATGAGAAATGGAAATCTTTCAGGTCCAACTCTTTATCATAACATTCTGGTTGCTTGGGTCATAAAAAAGTACCTTGTGATTTCACCTAATTCTTTTACATCTCCAACTTCCCCTAGAACATTCTCATGTTCCTCTTACCTTTTCGTAACATATTTTACTGTGCAACAATCTATTTCATTATTGTTATCTTCTCTTCTAAATATAACAAATAGATAAAGTGGAAATACCCACCTTTTCCCAATTCACGAGAAGGCTACTATTTCCTGGTTCAAACGGATTCCCAGAGATTGATCTCTCATACAATAAATAGCCATTTCACCAGGTCGGGCATCAAAATGAGTGGTCACAATGCACGGACTATCCCTTTAAGCTAAATAGGAGACTGCATAAGTGTCATCCACGTGCATACTGACTTTCTGCATTCACATGCACCTTCCAAACTTAATCAATTTATAAACCCTCACTACAATATCCCTCATCTCCTTCGGTTCTGAGCCATTTCATCCCTGCATGCGGAGTTCTTTTTGACCATTTTTTCGGACGTCATGTGAAACCCTTCACTCCCAAAGTTGAGTTAATTCTATAATTGCATTGTAATACATTGAAAGCCATCATAAGCATATCAAAAGCCCAAGGGAAAAAATATATATTCTCAGCTGCCACCACAAGTTGTTCAACAACTATTGAGCAATGGTGACGTGAAACCTCCTGTTCAATTAAACCCTCAAAAAGACAGTTTAGTAGACCAACCACCCCAAATCCAATTTAGTAATCGTCTAGAAACTCACAAAGCCCCAAGGCTATTAGGAAAATATCTCTTCTCGTAACGTGATTCTAATATCAGACAAAGGCAGAACTTAATAAATTAATATTTATTATGAGATGAAATATAGTCACAATGCAAATAGAAAATAAAAAGAGGTGGTACAAGAATATTTATATCCACAAACAGGAAAATAAAAAGAGATAAAAATTAATAGACCCTATATTACATACACACAGCTAGAACTGGGATTCTGTCCCAGGGGGGCTGCTGGTAGAGACACAATTCAAAGAGATTTTGATTTTCAGTGGTTTCATTTGACAGGTTTAATAAGGCGAATCTCATAGGTTTCATTGTAAAAAACATTTATTCAACCGTTAATTCTTTTCACTTGCAGCAAAAAGTCTCTTTATTAATGTTTTTAGGATTCGTTAAGCACTTTTCAGCAAAAAAAATGGCGGGTTTTTCCTGTAAAAGACCTTTTTATTATTATTCATAGGACGCTATAGGTTATTATCAGGCATTTTTGTGCAGTAGTTTTTTGAAAACACCTTTCAGGCTAATGTCAGATGAACGTGTAGCGCTGTGTTAAAAATCTTGCTGTGGCAGTACCTATTTTTGGCCACAAGATGGAGACTATCGTGATCAGAGATACTGGACATTGGGACTACAATGCCCGGCATGCTTTGCAAGAAGACAGGAAGTGGGTGGGGACTGGAGACTTACATCCTCTGCCTCGTGGAGAAAGTTCCAGAGCGCGCCAGGGAACAGGAGAAAGCAGACGCACTGAGGAGATCGCGGGAGAACCTAGGCCAAAGCCCGAGGGAGACCTGTTATTCCTGTTTGGGTCACTCAACCTGAGGAGAAGGAGACTTGTGAGAGCCCAGACATTGCTGCAGACCGGCGGAATCGAACGGAGAGCAGGCGGTGAGCTGGACAAGCTGCATGAAGTCAGACAACGGATCCGGCCGCTAGTATCCCCAGTCAAAATCCGGAGGAGAGACGTCCTGGGTCAGCGGAGCCTAAAGCCTGCGTCGGATGGGTGAGAGGCCTCCAAGGCTGTTTGTGATTAAAGGTCAAGCTGCTGTTTTCTCTTTAAAGTCCACAGGGCCCCAACTGACTAGTCGAAGACCTTCCTTTAATAAACTCACTGGCCAGTTAAACAGTACCCGGGTACCACACACACATATACACCTTTCACATTCTGGGACTTAACTTGTGCAGGACTCATTTCCTTTTACGAATCGGAACAGGGGTTACAGATAAAGATACGTTCCGAATATATTTTTCCTCTTTTTCCGCTGCGCGTTTACCGTAATACGAAAGGATTGTATATTTGGGGTTTTTGCTACTTGTCCCCTTTTCTGAACTATCGGAAATTGCATTGCTTTTATGTTCGGTTGCGAATATTTTATTTTCCGAAATACGAAGCCTCGTGTTTCGTTTCTTTTCCGCTACGCGTTTTTACCGTGATACGAAAATACTGTAATAATACTTGTGAATACCGTGTCTCGACATCTGCTTAAATATATTTAGTAAACTATTTAAATGATAAAAACTCACAACTGTGTTGGAGTATATTTATTCCCTAGTGCGGGGAGACTGACCTGTGGTTCATTTTCAGCGGCTCCTCCGGGAGTGAGCGCTACACGTGGGGGCTCGTTTCCGGGATCCAGTCTCTGGAAAAACCGCATCTAAAGGGTTAATATGGATCCAGACACTGTTGCCGAGTGGTGTGGGGAGCACAGTAGCCAGTCAGAATGTTGTATAGTTATGGATATTCCAGCAGACACTTGGGCTGAAGATCAGATTCGCCAGGCCGTGGCCACGCTAGCACCAGATCATCGGGGGTTAATACTGGACATTGAAAAAAACCCAGATACTTCTCACATGTATGTTCTTCTCGAATGGAGAAAGGGTTTTCCGCCATGTTTTCAGGGCACGAGCGTGAAAACTGGCCGAAGAGGTGGAAGTCCAACTAATTAAGCCAAGTACGCCACGTGGCGAATCCGCAAGTGTTTTCCGCGCCTAGTCCGTTGGCCATGATAGGGCCTGAATTTATCGTGGCTATTGGAGATCTACTGGCTAAATGTCAGAAAACAAGCCCTCCTCACACTAACTTCGTTATCGACGGTTAAGAAATTTTACAGGAAACGTACCAACTCCGGCGGGAGAAGAAACTTTTGAAGATGGGTGGAACAGGCGATGCAGGCTCTGGATGAGTGGGATGTCCCTGAGGCCCAGAAAAAGCAAAGGATCACCGAGAGCTTAAAGGGACCTGCGTCAGAAGCGGTGAGAAACCTAAAACTGAGTAGAAAAGATTGTACTGCTTTAGATTATTTAAACGTTCTTGAAGAAGTTTTTGGGCGAACTGAAAAGGCGGCCGAATTGGTATATCAGTACGAACACACCTATCAGAGAAGAGGTGAAAGGATGACCGAGTACATGAGGCGCCTGGATAAGATTCTACACCAGATACTCCTGAAGAAAGGGGCCGAACCGGCCGAAGTAGATAAGATCCGAATAAAACAGATCCTGAGGGGCTCTCAACCTCTAGATCCAGTGATGATGCAGCTGAGAAGCAGAGCAGGTAACCAAGAGTTAAAGTACCTGGAACTGATCCGAGTTGTACTAGAGGAAGAGGCTTTACTAGAAGAGAAATCTTTCAGGCGGGGGAAAGGGCTTATGCACAACCTGTGAGACATAATGACGGCCTGCAACCTGAGAGCGACTCTCTAGATACCTATGGATCTGACGAGGACGAACAAGAACATCTAGTTGTTTTTAAATCTACAGAGAAGGCTGCCAAAGAATCGAACCTCCCTGAACGGGGTGAATTGTCCAAAACCGTCAAGAAAGTTCAGGAAGCTCAAGTTGAATTGCAACAAGCGCATGCGGAACTGTGCCGGGTATTGATGAAGGTGACAGAGATGCAGGCAGAAATGCAGAAATTCCTCACAGGTATGCAGACGACGGGAGTTGCTGTGGCGTCTGGTCCAAATCCTTTAACCAAATCTCAACAATCAACTACGTCTCCGCTCTCTAAGAAGAGATGTTTCGGGTGTGGAGAAATGGGCCATTTCCGTGCACAGTGCAAAGGCCGAAAGCCTGAGAAGGATAGAGTCAAGGGACTGTTGGAAGCCCTGGAAGGACTGTTATCTACCTCACCGGCGGGAAACGCCAGTGGGCACCAGTAAAGGAGCAACCTGAGTGCCCGAGGGTTGAACCCCGCTCCAGAAACCAAGTAAAGACTAAGAGGGCGAGAAGGCCCAAAGCCGAGCCAACTGTAGAGCCTGCCAGGACTGAAAGAATCACTCCCTTAGCATCCGGGTCTACGTCATGGGGAGGCAATGCACGCCAAAAACCTGCACGGGCCAAGAAAAAGGCCAGGGTACAGCAGACTGGGTCTAAGCGTCCGGATACCGCCACAAAATTTCCCGACCAACTGATAGGTCCTTCTCCTGTTGTGCCAATCCAAGTGGAAGGAGTCTACACCAAAGCCCTGTTGGATTCGGCGCTCAAGTGACATTGATCTACAGAGACTTCTATGAGAAACACTTAAAGCACATTCCTTTTGCAAGAATTGAAGGATTTGGAAATATGGGGTATCGGCACTGAGAAACTCCCTTATGACGGGTACCTGCAGGTGAAGTTGGAGATCGGATCTGAAGTCATCGGCAGTCTGGGGGTTGTGATGCATTGGCTATTGTGTGTCCTCGACCCTCGGGTGCGAATAGAAGCTCCCCGATAGTGGGGACGAATACTGACCTAGTGCGGCGTCTCCTGACGCCTATCGTGTTGGAAGAAGGTTCAACTCAAGGAGTACACCCAATGTTACGTCCGGTCTATCAGAGGATGGTCGAAGAACGAAAGGCACCTGCCGAGGTGGGAAGACTGTGGAGACTGGGTGGAACAGAGAAGGTTCTGCAAGCAGGAGAAGTAGCGAGTTTCCGGGCTTCAGTCAAGTTGAATGGATCGCAACCAGGCCCCTATGTGGTGCTGGAACCGATTTTGATCATGGGAGTGAAACCGGAGTCGAAGTAATTCCTGAGATAATCTCCACCAAAGCTCTGAAGAGAACACGAGGAAGAGTCTCGGTCAGCGTATGCAATGTGACGGATTCTCCAGTAGTCCTTAAAGCACGAATGCCTATCGGGCAAGTAGAGTCTGCTACACCCCTCTCTACCGATTCAGGAGGGGGAGTGGGTAAAGAGATTCCAGATGAAAGATTCTACCCCAAGACGCTCCCATTTCACCTGAGTGGAAGAAACGTCTTCAGTCTCAAGTCCTAAAGTGGAAGGAATTGTTCTCGAAAGATGAGTTCGATGTGGGCCTAGCTAAGAGTACTGAGCACCGCATTCGGTTACAAGAAGACAAGCCGTTTCGTGAAAGATCAAGGCGAGTTCCGCTGGGAGACTTGGATGATCTGCGAGAGCAACTGAATGAATTGCAAAGAACCAAGGTGATTCAAGAGTCCAGGAGTCCGTATGCATCTCCCATAGTGTTGGTCCGGAAGAAAAATGGTTCTGTCCGCCTATGTATAGACTACCGCACATTGAACCGGAGAACCATCCCCAATAATATGCCACTCCTCGGATAGAAGATGCCCTACAGTGTTTGTCTGGAGCAAAGTGGTTTATTGTACTAGACCTGCGAAGCGGGTATCACCAGATACCGATGCATCCTGAAGACAAGGAAAAAACTGCGTTCATCTGTCCACTGGGGTTCTTTGAATTCAACAGGATGCCTCAAGGCCTTACGGGCTCCAGCCACGTTCCAACGGTTGATGGAGAAGACAGTCGGGGATATGAATCTAATCGAAGTATTAGTGTACCTGGATGACATAATTGTGTTTGGGAAGACTCTGGAAGAACATGAGCAACGTTTGGAGAAGGTCTTGAAGAGGCTCCATGAAGAGGGGCTGAAACTGTCTCTAGAGAAATGCCAATTCTGTCTACCGTCTGTTACGTATTTGGGACATGTGGTCTCAGTAGAAGGTGTTTCAACAGACCCTCGGAAGTTGGAGGCCGTAGCTTCTTGGCCTAGACCCCGAAACGTCACTGAGCTTAGATCTTTCTTGGATTCTGTTCATACTATCGAAGATTTGTGGGAGGATTCGCGAAAATAGCTCAACCACTGAACAAACTCCTGCAGAAGGAAACCACAGAAGAAGGCTGCAAGGTCTCTGACAAAAACCCGTCAGCTCCGGGGCCAAGGAAAGCTCGAGAGTCTATACAAGGTGAATGGACCAGTCAATGTGAAGGAGCTTTCGTAAAGCTGAAAGAGAGTCTAACCCGAGCTCCTGTTTTGGCTTATGCGGACCCTCACAAGCCGTATGAATTACATGTGGATGCCAGCCGAGAAGGTCTGGGAGGAGTCCTATATCAGGAGTATGGTGGATTGCTGAGGCCTGTAGCGTACGTGAGCCGGAGCCTTACGCCTTCGGAGAAGAACTATCCTACTCATAAGCTGGAGTTCCTAGCCTTGAAGTGGGCAGTGGTAGACAAGTTGAAAGACTATTTGTATGGAGCTGAGTTCGTGATGAAGACGTATAACAATCCTCTTACCCAGGGCCGGATTAACATAGGGGCAGATGGAGCGGCAGCTCCAGGCCCATGCCCCAGAATAGGCCCACACAAAAGATAAATTTGTCTGCATTGATGGCATTTGGACCACTATATATCCACCTCCATAGCAGCTACAGGGTTATGTGAGGTATCACCGGAAAGGTCAGAGCATGACCTTTCCAATGATACCAAACATGACCAGGTTTTATGTAACAAAAATAAAATAAATATTTCTTTATTTTTCTTTCTAACACAGCAATGTTTTTCAGTTACAAAGGGAACAATGATGCTGCAGTAACTCACCAATCTCATTTTTCATGTCACTAACAAGCGTGGAGGTGATGGTACACTCCATTAGTACGAATTGTTACATCAAGAACCTAAACCGTCAAAATGCAAGGAAGTGCACTGGGGGGGGGGATTTGGAACCCTGCGCCACTAATCTTTACACCTCGCAAGATCAACTGAGGTGTTGTGTCAGACAGGACAGAGCCTGGCCTTTGCATTGATACCAAACATGACAATGTAAAATCTAAAAGAAAAAGAAAACAAAAAACTTTATTTTTTGTTCCAAAGCAATGGTATTGTCCATTTGTCATTTATAAAATTAGCAATACCACTGCCATTACCGTCTCCTTTCCCACGTTGGGAGCAAGGAGAGTGTTTTATTCATAGTCGTACTATTCATAAAACACCATTATCCAAAGCACATGGGAAATACCAAATTTTTTGGCTAAAATTGTATATTTTCTCAGAAAAATGCAGTTCCCATTTCATTTTTTTTTTAACAAGAATTCCCTATAGAATATATAACCAGAGGTTTGGATGATAAAATATGAAAAAATAATTTTACACGCTGTGATGATTGAAGTCTGGAAATTTACTCAAACAGTATCTACCTGCTTAGATATACCTATATATGCAATATTAAATAGCCTAAAATATGTTGCCATTTCACTAAATTACGAAAAAAGCCCACCAAAATATTCAGCTCCAGGCCCATAGAGATCTTAATCCGGCCCTGCTCTTACCTACATCCTTACTACCGCAAAACTGGACGCAACGGGACATCGGTGGTTGGCCGCTCTGTCAGGGTTTCGGTTCAGCCTGAAGTATCGCCCTGGGGTGAATAATCGAGATGCTGATGCGTTGTCGAGAAGACCCTACACTACAGAATGGACTCAGTTGACTCCAGACGGGGTGCAAGCTTTGTGTCAAGGAACAGAGCGCCTGGTCAAAGGAGGGATTGAAGCGGAGGCCATAGGAGTTATGGCTGCGGCTGTTCCTGAGTTCTATTGTAACCCTACGCAGTTAAGGGATGAAATTTACCTACCTTTTCGAGACAGGACTTGAAAGCGGATCAGGCCAGAGACCCTTTAATTGCCTTGACCATAAAGGCCCTGTCTGCAAACCAGCGAGAGATTTTGTTAACCAACTCCCCGAGTGGAGCCAGATTGGTCTACAAAGAGTGGGAGCGGTTAAAGATGTTGAATGGGGTGGTCTACCGAAGGGGCCCCTCAACTAGCGCTGAAGAGATTCAACAGTTATTCCTCCCTACTAAACATAGGGAGAGTGTGTTGCGATCACTACATGATGAGCATGGACATTTGGGTGCTGAAAGAACTTTTAAACTGGTGCGAGATAGGTTCTATTGGCCTTGCATGAGAGCTGAAGTGGAAAGCTATTGTCACTCCTGTCTAAGGTGTATTCAGAGGAAGACTCTACCGACCCGAACTGCTCCAATGAGCCATCTGCAGAGCCAGGGACCCATGGATTTGGTGTGCATTGACTTCTTGTGCTTAGAGCCGGATGCTAGTGGGCAAGGGAACATTCTAATAGTGACTGATCATTTCACCCGTACGCCCAAGCATTCTCTACAAAAGATCAACGCGCTCCGACCGGGCCAAGGTGTTGATGGAAAAGTTCTTTGTTCACTATGGACTGCCAAGGAGGATACACTCTGATCAGGGTAGAGACTTTGAAAGCAGACTGGTGGGGCAATTGTTAGAGCTGTTGGGAATCCAAAAAACCCGAACTACACCATATCACCCTCAAGGTGATGCTCAGCCTGAAAGGTTTAATCGCACACTGTTGAACATGCTGGGGACCTTGTCGAATGTGGAGAAGCAGAGTTGGAGTCGGCACATAGCTACTCTGGTGCATGCATATAACAGTACGGAGAGTGATGCAACTGGATACTCGCCGTACCGTCTCATGTTCGGAAGGGAGGCTCGACTGCCGGTTGATTTGGCTTTTGGGTTATCCCTAGACCAGACATCAGTAGCTTCCCATAGAAACTACGTGGATAGGCTTCGAAAGAATCTGGCTTCTGCGTTTGAACAGGCCCGTTTGACCTCGGAAACAGGGAGCAAAGAAACAAAAGAACTATGACCTGAAAGTTCGAATACAAGATCTACAACCCGGTGATAGGGTTCTATTGAAGAACTTGGGTGCTGCTGCGAGACACAAGTTGGCGGATAGGTGGAGTTCCCAGGTTTACATTGTCTGCAAACAACTGCCGGGTCTACCAGTGTATCAGATTCGCCTGGATGGAAAGGCTGGGCCTATTAAGAACTGGCACCGAAATCATTTGCTACCTTTGAGAGAGGCTGTAAGGATGCCAGTTGGGGACGAACTGCCTCTGCCAAATCCGCCTGTTCCATGTTTGCCTCCTGTTACTCGGTCTCAACTGACCCGGGTCGTCGAAGAGAGCGAAAGGGACAGTGAGGAAGAAAGTTTCTGTCTGGACTGGATACGTTCACCGGAGCCTTTAGAGATTATCTCAGTTCCTGAACGATGGGAGAGTAATTTGAGGCCTGAAGCTCCTGAATTCTTGTTGGAAGTCCCTGAGACTATTGATATCCCTGAGCCTCTTGAATTTCAGTTGGAACTCCCTGAGACTGTGGGGATCCCGGTAGCTCCGGAAGCTTACTCAGGTGATTATAGTTCTATGCCTTCGCTGGAGGGATCATACTCTGAAGAAACGTCTGCTCCAGTGATAGAGAGAGGGATTGAGCCAATGCCTATAGTACTTCCACCTGAAGAGGAGCTGATTGAGCCAGAACCAAAACGCTCTGTTCGACCGCCCCAACGACTCACCTACGACTCGACCAGGACATAGCACTGAAGAGGCCATCACCACGGTGCGGAGGTTGCCCGAAGTGTCTGCTATGCTAGCTGAGGTAGCCCAAAATATGAGTCAACTTGAGGAAGTGTTCCTAACCCACTGCCTGTATGCTGCTGAACCTGTACATGTTATGTAAACTGTATTCAAATATTGTGGAAATGTAATGTAACTGTTGTACCTCCTTGGAGAGACCCAAGAGTTCTAGGAGGGGGGAGTGTAGCGCTGTGTTAAAAATCTTGCTGTGGCAGTACCTGTTTTTGGCCACAAGATGGAGACTATCGCGATCAGAGATACTGGACATTGGGACTACAATGCCCGGCATGCTTTGCAAGAAGACAGGAAGTGGGTGGGGACTGGAGACTTACATCCTCTGCCTCGTGGAGAAAGTTCCAGAGCGCGCCAGGGAACAGGAGAAAGCAGACGCACTGAGGAGATCGCGGGAGAACCTAGGCCAAAGCCCGAGGGAGACCTGTTATTCCTGTTTGGGTCACTCAACCTGAGGAGAAGGAGACTTGTGAGAGCCCAGACATTGCTGCAGACCGGCGGAATCGAACGGAGAGCACGCGGTGAGCTGGACAAGCTGCATGAAGTCAGACAACGGATCCGGCCGCTAGTATCCCCAGTCAAAATCCGGAGGAGAGACGTCCTGGGTCAGCGGAGCCTAAAGCCTGCGTCGGATGGGTGAGAGGCCTCCAAGGCTGTTTGTGATTAAAGGTCAAGCTGCTGTTTTCTCTTTAAAGTCCACAGGGCCCCAACTGACTAGTCGAAGACCTTCCTTTAATAAACTCACTGGCCAGTTGAACAGTACCCGGATACCACACACACATATACACCTTTCACATTCTGGGACTTAACTTGTGCAGGACTCATTTCCTTTTATGAATCGGAACAGGGGTTACAGATAAAGATACGTTCCGAATATATTTTTCCTCTTTTTCCGCTGCGCGTTTACCGTAATACGAAAGGATTGTATATTTGGGGTTTTTGCTACTTGTCCCCTTTTCTGAACTATCGGGAAATTGCATTGCTTTTATGTTCGGTTGCGAATATTTTATTTTCCGAAATACGAAGCCTCGTGTTTCGTTTCTTTTCCGCTACGCGTTTTACCGTGATACGAAAATACTGTAATAATACTTGTGAATACCGTGTCTCGACATCTGCTTAAATATTTTAGTAAACTATTTAAATGATAAAAACTCACAACTGTGTTGGAGTATATTTATTCCCTAGTGCAGGGAGACTGACCCGTGGTTCATTTTCAGCGGCTCCTCCGCAGGGGCGGATCCAGAGACTAGTCTCGGGAGGGGCACTGACAGAAAATAAGGTGTTTTAGCAGAGAGTCCGACTCATGAGAATTTACAGAGGGCCCGGCTCACAGGAGCTTACAATCTAGAGGAGCAGAGGGCCCGGCTCATAGGAGCTTACAATCTAGAGGAGCAGAGGGCCCGGCTCACAGGAGTTTACAATCTAGAAAAGCAGAGGGCACCCAGGAGCTTACAATCTAGAGGAGCAGAGGGCACCCAGGAGTTTACAATCTAGAGGAGCAGAGGGCACCCAGGAGCTTACAATCTAGAGGAGCAGAGGGCACCCAGGAGTTTACAATCTAGAGGAGCAGAGGGCACCCAGGAGTTTACAATCTAGAGGAGCAGAGAGCCCCCAGCTCACACATGGATTTGCCCCCAGCTCATGGATTTGCCCCAGCTCATGGATTTACCCCCAGCTCATGGATTTGCCCAGGTCATGGATTTGCCCAGCTCATGGATTTGCCCCCAGCTCATGGATTTGCCCAGCTCATGGATTTGCCCAGCTCATGGATTTGCCCCCAGCTCATGGATTTGCCCAGCTCATGGATTTGCCCAGCTCATGGATTTACCCCCAGCTCATGGATTTGCCCAGCTCATGGATTTACCCCCAGCTCATGGATTTGCCCAGCTCATGGATTTACCCCCAGCTCATGGATTTGCCCAGCTCATGGATTTACCCCCAGCTC
This sequence comes from Leptobrachium leishanense, assembly GCA_009667805.1. Taxonomy (NCBI): domain Eukaryota; kingdom Metazoa; phylum Chordata; class Amphibia; order Anura; family Megophryidae; genus Leptobrachium; species Leptobrachium leishanense. The sequence goes on along the minus strand of CM019075.1, from coordinate 61,927,005 downwards.
ATGGATTTACCCCCAGCTCATGGATTTGCCCAGCTCATGGATTTACCCCCAGCTCATGGATTTACCCCAGCTCATGGATTTGCCCCCCAGCTCATGGATGTGCCCCCAGCTCATGGATTTGCCCAGCTCATGGATTTGCCCCCTGCTCATGGATTTGCCCCCAGCTCATGGATTTGCCCCCCAGCTCATGGATTTGCCCCCCAGCTCATGGATTTGCCCCCAGCTCATGGATTTGCCCAGCTCATGGATTTACCCCCAGCTCATGGATTTGCCCCCAGCTCATGGATTTGCCCAGCTCATGGATTTACCCCCAGCTCATGGATTTGCCCCCAGGTCATGGATTTGCCCAGCTCATGGATTTGCCCCCTGCTCATGGATTTGCCCAGCTCATGGATTTACCCCCAGCTCATGGATTTGCCCCCTGCTCATGGATTTGCCCAGCTCATGGATTTACCCCCAGCTCATGGATTTACCCCCAGCTCATGGATTTGCCCAGGTCATGGATTTGCCCCCAGGTCATGGATTTGCCCAGCTCATGGATTTACCCCCAGCTCATGGATTTGCCCAGCTCATGGATTTACCCCCAGGTCATGGATTTGCCCAGCTCATGGATTTGCCCCCTGCTCATGGATTTGCCCAGCTCATGGATTTACCCCCAGCTCATGGATTTGCCCAGGTCATGGATTTGCCCCCAGCTCATGGATTTGCCCAGGTCATGGATTTGCCCAGCTCTCACCTGGATATTGCTCCAGGCCTCCAGCTCCGGTGTTCAGGGGACCCAGATGCCGCCGGGCAGCGCAGGAGCGCCTGCCCGGTCCTGAAGAGTGCGTCCTTGTAAAGGGGAGGCGGCTGCGTGCGTGCGCAGGTCACGCGGTCCGGCCAGTCAGGTGGTACAGAGACTCAGTACCACCTGATTAGCCGGACCACGTGACCGGCTGCGCCTGCACGCAGCCGCATCCCCTTTACAAGGACGCACTCTTCAGGACCGGGCAGGCGCTCCTGCGCTGCCCGGCGGCATCTGGGTCCCCGGCTCAAATCTCGGGGGGGGCAATTGCCCCGTTGCCCCCCCTGGATCCGCCCCTGCTCCTCCGGGAGTGAGCGCTACAAACGCATGCGTGCACAACGGACGGACGTACTGACGGAAGACACAGTAGACACCACACGGTCCGTTTTTGGTGATGGATGTAGAAATAAAAGGGAATTATGGGAAACAAAATTAATAAGAAAAATGCTAAAAATTTGAAAAGGATATGAAAAGTCACTTTGTGCGTCAAGGTGCTGGACGTCGCAAATGCGCTGCGTCTGACATCTCATCACTCACACAGAACGCTACGCGGATGTAGCACACTATGCGCATCCGTGGTAGCGGTTTTACGCTCTTGCCTAACTTGCATCCGTTTGCCACGTGTGTTGTGCGTGCGCAGTTCGGTGCGCACGTACTTTGTGTGTAGGTCTCTATTGCTCATGATTCCACGCTACGACGGACGTTAAACTATGCGGAAACACAGATGTGATCACTGCGTTCGTCTGACATGGGCCTTAAACATTGCAAGTTTTTTAAAAAAATGTTTTACCCCACGTCGGCTTGTCAGCTTTTTCTGGCGGCTCGTCGGTGCTCTGTTCAGAGGGATGTTGATTTTTTTTGGATTGATTTGGCAGTTTTGCAGAGGTTTTTCGGATCCGTTCTGCGGCTTGTTCCCTGCACTTCGGGGACCCTGCGTTGATTTCTGAATTCAATGCAGGGTCGACAAATTGGACTAGCCAAAATGCGTGGAATGGGAGAGCACCGAAATGTCAGCGAATAACCCTGTGTGTTTACTTCAGTTAGACTGACCCCCCCAAGTAAAGCACATGACCCCTCACGTCTCTCATACTGTATACAGGTCTCCTTAATCTCAGATTTCAGAGCGGAACAGTAGGAGTGTCATGATGGCCCCTTGATCTCCCATGTCACCTTTAACCATTTTAAGAAATAAAATAATTTCCGGTTGATCCATATTCAAATGTGCTTTGGGTAGACTGCTGGGGGGTGATCTTGGGCAGTTTTCAAACGATGGTGCATGCGCCTGCTTTGTTTTTGCACATGCGTGGTAGCTCGATGTGATACGTGAGACGCAGCTGCCCACTGTGGGCACGCTGTGTCTGACGCCATCACTGACGGCCGTCCGCTTCCATACACTGCACATGGGCAGGAGATTCCTCGCTGAATGGGATTATTCAGAGACTAGCAGGGTTATTCAAAAAGATTCAAAAAGTCACTGCACGTTCAGTGACATTTTGTTCCCTGCACTTCGGGGCCATTCGGTGATCCTAGTTCACCAACCCTGCGGTGTATTCAGCAAGCACCGCAGGGCCCCTGTTGTGCAGGGAAAACTCGCCGCAAACCCGACGAACACTCACTGCAAAACCCGCCAAACACTCACCGAAACCTGCAGAAACAGCTGGATTAACCACCGAACATGCAAGAGAAACCCGACTAGCCGCCAATCACAGCGCAGAGCAGTCGCCGGAAAAACCTGACACGCAGACGAATGAGGAGAAAAAGAAAAAAAAAACAGTACGCTTGAAAGTTTGAAATTTGAAACTCTGCTTGCCAAAAAACTACTGAACGAAAATGCGAGGAATTTACATATAAGATCCAATGTATGATAATAAAAATGTCTGTTACAGAAAAAGGATAAAACGATTAAAAAATATAATAAAGTTTGCAAAAAAAATCCAAAAAAATGCCTAAAAGATCCTAAAAAATCCATGAAGAGTCTTTTTGCTGCAGAATATAATATTGAACGATTTATTAGATATTGAATTAAAACGGGAATATTTTTAACATTGAAGCCTATGGGAATCGCCTGAATAAATCTGTCGAATGAGACCACTGAACAGCAGGGCATTTCGGCAACTTCTCCCTGCTGTTTGGTATTTTCGGAATAGACGAAGCATTGGTTCTCTATGGGGATTTCACCGCCCTCGAACAGGCACCGAACAGGCACTGTATGTGCAGGCAATTCACCAAGATTTGGCGAACTGCCTGCTGTCTGAATAGCCGAATGGCCAGGAAAGGTAACTGTATGCTGAATTTCAGTGTTCGGTTACCTTTCGGGCCAGATCGGCTCTCTATGAATTACACGGTAGGAAAGTGTACAGATATATAAACAACAACTTTCTAAGTCTCATTGTAACCCTTGAAAAAGGCTTTTGGCTGAAACGTTGAGGTACCTGGTCTCTGCAGATTGTCACATTACTTTGAGGTTCTTATATTCTTGTACATTTATTTTTAGGCTTGTTTGTTTGTTTTATTGCCGGTTACCAATTTGTGTAAGCGAGGATTTTGCGTTGTGCGGTTCCTATTGAGGTATAGCGTATATGCTTATATTTTATATTGAGGTCATTTTGGTAATCTTTGGTTATTCTTTCCACGTTGTTAAATCCATGCAAGTAAGGTATTAGTGTAAAATTTGTGGATCGCTTGCCTTGATAAAAGACCCCGGAGGTTACAGTTTGGTTTTTTTTAATGGGGAAAAAAAAATTGCTTTCTATGTACTAGGCGTGCATATCCTTTATTTTTTTTATATTTAAAAACTGGCCACGGAATTTCCATTTATTTTTAAAAAGTACTCAGAATTCCAAAAGTAATTCACGGGTTAATACGTTTTGTCTGCATTATATTATTCTCTGTATCTCTGATCAAAAATGATAATTATGGGACTAAGGGAATTTTTTTATACGTCATTTTCTGTACTTATCAGTATATCTTACAGTGCTTTCCTCAGATAAAAAAAAGAAAACAAATATAACACTTTTTATAGGGCTAGCTGTCGAGAAAAATGTCCAATTAGATTCTACCGAGTCAGCAAGAAAGAGGAGCACTTATGTGAACCTTGCGCAACCAACAATTCTGAAAGGAATTTCCCTGTGTTTTTCGATAGAAAGCATGTCTTCATTAAAATAACAACTCTAGCTATCTAAAAAACAAAATATAACAAATAAATGATGTTTTTAGTAACTAGACGCATGGCGGCATTAAATGAGGAGTTGCTGTTTTTTTCTTATATTAAAGTGGGGAGTACGATAATCTACAGAATAAGGCACTTCGGTTAAAAAAAAATACATGTTGTGCAAGCTTCCAGCCCTTGAAATGTGATAGAAGTGTTAATTTTTTTTATCTTATTGTATGGCTTGGCCTCTCTACAGGAAAAGTAGATCCATTTATTGGATTAAGTCACCCTTAGAGATACGAGACACATTTTGCACCTTGCCACTGCTCACCTCCTTGCTGCGTATTAAGGCCCCTACTCCCTTGACCACCCACATATGAAGGCTCGTGGTTTAAAGGATGACATGCTTTGGTCGTGGTTTTGTTGTTTCTTTTTCTCTTTTAACCCCTTCAATACCAACTGATTTTTGTTTGAAAAAAATGTTATAACATTTATTTGAAAAATGGGATGTGACGTTAAGAATTAAAATTTAGGGTAAAATAGACGTTTCCGCATTTTAATAAATGGAAGGGCGAATGCCCAACATAAAATCAAATTCCCCAGCAGAGCACCTGTGAATAACCACCAATAGTAAGGAGTTCATATCAGTGTGCAACATTTGATGTAGGAATATTTTTCTGATATGGAACTTTTAGAAATACGACGTCTGATTGAACAGCTGATGTACAGCCCAATACAAGGATCGGAGGATCTGTCTGACTTTTAGATATGAAATATCTTCTATGCATTAATAGACTGTGTAAAAACGAACCCGCCCATTATAATGAGCGGAGTACAACCCTGTACCCTGATATGAATTTCATGCATGGCTGGCTATGGGGGCTGATATTCACATGCTAATATTGTCACATTTTTGCCATGCTTCCTGGTGGTGAGAGTGGGACTCATCAGTTTGGTGGATTTTAGGTTCAGTCACTGCAGACCATCTCACATGGGCTGATACTCTGCGGTCACATGACCTGCTCAGCCCTATATATAGGGCCAGCAGTGCACTTGCTCCCCGGGTCAGGATAGGTCTTTATAAATACAGAAAAAATGGCGTCGCGCCCATACTCACTTATTTTTGGAGCGGCGGCAACTGCCAGGAGTAACAGCCCAGTAAATGTATAAAACATAACAAGGAAGGAGAGTGTCATCTGCGCTCATTCCTATGTGTTCCATGTACAACAAAAATGAGTTTTGTTTGTTTCAATGGCCATTGCAACGTAAGCCCACTCGCCACTTCAAGGCACCTCTTTAGAGTGGGTACCTAACAATTGTAACCAAAAGGCCGCTCTACTGAGCAGCTCCAAGCCCCTCCAGCTGCTTTTCAGCAAGGAGAGACAAAGATGGTGGGTTTTATTTATACACGCACCAAGCACTTCCCATTTGGATCAAAAACAAAAACATGGAAAGAGGAACAGCTGCAAAACGACGGACTGGTGTTACAAGCATGATATACATAAATACAGAAAAAATGGCGTCGCGCCCATACTCACTTATTTTTGGAGCGGCGGCAACTGCCAGGAGTAACAGCCCAGTAAATGTATAAAACATAACAAGGAAGGAGAGTGTCATCTGCGCTCATTCCTATGTGTTCCATGTACAACAAAAATGAGGTTTTGTTTGTTTCAATGGCCATTGCAACGTAAGCCCACTCGCCACTTCAAGGCACCTCTTTAGAGTGGGTACCTAACAATTGTAACCAAAAGGCTGCTCTACTGAGCAGCTCCAAGCCCCTCCAGCTGCTTTTCAGCAAGGAGAGCCAAAGATGGTGGGTTTTATTTATACACGCACCAAGCACTTCCCATTTGGGATCAAAAACAAAAACATGGAAAGAGGAACGTTGCAATGGCCATTGAAACAAACAAAACCTCATTTTTGTTGTACATGGAACACATAGGAATGAGCGCAGATGACACTCTTCTTCCTTGTTATGTTTTATACATTGACTGGGCTGTTACTCCTGGCAGTTGCCGCCGCTCCAAAAATAAGTGAGTATGGGCGCGACGCCATTTTTTCTGTATTTATGTATATCATGCTTGTAACACCAGTCCGTCGTTCTGCAGCTGTTCCTCTTTCCATGTTTTTGATCCCAAATGGGAAGTGCTTGGTGCGTGTATAAATAAAACCCACCATCTTTGTCTCTCCTTGCTGAAAAGCAGCTGGAGGGGCTTGGAGCTGCTCAGTAGAGCGGCCTTTTGGTTACAATTGTTAGGTACCCACTCTAAAGAGGTGCCTTGAAGTGGCGAGTGGGCTTACGTTGCAATGGCCATTGAAACAAACAAAACCTCATTTTTGTTGTACATGGAACACATAGGAATGAGCGCAGATGACACTCTCCTTCCTTGTTATGTTTTATACATTTACTGGGCTGTTACTCCTGGCAGTTGCCGCCGCTCCAAAAATAAGTGAGTATGGGCGCGACGCCATTTTTTCTGTATTTATGTATATCATGCTTGTAACACCAGTCCGTCGTTTTGCAGCTGTTCCTCTTTCCATGTTTTTGTTTTTGATCCCAAATGGGAAGTGCTTGGTGCGTGTATAAATAAAACCCACCATCTTTGTCTCTCCTTGCTGAAAAGCAGCTGGAGGGGCTTGGAGCTGCTCAGTAGAGCGGCCTTTTGGTTACAATTGTTAGGTACCCACTCTAAAGAGGTGCCTTGAAGTGGCGAGTGGGCTTACGTTGCAATGGCCATTGAAACAAACAAAACCTCATTTTTGTTGTACATGGAACACATAGAAACGAGCGCAGATGACACTCTCCTTCCTTGTTATGTTTTATACATTTACTGGGCTGTTACTCCTGGCAGTTGCCGCCGCTCCAAAAATAAGTGAGTATGGGCGCGACGCCATTTTTTCTGTATTTATGTATATCATGCTTGTAACACCAGTCCGTCGTTTTGCAGCTGTTCCTCTTTCCATGTTTTTGTTTTTGATCCCAAATGGGAAGTGCTTGGTGCGTGTATAAATAAAACCCACCATCTTTGTCTCTCCTTGCTGAAAAGCAGCTGGAGGGGCTTGGAGCTGCTCAGTAGAGCGGCCTTTTGGTTACAATTGTTAGGTACCCACTCTAAAGAGGTGCCTTGAAGTGGCGAGTGGGCTTACGTTGCAATGGCCATTGAAACAAACAAAACCTCATTTTTGTTGTACATGGAACACATAGGAATGAGCGCAGATGACACTCTCCTTCCAGGATAGGTCTTTACCTATTGAGTACCTGCACCTTGGTTTTGTCTTTCTGTATTTGATATTCTGTGTATCACCTATTGGCTTCACTCTAGATTATTCTTCTGTCTGTACCCTGTATCTTGTATAGGATTATCTGTGTATGACCTCCTGGTTCTGGTTCCTGGTTTATTCTTCTGTCTGTACCCTGTACCCAGCATATGATATACCCGTGTATGACTTTTGGCTCGGCTTTAGACTACTCTTTTGTCTGTAGGGATGGGTCGAACACCCCCGTGTTCGGTTTGCATTCGAACATTTGAAAAAGTTCAAATTCGAACGCGAACCCGATTCGAACGCAATGCAAGTCAATGGGGCTCAAAAGTTCGAAAATTAAGGTCCCCTCCAGAGGGCATATATACAAGATATTGGTCATAAAAGGTGTATGGGGGTCCGGGTACTGCCCTGGGGGACAGGAAACATTGAAAAACAAATTTCCAAAAAAGAGTTTTTAACCCAAAAAGTGTTTTTTTTGTGCCATTTCACCGCTGTGCGCTGAGCTAATTTTTACCACTTTTGCTCATGTTTAAACGCAATTTGAAGCCATGGCAAAATGTTTGAGCAACAATGAGTGGGAAAAATTACGATCTTAATGCAAACGTTAATGCTCACTTGCGTGAGCATTAACGTTTGCTGCGGCGTTTACCGCATATTTGTAACAATTCCCCAGGACAGACCTGATAGGATCCCTGGTAACAGACCTCTAACCCTCCAATCCTTAGGATGGTCGGGACTCAGGACCACTAAACCTAACCTCTAGCAGCCACATAGGCCAGGGAGACAGCACCAGCACTGACTGAGCACTGACTGAGATCAGTATACATTTATACTGCGCTATAGTGTATGGCAGGATGGAAGCGCACCAGCAGTAACAAGCAGCAGAATATACCAGACAGGGGCGCAGAGCCAGAGTAGTTGTTATAACAAAACTGGGTCAGCAATGTTTAGGCACTTGTAATGCGCTACTCTATGTGGCAGGATCTGTAGCACACACCAGCAGTAACAAGCAGCAGATATACCAAACAGGGGCACAGAGTGAGAGTAGTCGTTATAACAAAACCGGATCAACAACGTTTAGGCACTTGTACTGCGCTACTGTATATGGTGAGAATCGGCGCACACACCAGTAGCAACAGGAGGCAAACAGAGCAGGCATTGAGTACACAGAGAGAATAGTCAAATGGCAGGAGAAGTTGGCAACAGATCGGGTCCTCTGAACAAGCAGGGTCAGTAACAAGTATACAAACTGATTCGGTAAGCTAGCAATGCGGGAATGAAACTCCAAGGGCAAGGCAAGGTGTACAGCGCACGCTCCTGATTTAAAGGTCCCAGCGGCTCTGCATCATCACATGGGAGACGGGAGGCTGCGCTTGTTGGTGGATCCAGGAATCAGGTGAGTATTAAAAAGAAAAAAAAAAGGTTTTATTTTATGTTCCCGTGGACATTTAAAAATTGATTTTTAAAACAAAATATATATATTTTTTTAGAAATGCGTCGCCTTACCTTTAGCCTGGTGGTCAGTGGTGACTCCCTGGATCCTGGTTGGGGGGGGTCTGCCATTGGCGCAGGTGCAGTGGCTCCCTCCCTGCGCCGATTCTCTGCCACATGCACCCGGCCGGCCAGCCCACACAGTCGCAGCTCTGTCATCCAGCGGCCGCATGCTCCTCAAGGGATCCTTGGGAAGCCCCGGTGGGCTGCCTTCTACAGTGCCTGATTAGAGGGCCTCGTCTGCCTGATGTTTTAGCAACAAGATTGTTTTATCCCATAGGCTTCAATGTTAAAAATATTTCCATTTTAATTCAATATCTAATAAACCGTTGCTTATAATATTCTTCAGTAAAGAGTCTCTTTATTTTTAGATTTTTTTAGGATTTTTAAAGCATTTTTTAAAAAAAAAATCTATTTTTTTTCGAACTTTTTGCGATCGGCCTGAAAAGTTCAAAGTTCGCGAACTTTCGAACAGCTGATGTTCAATGTGAACATCGAACCGATTCGAACCGGCAGCCCATCCCTACTTGTCTGTTCCTTGAATCTGTATTTCTGTTAGTGCCCGTGTATGACTTTTCTTTTCATTTTGAGTTACTCCTTTACCTGTCCCCTGGAATCTGTATTTATATATATACCTGTGTATGTCTTTATGTTCTAGTATAGGTAGTAATAGAGGCCAACATATAAGGACCTCAGCCAGGGCTTAGGGATCTCTCTAGTTTCTGCACACCTGTATTGTACCTGTTTTGTACTTTTCGTGTGCTTGCAGATTTATGTCATTTTGTATTTACCCTCATCCCTGTAATCTGTTTTAGATTAGAAATCTTACCCAGTGCAGGGCTCCCCCTTGTGTCTGTCTGCTGCACTAGCTCTCTTTTGTTTCTGAGGTTAGTTGTGTGTGCTGGATCTTGCAAAATGCAGTAAAACACAAACCTGCCTCAAGGGCTTAAAAATGAACACCATAAATGGCCTTCCCTGGCATCTGCCAGGGACCCCCTTGACAAATATGTACTTAAGAGGAAAAAATGGAATGAGAAAACACATTGAGGACACGTGTCTATGGGAAGTTATCACCATTTTCTAACGGTTAAGCAGTGAAATCGCTGATAAATTTTAGAACTGCTGTGTTTACCAATATCCTCCATTACAAGGAGCAGAGTACAGCCCTGTACCCTGAATAACTTGATATGAATTTCATGCTTGGCTGGCTATGGGCGCTGATATTTACATGCTAATATGCATTTGCGAGGAAAAATGGAATGAGAAAACACTTTGTGGATACACGTCTATGGGAAGTTATCACCATTTCCTACCTTTAGATATGATATATCTGTTATGCATTAATAGACTGTGCAAAACCTAACCTGCCCATTACAAGGAACGGAGTACAACCCTGTACCCCAAATAATCTGATATGAATTTCATCCTTGGCTGGCTATGGGCGCTGATATTTACATGCTAATATGCATTTGAAAGGAAAAATGGAACGAGACCACATTGTGGACACGCATCTATGGGAAGTTAAGGTGTTAAGCAGTGAAATCACTGATCAATTTTAGAAATGCTGTTTACCAATATCCTCCATTATAAGGAACGGAGTACAACCCTGTACCCTGAATAACTTAAGTGGTGCCACTGCAATAGATTATTGCTACGCGGCTGATGCCATGTAATGCTCCATAAATAAAGGAGTTAAAAGGATTGGCTACTGTGCTGTGGGAACCACCTATGACAATACTAAGTAATATTTTAGGATCGCTATAGGGGATTCAATAGCATAATACGAGATGATCGTAGGTTTAATTTATTGTCTAGGCCAATTCTGACCAGCAAGGGTGGAGTGCATCCACTCAACCCAGGGTGGTCCAATTTTTACTATTATAGAAGGGTTAACCTCTAAATAGCCAGACATACCACTTGATGATGATGAATATCTGACATTATTGAATCTGTGGGGCATTTGAGAATATTTAAAATAGAAATTTTGCACAAAAATTGTTGTTGTGATCTAGTTAAAAAATTTGGATAATGTTAATTCGCTAATTTTTTTATTTTCTATGTATTTGTTTCTCTTTTACAGAAATGTTCTTGAAATGTAAGATTCTGAGCTCTAGATGGTGTCACTTATTGTACACTTTCAAACAAGGTCTGCATTATTTTCATACAGGCAGAAATGGCCTTTGAGTCAGATACAGTAACTGGGATAAACATAAATAATAAAAATGTTCTAGTTCTAGCCTGGTTTCCTGGATATTGCTGAGAACCAGTTTAGAACTACATCTCCTGGCATGCATTGCTCCAGTGATGCCACCAGGCGGTACCCAGACAGGGAGTTAACCGGAGGTTCGGCGTCGAATTTCACAGATAGGGGAACAGCACTGTGAAGGGAGAGAAGCAGGCGCTGGGCAGTATATGGAGGCAGGAGTCAGACTGCAGACAGAGCCTGCTGGTAAGTACAAGTCTCTCCCCCCCACATTACTGTGAGTTTTATTGCTGTGGAGCTCTGATACGCTCATACACTCTGCACATTACTGTATCAGAGCTCCACAGCAATAAAACTCACACTCATACACACCACACATTACTATAACACAGAGCTCCACAGCAATAAAACTCACAGTAATGTGCAGTGTGTATCAGCGTGAGTATTATTGCTGTGGAGCCCTGTGATACGCTCATATGCACCACACATTACTGTGAGTTTTAATGCTGTGGAGCTCTGTGATACAGTAATGTGTGGTGTGTATGAGTGTATCACAGAGCTCCACAGCATTAAAACTCACAGTAATGTGTGGTGCATATGAGCGTATCACAGGGCTCCACAGCAATAATACTCACGCTGATACACACTGCACATTACTGTGAGTTTTATTGCTGTGGAGCTCTGTGTTACAGTAATGTGTGGTGTGTATGAGTGTATCACAGAGCTCTAAAGCATTAAAACTCACAGTAATGTGCGTATGAGTGTATCACAGAGCTCCACAGCAATAATACTCACGCTGATACACACCACACATTACTGTGAGTTGTAATGCTGTGGAGCTCTGGATACGCTTTTACATGCCACGTATTTATTTATTTTTTATTGGGGGGGCAGCATTTCATCCGACGCTCCAGGCAGCAGAGTGGCTTGGGCCGGCCCTGTAGAGAGGTGTAGCAAGGTCATGAGGTGCCTGGAGGCAAGTCCTCCCCTATCGTCCCCCCATGTTTTCGATGAAATAATGCATAGTAAAGCATTATGCCATCACTTTCAAATTTGCTCACAGTGTGGGAAATGAGAAGGTGAATTAGTGCAGCAATATTGTTTGCATTATAAGTGAATAATGCTGCTGCCTTCGAACAGAGAAAAAAAAACCTTTTTTCACTTATTTTTACACATTATATGGTATTATCATTATATTTGGAATCATTGGAAAGGACAGACTCTATCCTGTCCACTGACACTTCACTTGACTTTGTTGGGAGTACAGAATGGTGATGCAGGGGTCCAAAGTACCCCATGCGCTCTTCACTGTGGATGAAATAATGCTTAATAACGCATTGCTCCATCCCATCCACACTTGCTGCCACTGTGGGAATGGCAAAGGTGAGGTAGTGCAGCAATATTATTCAATTTATTATTGAAACATGAACAATACTGCTGCTTTTGGGGAAAAAAATATTTATTTTTACAGATTACCTGGTCTTGTTTGGTATCATTGAAAAGGCCAAGTCCTGGCTTTTCCAATGACACCAAAAATGATCTCCTACATTAAAGTCATTTCCACTTTTTGGGAAAAACAGAACTTTTTTTATTTTTATATTTGATTTTACAGATTATCTGGTCATGTTTTGTATCATTGGAAAGGCCACGACTTAGCCTTTCCAATGACAACAAAAAGGACCTCCTATGTTAAACAATTTTGCCGCTTTTGGAGAAACCAAAATTGTTACTGGGCAGTATTACAAAGGTGGTGCTAATTTACCAGAGCAATTATAGTCCATAAAATTGTTAAATTTACAACACTTTAGCAAATTAGCAGCAACTTTGTAGTACTGCCCTCTTTCTTTTACTTTTACAGATTATCTGGTCATGCATGGTATCATTGGAAAGGTCAGAATCTGGCTATTCTAATGTCATCAACCTGGACCTCCTAGTTTACATGGCTCAAGAGATACAGTGGTCCAAAAGAACACAGCATCCCCTGTATTGAATTCCTCTGACGGGCAGGGGGAATCCCTCTTTATGATGTCATCACACGCATGTGTAATGACGCTAGGGGGCAGTCTTTCAGGATGTCAGCCCGCTGTGATTGAAGCCCCAGATTGGTGCCAAACTGAGGCAATGCGGTGGTCTGCCCCTGCCTGCATTCCCCCACCCCCCGACAGGCGCCCGGGGGTAAGTGTCCCTCCTGCCCCCCCCCCCTTCGCTACGCCACTGTGTGGTCATGTAGGAATCCAGTATTTATCCCTACTTTTATCTCTGAATATCAAGGTAAAAATGCTTTTGGTATCAGTGAAGGTAACCAAACAACTGCTTCTACAATGTCTGTGCAGAATAGAAAAAATATATATATGTTATATTTATCGATGTATAACATGCACCTTAAATTTTAACAATGAAGTTTGATTAAAAAATGTGGCTGTTATACGCCGAAAAATTTGGCAGTCGGCCACTGGTAGACTGACCGATAGGGGCCAGTGCAGCAGCTGAGGGCTGGGACTGTCTGCACCGTGGCTTAACTAACTTCTTACAAGATTATTCAGATCATCGAAATGTCACCAACAGTTCGGTGCTCTTCTGTTCACCGCACTTTGGCATGTTCCGTTTTGGAGGCTTTCCGAAATGCGGCAAATCCACCTGCCTAACGAATTGAAAAACCGCCGATTCGATCCAAAAGAACACCGCAAAATCGGCGAAATCGATCCAAAAAAAACACAGCAAGACCACTGCATCGATCCGAAAAACCAAAAAAACACTGACTGCATCCAACGACCCACAGCAAAACTGCCGAATTGATCTGAAAAAAGCAGACGACCTGCCAAACAGACCTCCAACCAGCCACCGGAAAAAGCCAACAAGCCACCGAACGGGGTATAAAAAATTAAATAAAAGAACCCTGTAACTTTTAAAAGGCGTTTGCAAAAAGACTACTGCACGAAAATGCCTGGAAATAATATATAAGATCCTATGAATAATAAAAAAAGGTCTGTGACAGAAATAAACCCTGCCAATTAAAAAGAAAATTTTCCGAAAAAATCTTGAAAAATGTCTAAAAAAAATGACTTTGTAGCAAATGAAAAGAATAAACGGTTGAATAAATATTTAAGAAAAACGGTTAATTTTTTATACATTAAAACCTATGGGATTCGCATGTTTAAACCTGTTGAAACCACCAAAAATACTTCTCTATGGGGATTTCACTGCTGCCGAAAGTCACTGTATTTTTCTGGCAATTCTCCTATATTTGGCGAATTGCCAGGTTTTTGAATAGCTGAATGGCCACGAAATTGCACCGTATGGAGAAATTCACTCTTCAATTTCGGGGCCAATTCAGTGCTCTTTGAGTAACCATGTTAGTCAATCTGCCCCATAAATTGCGCGGTCCCACGAGCGGTCGCCACTATCAGTGCGGCTCCCGGACTCGATCTCGCGAGATCATGCAAGGATGTGTGTAACTTCTCACCAGATTGACTAAGAAGTTAGTTAGGCCACGGAGCAGCCGGCCCCAGCCCTCAGATGCCACAGCGGCCCCTAATGGTCAGTCTGCCCCTGCTGCCAAGCTGATGACCACCACATTTTTTGGTGTATAACACGTATACCGATGTATAACACAGAGATATGATTTCAGCCTAATTTTTTAGACTAAATAGTGCATGTCGATAAATCCGGTATATACTGTAGATTTATATAAATTGGCAAACGTGAAGCATAGGTTTCAGAGTATTTGTTTTTTCTATGTATTATGTAAACAGTCAATTTTAAATGGCAATTTAGTTTTCATTTTAGATTAATGATGTCACTTATTACTGGGAAGAACAAATATTTAGCCTTGTTTGCACCTGTATATCAATCATATTGTAATAAAAGCTAAATGGATTCTGGGAAGCTCACTATGTTGCCAAAGCATGTGAAGCATCTAATTATGGATTAGATGTTCTACACAGAATAAAGGAAGAGCAGAAAACCTTGTTTTGGCAGCATTCATATTTCACGGTTTTTAAATTTGCCTTATTTGCAAAATAGTATAATGATGTCAAATAAAAATGAAAGAAAAACACATCTCAAAAATTGCAAAGGTGATGCAGTAGGAGTTGTGATGCTTGAGAATCATTAACCTCCCTGGCGGTCTAATTTTTTTAAAATTTCGTGTCTAAAAGCGTCTCAATTTTTTTTTAAAGGAAACGTGTTTTTGTACATAGTTAGCCTGTAATAATTAGGAATCACGCACTGAAATCTGTGCAATCAAGAGTTCTTACTGGTAAAATCCTTTATAAATAAATAAATAAATAAAAAAAATAAGTAAATACACTGAGTCCGATAAAGTTTGAAACACGAAATAATAATTTATTATCCCAAAAATAATTATCCAAAATAATGCAAATAAATGATATTCAATAAAATAAAAAACACTGAAATCGGTCTGAAAACAAGAGTAGGATGATGTATGGTCTATTTCTTATCCTGTAGTGCCACCCAGTGGCCGTTCATAAACATTGCACTTTGGATTACAGTATTTTATGAACTGTTTATAAGTTTGCTGATGGTTCCCGCCCACCCTGCACCATGTGACTCGCAGGGAGCCTTCCAGGAAGCAGCTCGCCCCGATCACACTGCGGGGGACAGCAAGGGAGGCAGGAGGAGGTGAGTATGCATCCAGCCCGAGTGTGGCTCGGGGTTACCGTTCGCAGTAGCGAAATTTAACCCCGAGTCACACTCGGGAATACCGCCAGGGAGGTTAAATATTAGTTGTGAGGCTAAACACTACAGGGCCAGGTTTACAATGGTTTACCATCAGCAACTTGTGGCCGCAGATGAAATTGCTATGTAAAAAAGTTGCATTTCTGAAGATGTAATGTAAATTTGGCCAAGTAAAAATAGTCGCAGACAAATCTACGCCACCATGTTACATTATATAGGCAAGTTAACACCATACTTCATACTTTTTCTGACACAAGGACACTAGAAAATCAATGCATGTTTTAGGCTGGCCATCCACTGGCACTGTAGTTGGGCAACCGACTTGGTCACTTGACTACAGACAACGCCATTGGCCGACATCAGGTACATCCACTGGAACCGTGTGTGGATGACTCAGATCGGCCAATGGACAGGCCGGCCAACGAAATGAAAAACCCCGCTGCGGGGGGAAAAAACCCCGATGTGGTGCCACTGTGGGGAGACAAAAAACGGTCTCTGGTGATGAAATTCGAGTGTCAACACCAAGGACAGGCCCAGTCTAGCGCAGCCGAAGCAGGGGACAATTTTTATTTAAAAAAAAAAGTCGCCAGGCCATTGCAAAATGCTCTTAGAGGAGGGTGTGGTGCATTGGATTCCATTTCCTAATCAGTAAGGGCCATCACCCTATATTGGCTACCTATGGAAATATCAGAGTCTGGGCTTTCTAATGATACCACAAATGACCATGTAAAAGGAAGAAACAGGATATGGAATTCCATTTGGAATATCCTGGATTTCCATTTGTTACACCCCATACACACACTTGACACATACCATCTACCTATAGATTGTTTTAGACCATGTACGCTTCTTCATGGCAATGGTTGTCTCTGATGACAATGGGCTCTTCCAGCAGGATAATGCAGGATAACTTTAATTTTTTGACTGATTTAGTTGCAAAATTTAGTTCAGTTCAGAATATAGAGTTTCATAGATGATACACGCAACTTCAACAACTCATGAAAAAATGGCGATTTGATCATTACATACTGTAAGTCTCTCTCTTCATGCAAGACAGGTGCCAAGTAAATTTACCAATACAAAACAAATGGTAAGCGCCGTAAACACCAAATCTCCAAAGCTACATCAGGATCTAGTGGTTTCCCCTATACCATATCATACAAAACATTTTTATACATATCTGGTGAGCGCAAATGAATGCTTATGGAATTCAGTGGACTCTTGCAGATCCGCAATCCATCGTATGGTTATGAAAAAGATGCAAACACAAAATTGATGGTGCAGTATGCAATAGGTATGGTTAACAAATTTGTGCAAAGAATATTCCACTCACAAACATTGAGCCCCAGCACTGGCTCTGAGTGGAACTACGTTCTTGGGTAATTTTTCTTCCTCCTTGTTAGCAGATGACCCCCACCTTTTCGTAATGCTGGTCTCCAATCACCATATATTGCTTAAGATATAAAAATAAGAGAGGCACTCTCCTGGTGCAAATCAAACTTATTGTAAAATTGCAAGATTTTCTGCCAAGTTGAAACTTACTCTTGGTGGAGCTACCATAGCTCGAAGTGGATCACCTATGGATTTTTTCCAGGAAAAACCCAATGAAAACCACTTAGGATTCCGGGACGTGGTCTTTAACCCTTTCCATGCGGCGGACGCGCTCAGCGCGTCCTGCCGCATGGCCACTTCGCTGCGGAGGACGCGCTAAGCGCGTCCTCCCTTTGCAGCGGCGATCGGCTGGGATTCCGGCTGATTGCGGCGGCCCACCGGTGCGGGCTGCCATCCTCAATGTCAGCCCAGCCTCCGGGGACCCCGGCGGGCACGATAGACGTCATCGAGCCTGCGCGATGACGTCTATTTCAGGCACCCCCCCGCCATTGCGAGGAAGGTGCCTGAAGGGGAGGTCCTTTGGACCTTTCCCCCTCCCCATCTATGCGGGCCATCTGCTAAAGATAGGTACCACTTGGAAGGGCACAGCCTGCCCTTCCAAGCGGTGGCTGTCTTTAACCCCTAGGGGGCTGGATCGCAATATGGTGCTAACATGCGCCGTATTGCGGTCCCCTCCCAGAGCTGGCCGACATTTTGGATGTCGGCTAAGCTTCCGGGATTTCCCCCTAACGACTGGCGTCATCGCGCAGAGCACCAGTTTCGAAATTAACCCCTTCCTGCCACCTATAATGGAGATAGGGGGTTCATTGGAACCCCCTATCTCCCGATCCGTGTCAGATAGGGGTTAATGTTTGCTATCATTGGAATGACCAGAGCGTGGCCTTTCCAGTGATACCAAACATGACCATGTAAAATGTATAAATAAAAAAATAAAAAAATAAAAATTAACCTTTTTTTTTGTTTTATTAGTGCAGCAATATTGTTCCCATTTCAATTATAATGTGAACAATGATGCTGCACTAACAATTTTTTCTATGGGGGGGGGGTGTTTGCTAAAAAATACTAACAAGAGATGACCTGACCCGGGTCGACAGCATGATAGGCGCTAATGTATATGTTACACCACACGATTGAAGCATAGCGTTTCTCTTCACTTTAGAGATGCACACAATTGTAGCACCAAAAATATTGAATTTTTTGCATTAGAAAATGTTAAACACAATTGGAGAGGCGAGGATCTGACTAGATAATTAATCATGACTGAGGATGAGGTGGATTTATACACTTGACACACTTCTTCCCGGCCGTCTGAACGCCGATTTTGAAATCAGCCACTTCTTGAAATAATTTTAATTAATTATTTTCCTTCACTAATATCTTTTCATTATAGATTATTTCTGTATTTGTATTTTTAACATATTATTATATATTTTTTTAACAAGTCACCATGTAATGTAATTATTTTTGTATCCCTTCTTGCTGGTCTGTATATTTAATTTATGTTTGACTTCCGTTTTGTGGCATATTCCTAGGGTGATAAGTAAGATCAGATGATAAGTTACAATAATGGACTTGATATATCCTTTTGACCACATGAACAGAGACCAGTGGGGGGGGATCTGAAACGTATTGACGCTCGATGATTGAATGGAACGCAAACCAGATATGCTAGTGATGGAACACATGCGAAAGTAACACAAATGGAACGCATACGGAAGGGATCGAGGTGGAACGCACGCCATATGTTGCGGCATGATCAGTGGAGGTTATTTATATCGCGGAATTGTAACTGCGGGGATTATCCGACTGAAGAAGCTTATAGTTCTTGGTAAGGGAAACGCGTCTCGGTGATTCCCACATGTATTCAATTTTTTTAATTCTTTTTAAATAAATTCTATTTGTATTTAACCTCGCCACGCTTGGTATATGATCATATACCCTTCACCTATTCGTTATATACTCACTAACACACCGGACCGCATCCAGCTAGAGGTTGAGACCCCCTGGGAAGTGGTCTATTGTCTTTTCTATGGAACCACCTAAACAGGAGGTTCCCTAACATGTGAGTACTTTTCCTCCCAGTGTTCTCTTCCTCAGACCTCCCTAACGGAATTATGCTATGATATTGCTTTCTTCCGAGGTTTATACGGACTATCCATACTGTGAAGAGTCTCCTATTTTTCCAACTGGTGGGAGGAAGAATCTCTATGATTGATGGGAGGAGTCCCCCAAAGTGACTCAATTGCGTTTATATTCGAGCTATACAGCTCCAGACTTGTGAGGTTTTTCCTCCTATGATTACACAGTCCATATATATATGTGATACATGATATTGCCCAATTGGTGTTTTTTTCTTTTTTCTCCCAATATGTTGGTCACGTGATCGGAGACTACATTTGATCATCATTTCAAGGATTTCTCCAGAGACTATCAATATATAAAAGACTGGAAATTCATGCAATTCTTTGCGCTCCCGAATGTACTGTGGTACTTATTTTTGTGGGTGTTTGCTAATGAACACGTAATTTTCCCCCCAAAAAAAGTAACGATTCCCCATTTCTAATTTTTTTAACAAGCGCAACCCATAGAAAATATAACCGCAAACGTTCGCATGTTAAAATGTGAAAAAAACCACTTTACACTTTGTAAATTATTGAAAATTCTAATTTTATTGCATTTTTTTGTTATAATATACAGACAGGACATAACCTATACATATAAAAATGATATATTATGAATCTGCCGAGTCTCCTGGAAAGAACGATATATAATATGTCTGGGTTGTATAATAAAAAGTGACTTCAAATCGCATTTAAACATGATGAGCGAAACCGGTAAAAATGAGCTCAGCACAGAGGTGTGAAAAGGCTCAGCAGCGAAAGGGTTAAAAGTTTATTAAAACAGAATATAAAATAAATGAGCAGGCAGTACTTCCAGGACGCGTTTCGCCGCTTCAAGCAGCTTCATCAACCAGTTAAAATGGGCTGCAAACGCTAGGGCCACTTAACCTAATGTTAGCGCTCAGCTGTGTGAATGTTAACGTTAGCGTTAGGGCCCAGTGTGTACAGAAAAAAAACACATCCAGCAAAAGAAACACATCTTATAACACTTCACATTATTTTTGCCCCAATTATGGGCCAGATCACGACCAGGACATGAGGCTATCGGCTGCAGCCAATATATCGTGGTATAGCAAAATATATTCCAGGCTCGAGCTGTTGACACAATGGCTCAGTAGGAATAGGGACATTAATGACGAGCCTCAAAGGGGCTTGCACAGCTTTTTGTTTTCTGCACATCAACATTAATGGCTAGATTGTGATGTGGCCCTACATTTTGTCCCATTTTATTTGGGCATTTTTTTCATATAGCATATCTCCTTTCCTCCTCATATTCAAAACATATATACTGAAAGAGCATATTAAAAGGTGTGGGTTACACGGTAGAAATACCATGACCGTATTTTTTGGCATTGACAGCAGGAAGTGTTAGTTTACATGGCTCATTAGCTGTCAGTAAAAACTGAAAGTGACTGGCCAAGTGCCAAGAAAGCTGGATGCCAAGTATCATCTATCATTTTGCATCTTTATAAGAGCTGTTGCTGCGACTCCGTAATGCAAAAGATATCATGAGATATATTCATATTTATCATTATCTTTTGCTTCAAAGTCCATTTAGGGCAAAAAACAATCCTTTAGTTGTTTTGTGGCTTTTAGCAGCCGATTAACGTAGTTTCATGAGTTCCCTTTCCATTGGAAAGGACATTGTGATATTGGAAGGTCAGTTTCAGGAAATGCTACCTTGCTGTTGTATGAGGTGTGTATATATGTGCTGTTACAGTCCTAGGGCTCTATTACATTCTCCGCGCAAATTCGTACGCGCAGCGCAATTTTTTTTGCGCGTAGCATTAAACGTTAACTCGTGTAAATTAACACAGGTGTTACGATCCAAGCGTATTTTTTCATCCGTCAAAAAATATTGCGCGTAAAAAAGACACGCAAATTAACCCTGCGCGCAGAAATCGGTGGGCAGACTGTTTTTTCATGCGATTCAGCCAATGAGAATTAAGAACTACAATTGTCTCCCGTTCAGTTTTTGCACCTGCCAAAATCAATCTGAGTATATATGCTGCAGCAATAAAAAAAAAACACACACAACCTCTCAATTTAATTGTTTGGGTATGTGTAGAATGTGTAACTATACTGTGCTGTATTTTTTTTTGTGCTGGTGTATTTCGTTTCGGCCAGAACGTTCAGATTTGCAGTTACCACCAGCTTTTCAAAGACGTTAAAATTATACGCTCGAAAGTCGTTCGTAAAAAGTTGCGCATCGATTGTAATACCATCTGCATACCAGCGCACGAACGCATTTGCGCCCACAATGTTAAGTATGGGATGCGCGCACGAAGCTTCGCTCGCGCAGGGTAACTCGTGTTAGACGTTAACGTGCATCGTATGCGCGAACGTCATAATTTGACAGTCAGTGTGAAGGGTTTTTCCCCTCGCGTTAATGCGTTTTTGCGCACGCGCACATTTTTGCGCGAAGAATGTAATAGAACCCTTAATATATTATCTTTTTGTTTGGAATACATTCTCAGCTCATTCCTGATCCCCACGGAGAACCAGAGGGTGTGGAATCAGCCACGTGGCCAGGTCTGCTCTGGAGCCAATCCAAGCCATGATTGCCACTTGGCATGGCTCGCTCAGGGCAGGCTCGGTTTGTTCCTGTATTAGACAATATGTGTGTCTGAAACAGTTATTTACAACACGGAGCTGCGCCCAGAAAAAACAGCATACAGGTTAAAGAGAAGAAATCACGAGATCACACAGCCTCATGGAGAAATTGTGGATGGAGACTAGGAACTATTTGATCCCAGTCTCACACTGCTCCCTGCGAGAGAAAGTGGCAGATCGCTCAGCCTTCTCTACTATGGGATGAGAGGGGAGAATGGGATTTTTAGGGGGTAGAAAAGTGTTTTTGCCAAAGCAAAATCACTTAACCCAAGATTTTATGAGATTTCCTAGTGAAATACTGTCTCCTGGTGGAAGCACAAGCTACCGTGGAATAGCTTGAGCTTGCATTCAGATTTGTCTTTGTAAATGTGCTGGGGCAAATCAATGTGCTGGGGCAAATCAATGTGCTGGGGCAAATCCATGAGCTGGGGCAAATCCATGTGTGAGCTGGGGCAAATCCATGTGCTGGGGCAATATCCTATGAGCTGGGGCAAATCCATGTGCTGGGGCAAATCCATGAGCTGGGGCAAATCCATGTGCTGGGGCAATATCCTATGAGCTGGGGCAAATCCATGTGTGAGCTGGAGCAATATCCTATGAGCTGGGGCAAATCCATGTGCTGGGGCAAATCAATGTGCTGGGGCAAATCCGTGAGCTGGGGCAAATCCATGTGTGAGCTGGGGCAATATCCTATGAGCTGGGGCAAATCCATGTGCTGGGGCAAATCCATGTGTGAGCTGGGGCAATATCCTATGAGCTGGGGCAAATCCATGTGCTGGGGCAAATCCATGTGTTAGCTGGGGCAATATCCTATGAGCTGGGGCAAATCCATGTGCTGGGGCAAATCCATGTGCTGGGGCAAATCCATGAGCTGGGGCAAATCCATGTGTGAGCTGGGGCAAATCCATGTGTGAGCTGGGGCAATATCCTATGTGCTGGGGCAAATCCATGTGCTGGGGCAAATCCATGTGCTGGGGCAAATCAATGTGCTGGGGCAAATCAATGTGCTGGGGCAAATCCATGAGCTGGGGCAAATCCATGTGCTGGGGAAAATCCATGTGCTGGGGCAAATCCATGTGCTGGGGCAAATCCATGAGCTGGGGCAAATCCATGTGTGAGCTGGGGCAAATCCATGTGCTGGGGCAAATCCATGTGCTGGGGCAATATCCTATGAGCTGGGGCAAATCCATGAGCTGGGGCAAATCCATGAGCTGGGGCAAATCCATGTGCTGGGGAAAATCCATGTGCTGGACTGCTGGGGCAATAGAGTTAGACAGCTTTGAAACGAGGAGAACAGATGTTCCGAAAAAAACGAAAATTTCCGAAATCGCGAAAAGCCGATAACCAAAAAACGAGCAAAGTGACACGAAAATACGAAAAATAGTCTATATATACCGAAAACCATGTACAATTCCGAAATAACGAAAACTCGATACAGAAACCGAGTAAAGTGACCCGAAAATACGAAAAATGGTTGATATTCCGAAAAATAAATGTACCCGAAAAACAAATCGAGCTGAACCGAATCGAAACAGAAAGCAGTTGAAACGAGCCGAATCGAAAAGTTTAAAAATTCGAAAAATCGAATCGAACCGGAAAAAAAAAAATCGGTGCACATCCCTAGTGTATGACTGTATAAACAGACATACAAATATCATTCATCAGTATGCTAGAATATTTTAGAAAACATATTTCCTAAAAACATACATTTTGAAAAAGCGGTTGAAAGACTAGGGGCCCAATTACATTCCTAACGCAAAACGCTCGTGCAGCGCAGGATTTTTTGCGCACAGCATTAAGCATTAACCCGCGAAAATTAGCAGTGGTATTACAATCCTTAATGAATAAAGAAGCTCCAGAGTCCACGATAGATTTCAATGGATTTAATCCAACAACAGAAAAAAAGGCAACGTTTCGACCATGACTGGTCTTTGTCAAGCCTAAAACACAATGACAGAACAGGAAATAAATAGCACCACAGACTGGTTAAGCAATCAAACAATAATTGCAACCAGTCCGTGTATGCCAATCCAACAATTAAAAACAATAGTCTACAATTGAATACATCAATTAACATATTAACTTTAGTAATTATATATACGATGCTTATTAACATACAATAATTGGCGATGAATTGTAGAGCAATGCCTATGAGAGAAAAGGAGAGACTGAATAATTATGCATGTGAAGGGAAGGGATTACCCCTCTACTAGTAAACCTAAGGGAGAGAAAGGAACAGATCTATCTATCATAGAGAGATAACGTAACATATTTATAGAAAGGGTGAGAGATCTGATTCTCTATTAAGACCATGTGGGAAGAGAGTGTTGAGATGATGGATCCAATATAATTCCCTCCTTTTAAGTAATTTTTCTCTGTCCCCACCTCTTGTTAACTTAGGCACCTCATCGATCACCTGATAACGTAACTGTGAAATATCATGTCCACAACGTATAAAATGTTCAGGGACTGGGAATTCAATCTTTTTAGTCCTAATATCAGACCTGTGTTTGATGAATCGATTTTTAACTTTCTGAGTAGTCTCGCCCACATATATCAACCCACACGGGCATTTCAATAGATACACCACGTATGCAGAATTACAGGTAAAATAACCTTTGATTTTGGACTTCCTCCCAGAGTGTGGATGGACAAAGGAATCACCCCGTATAACTGCATTGCAGCAAGAACAATTTAGACATGGAAAAGTTCCATTCCTGGGTTTACCAAAAAAGGGTGTTCTGCCTGTGTCTTGTCCAAACTCTGCTTTAACCAACATCTGTCGAAAAGATCTCCCCTTCTTGTATGACATAAGTGGGATGGTCTGAAACTCTGAAATATCAGGGTATGCATCCCTTAGGATGTACCAGTATTTACATAAAATATTTTTCACTTGTGAAGTATGGGTTCCATATTTGGAAACAAATGGAATCCTGCCACAGCTTTGGCGTCTCTGAGGAATTATAGGTTGATTAATTCTGGTACTTTCTCTACTCAGAAGTTGTCTCGGGTAACCCCTGGCTCTAAACCTATCGATCATCTCCTCGAGCCTCTTGTCCCTACTTTCAGGCAAATCAACTACTCTATCAACCCTTAGGTTTACTAGTAGAGGGGTAATCCCTTCCCTTCACATGCATAATTATTCAGTCTCTCCTTTTTCTCATAGGCATTGCTCTACAATTCATCGCCAATTATTGTATGTTAATAAGCATCGTATATATAATTACTAAAGTTAATATGTTAATTGATGTATTCAATTGTAGACTATTGTTTTTAATTGTTGGATTGGCATACACGGACTGGTTGCAATTATTGTTTGATTGCTTAACCAGTCTGTGGTGCTATTTATTTCCTGTTCTGTCATTGTGTTTTAGGCTTGACAAAGACCAGTCATGGTCGAAACGTTGCCTTTTTTTCTGTTGTTGGATTAAATCCATTGAAATCTATCGTGGACTCTGGAGCTTCTTTATTCATTTTGTGATTGTTGGGGCTGTGGAGCAAGAGACCCCCACTCCATTTATCCACTTTGGGTTCTGCATTCGGGCACAACTTTTCACGTATATCCCTGCTTGCTTCGATACTTGAATGCAACCCTTTCCCATTATGGAATCGACTCCAACACCATGTACCTTTGCCTATGATGAGACTGAAGCTTTGAGGATTCTGGCCCAGGCCGGTAAGGACAATACTTTTTTGAGTACCTCTATCCATGATTGTGGGAAAAAAGATCTTTTAAAATCGAATCGTAAATTGATCGGATGTCAACTCCATTCGATTACTTTGGCTGAATATTATCGTGCACTACGAATACCACGTGGCCTAAGAGTGGGGCTTCAGCCGATCTTTTATAAAGATAATCCTGACTATGTGGAGAAATTCGAAAAAATTCTGAACAAATGTTCGATGGATGTCATGCTACTTACGATCGATTTTTTATCGAAGGAAATTGCACAATGCCAGGAATCTATCGAAAACTTGGAAAAATCGTTTCGAGACAACAATTCCGAATTGGAACTCATGGCGTTGCGTTCCACGATGGCACCGCAACTGGACCACTTCCGGAAGGAAGTGGAATCAAGGAAAAGACGGAAGTTCCAACGTGATTTGGATGACTATGTACAGGGTCATGTTTATTCCTGGCAAAAAGGTTATTCCAGGACACCAACTACGATGCGAAGAGGACCTGGTCGTAAATATACGAAAAAATCTATTCGTTTCACAGAGGACTCTATGTCTGGGACAGGTACTGATACATCCGAAGACCTCGGTGTAGTCCGATCGAACGACCAAGCGTCTTTTTTAGATCAGCGCCAAGGGCGACAATCGCCCGGAGGGAATGTACAGGAACAAGCTCAGAAGAGCGTTACGAAAAAACCTCCGATGAGAAACAACCAGTCCCTATACAAGAGACGCTAGTCTTTAATCTATCGGACATTCCATTAACGGCCGATGAAATTAAGCTTCTTTCGAGGGGCTTATCGTACTGTCCGAGCGAACGCATCGATCCGTTCGATGTTAAAGTCGATCTTTTTCGATTTTTTCGTACGATTCGATTGAAATGTTTATTTTCAGGTCAACCCGAGATTGATTTACCGCTTGCACCCTTTAATTCTAAAAACCTTGGTTTGAGAGAGAAAAGTAAATTTATGCCTCAGAATGTTGAACATGCTGTTGAGACGTATGTCAAAATTGTAGAGAGGGAAATGTCCCAAGTATATTCTAGGCGTCATTTCACCAGAGCATCCCCTAATATGTCCGCCATTGATTCTGGGATTTTAAAGAAATTACGTGACAACCCCTCAATTGTGATAAAGCCGGCGGACAAAGGGGGTGCTCTGGTGATCATGAATAGTGGCGACTATGTGGCTGAGATCCAGCGCCAGCTTGGTGACGTCGAGACGTATAAAAGATTGGATGGTGACCCCACGGCAGCGATTGTCCAGTAGAATTTCCACCTTGATACATGATGCCCTTGAGAACCAGATTATTGATAAGGGTCTGTCGAAATTCCTTGTGAAAAAACATCCTTTAATACCTGTTTTGTATGTCTTGCCCAAGATCCACAAGTCTCTCATTGCGCCTCCTGGGAGGCCTATTGTATCTGCTGTGGATTCGGTCTTCAGCCCCCTGTCCATTTTTTTGGACAGGGTGGCTCGACCCTATCTACAGCGGATTCCATCATTTATTTTGGACACCGGTGATTTTCTTACCAAATTTCGTGGACTTGCTGTGGGTGATCACAGTATTTTGGTCAGTCTTGACGTCACCAGCCTGTATACGTCTATACAGAACTCTGAGGGTATAAATGCTATGAAACATGCTCTTGTTGAACTGGGTTATTCTGATAATCAATTACAATTTCTTTTGGATCTGTTAGATGTGGTGTTGGGTGGCAGCTTTTTTCTCTTTGATCGAGTATTTTATACTCAAATACGGGGGACATCTATGGGTACTAACGTAGCACCACCTATGCCAATATCTTCATGTCTGAATTTGAGGAAAATGTAGTCTATAAATGCGACCTTTTTCAATATGTCCATCATTGGTTTCGCTATATAGACGATATTATTTTTGTATGGGAGGGTACTAGAGATACATTAGATGAATTTCTCAGTATACTTAATAACGGATCTACCTCCATTAAGTTCACTATGTCATGCAGTCTTACACAAATCAATTTTTTGGATACCTTGGTGGTTAAAAGGAATGGCAATTAATGACAGATCTTTACAGAAAACCTACCGATAAGAACTCCCTGCTAAGATATGACAGTGCGCATCCACCTACACTACTCAACTCTCTCCCACGGAGTCAACTCGTGCGTGTTGATAGAGTAGTTGATTTGCCTGAAAGTAGGGACAAGAGGCTCGAGGAGATGATCGATAGGTTTAGAGCCAGGGGTTACCCGAGACAACTTCTGAGTAGAGAAAGTACCAGAATTAATCAACCTATAATTCCTCAGAGACGCCAAAGCTGTGGCAGGATTCCATTTGTTTCCAAATATGGAACCCATACTTCACAAGTGAAAAATATTTTATGTAAATACTGGTACATCCTAAGGGATGCATACCCTGATATTTCAGAGTTTCAGACCATCCCACTTATGTCATACAAGAAGGGGAGATCTTTTCGACAGATGTTGGTTAAAGCAGAGTTTGGACAAGACACAGGCAGAACACCCTTTTTTGGTAAACCCAGGAATGGAACTTTTCCATGTCTAAATTGTTCTTGCTGCAATGCAGTTATACGGGGTGATTCCTTTGTCCATCCACACTCTGGGAGGAAGTCCAAAATCAAAGGTTATTTTACCTGTAATTCTGCATACGTGGTGTATCTATTGAAATGCCCGTGTGGGTTGATATATGTGGGCGAGACTACTCAGAAAGTTAAAAATCGATTCATCAAACACAGGTCTGATATTAGGACTAAAAAGATTGAATTCCCAGTCCCTGAACATTTTATACGTTGTGGACATGATATTTCACAGTTACGTTATCAGGTGATCGATGAGGTGCCTAAGTTAACAAGAGGTGGGGACAGAGAAAAATTACTTAAAAGGAGGGAATTATATTGGATCCATCATCTCAACACTCTCTTCCCACATGGTCTTAATAGAGAATCAGATCTCTCACCCTTTCTATAAATATGTTACGTTATCTCTCTATGATAGATAGATCTGTTCCTTTCTCTCCCTTAGGTTTACTAGTAGAGGGGTAATCCCTTCCCTTCACATGCATAATTATTCAGTCTCTCCTTTTTCTCATAGGCATTGCTCTACAATTCATCGCCAATTATTGTATGTTAATAAGCATCGTATATATAATTACTAAAGTTAATATGTTAATTGATGTATTCAATTGTAGACTATTGTTTTTAATTGTTGGATTGGCATACACGGACTGGTTGCAATTATTGTTTGATTGCTTAACCAGTCTGTGGTGCTATTTATTTCCTGTTCTGTCATTGTGTTTTAGGCTTGACAAAGACCAGTCATGGTCGAAACGTTGCCTTTTTTTCTGTTGTTGGATTAAATCCATTGAAATCTATCGTGGACTCTGGAGCTTCTTTATTCATTTTGTGATTGTTGGGGCTGTGGAGCAAGAGACCCCCACTCCATTTATCCACTTTGGGTTCTGCATTCGGGCACAACTTTTCACGTATTACAATCCTTGGTATTTGACGGTATTCATCCGTCCAAAAATAACGTTCGTAAATCCGACGCGCAAAAATGCACGCAAATTACCGTTGCGCGCAGAAATCAGGGAGCGCAATGTAATTTTTAACGCGAGTCCGTCACTTTTGACGCAAGTCCGACATTTTTTGACCCAAGTTCATCATTTTTGTGCACGCTGCACATAACAGATGTACATTTTGGCGGAAGACAAAGTAGTGGCTGTCATTTTTGACAGATCTGGTAAAAAAAAGTGTGCATCGACGTTCTCCGTTGTGAATCCGCAATGTGGTACGGTCAGGTTGTTACAATTTCCCATTACCACCAGCTTTTCAAAGATGTTAAAATTATGCGCACAAACATTGTCCGTTAAATTTTGCGCTAAGATTGTAAGGCTAGGGTCAGACTAGCGCACTTTAAACGTGCGTTCTGGCGCACTTAATTACGGCCGCACTAGCAGCAAATGGCGGGCAATGACGGCCAATATACGAAGTACGGTCGCACGAACGTCCGGCTGCGCAACGCAAGTGGCAAACTAACGCATTTTGTCGAGAACGTCAAACCGCTAGTACGGTCGTACAGAGTGCGCTGCGTCCGCTAGCGGCGTGTGTGCGTGATTAGGAGACGTCAGACACTGCTAATGTCCGGCCAACATAACGTCCAGATGCAAAAGTGTTTTATTGATGATCCGTACAAAATCACGGACGAAAATGCGCATCGAATGACCGCTATCGCGTACTCCGTGAAAAAATGCGTCCATTCGTTCGAACGCACTTTTTCACAGACAACGCGAAAATGCGTTCGTCTGACCCTAGCCTAATACCATGTGTGCACCAGCACACAAACGCATTTGCGCTCAGAATGTTAAGTATAGGACGCGCACAGTTCATTACACTCACGCAGGTCCCTCCGTGTTAAACGTTAATGTGCATTTTTTGCGCGGACGTTGTAATACGACGTTCAGCGCAAAGGGTTTTGCCCCTTGCGTTAAAGCGTCTTTGCGCCTGCGCAAAATTGTGCGCGAGGATTGTAATAGGGCCCTATGAGCTTAATGAGGTCACCATGTAAATATCAAAAACAGGTTGAAGAGTGAGAGTGACTGCTGCAATTTAGCCCGTGCTCTTCGTTTAGTGCCAGATCAGAACTCAGTAGGTATAAACTTACTGTCATGAAACATCTCCAATTTTTTTGTTCTCGCTTAATTTACACATGTACAACCTGGTAAGTGATTGCGTTTCCAGACCATTTATTCTCAACACAACAGTTTGCACAGACTAACATCTCCCAGGCTCAGTTAGTGCTGGCATTGTGATGGGTTTATCATATTCTGGAAGCACCTGGTTCTACTTTAATCTGCAGAAAGCCAGGGCTGCTCGATCCTTCTCCTGGTGAGATGCAGCCATCTGCTGATCGATGTAACACAGAGACATGGCTGTTGTCTCGAAAAGCAGCCAATTCTACTGAACTGAATTAAGGAATAAATATGTAAAGCATGTCTCCTACCAGGTTGGCTAAGGCCCAACACTCCCTTCACAGATGATGGGTAATTAAATGCTTATCTGAGTGTATCAGAACTTCTCCTGCCATTTGGCGGGGATACTGATCCCTGTTTGCCCATTCATAAAATAATCGTTTTATAAGGTCAGAGCTGTGAAATTAGTTTTTAACAATCAGTGCAATTGCTGTTCCTCTAATGAACCTTGTTTTCATTGCCTCGGCGTATCCGAATGTCAAATGTGTAAGTATGCACAATCCTATAGGATTCGCCCGATTAAGCATGAACGAACCACTGAAAATCAGGGTTAGAAATTAGGGTTAGACGCTAGGGTTAGGAACTAGGGTTAGAAATCTAACCCTAATTTCTAACCCTAACTTCTAAAACTAACCCTAATTTCGAACCATAGCCCTCATAAATTAGAAGCTAGGGTTAGAAATTAGGGTTAGAGTTAGAAATTCTGATCCTTATTCTTAACTAGTGATGAGCCGAACACCCCCATGTTCGGTTCACATTCGAACTCGAACAATTTCAAAAGTTCGAATTCGAAAACGAACACGATTCAGACTCAATGCAAGTCAATGGGACTCAAACATTCAAATTTTAGAGTGCCCTCCAAGAGGGCATATATGCAAGGTATTTGCCATAAAAGGTGTATGGTGGTCCGGGTAGAGTCCTGGGGGACAGGAAACAAGGACAAAATGTTTTAAAAAAAAGTTTTTAAAGGAACAGTTTTCCATGAAATAAAGGTTAAGAGTAAAAACGAAAAAATCCTTCAAATATCGTGTCTAGGAGGTCCCCATAACCTGCCCGGGAAGTGGCGGATTTGTAAGAGGTATAGAAACATTTAAAAACAAAAAAATGACATTTCAAATTACGGTAAATGGTTTTCCTTTACTCTATTCATAAACAATAGGGATGAGCTGTTCGGGTTCGGACGGTTCGGAGTTCGACCCGAACTTTGGCAGTTCGAAAGTTCGCGAATTCCGAACTTTTTGGGCGTGTTCGGTTCGGGTTCGATAGAAAAAAGGAATTTTGAAAAAAGTATAGAAAATGCTTAAAAAAATACTAAAAAATCTAGAAATAAAGAGACTCTTTACTGCAGAATATTATAGCAACGGTTTATTAGATATTGAATTAAAAACTAATGTGTACGTTGAAAGATTATCAACTCTAAATGACCTCTGTTCACAAACGGGCATAACACCAGGTGTTTTCAGTCTGGTAATCAATTTGATACATTGTACAATATAGTGAGGGGGTGGGGTGGTGTCTGTTTCTGATTGAGATTTGAGAATTAATTTCCCTCCTAAAACATCCTAATTTGCTGCATTTAACCCTTTCGCTGCTGAGGCTTTTCACACCTCTGTGCTGAGGTAATTTTTACCGCTTTCGCTCATCATGTTTAACCGCGTTTTGTAGCCATATTTTGATATATGACCCAGACATATTATATATCGTTCTTTCCGGCAGACTTGGCAGATTCATAATATGTCATTATTATATGTATACGTTATGTCATGTCTGTATATTATAACATAAAATGCAATAAAATTAGAATTTTCAATAATTTATTATGTGTAAAGTTTTTTTTTCACATTTTTACATGCAATCGTTTGCGGTTATATTTTGATGGGGTGCGCTTGTTAAAAAAATTAGAAATGGGTTCTCGTTACATTTTTTTTTGGGGAAAATTTTGCTTTTTTTACCAAACGCACCGCATACAAAAATTGTTAGTGCAGCATTATTGTTCACATTATAATTGAAATGGGAACAATATTGCTGCATTATCAAAACAAAAACAAACAAAAAAACTTGTTTATTTTTTTTTTAGAATTTTTTTTAAATATTTTTTTAAAAAACATTTTTCATGCTCATGTTTAGTATCCTTGGAAAGGCCATGCTCTGGCCGATCCAACAATATCAAACATTAATCCCTAGCTGCCACGGATCGGGAGATAGGGGGTTCATTGGAACCCCCTATCTCCACCATTGGTGGCAGCTAGGGGTTAACTCCAGGACTGGCGTCATCGTGCTATGCATGATGATGCCAGTCCTCAGGGGAAGTTCCTGGAAGCTTGGCAGACATCCAAGATGTTGGCCAGCTCCAGGAGAGGATCACGATCCGGCGCTTTTCAGCGCCGATTCGTGATCTGGCTCCCCAGGGGTTAATCACAGCCACCGTTTGGAAGGGCAGGCTGTGCCCTTCCAAACGGTGCCTGGATTAACCCTCTGCCCCCCGGTGATCGGGAGGGAGAGAGGTCCGAAGGACCTCCCCCCCTCCCTTTCAGGCGCTTCCTCCGCACATGTGGGGGAGCGCCTGAATTAGATGTCATCGCGCCGCCGCAATGACATCTAATTGCTCCGCCGGGGTCCCGGAGTGCTGGGCTGACATCCAAGATGTCAGCCCGCACCGGGGGGCGCAGCAATCCGCCGGAATCCGGCGGATTGCTGCCTCCTGTGCATGGACGCGCTCAGCGCGTCCATAGCACAGGAGAACCACTTGGCTGGACGCGCTGAGCGCGTCCATAGCAGCCAAGTGGTTAACTGGTGTTTGAAAAAAATCTAAAGCAATGTTATTTTTCACCTCGGGATTAAACATTCACAGGGTTATTCAGAGAGCGGTGAAAAGCAGGAGAATAACTGGAGAAGTGAAAATTCTAGGTCAAAATAGCCAAACCAGAAAAATTCTCCCATTTAACTCACTTTCCAAATTGGCTATTTGGTCTAGATTGTTCTCTTCTCCTGCCAGTTCTCCTGGCTTTCACCTCTCTCTCGGGGTTGTTCAGAGAAAGGTGAAAACCAGGAGAATGGCAGGAAAAGAGAACAATCTGGACCAAATAGCCGATTTGGAAAGTGAGATAAGGCTAGGGTCAGACTTACGCATTTTTCGCAGCGACCGTCAAAAAGTGCGTCCGAACGCATTGCCGTACTTTTTCACGGATTGCGCGAAAACGGTCATACGATGCGCATTTTTGTGCGTGATTTTTTACGGATCCAAACCAGGAAATTTTGGGTGTCTGGACGTTATGTTGGCCGGACATGAGCAGGGTCTGACATCTCCAAATCACGCACACACGCCGCTAGTGGATGCAGCGCACTCTGTACGTCCGTACTAGCGGTTCTGCGTTCTCGAAAAAATGCTTTCATTTTCCACTTGCGTTGCGCAGCCGGACTTTCGTGCGACCGTACTTCGTATATTGGCCGTCATTGCCCGTCATTTGCTGCTAGTGCGGCCGTGATTAAGTGCGCCTAAACGCACGTTAAAAATTCGCTAGTCTGACCCTAGCCTAAATGGGAGAATTTTTCTGGTTTGGCTATTTTGACCTAGAATTTTCCATTCTCCAGTCATTCTCATGCTCTTCACCGCTCTCTGAATAACCCTGACAGGGTTATTCAGAGAAAGGTGAAACTCAGGAGAATGACTGGAGAATGAAAAATTCTAGGTCAAAATAGCCAAACCAGAAAAATTCTCCCATTTATCTCACTTTCCAAATCGGCTATTTGGTCTAGAATTTTCCATTCTCCAGTCATTCTCCTGCTTTTCACCACCAAAAAATCAGTAAACTTTTTCTGCGTGTCCGAAAATGTCTCCTCTTTTCTTACAGACTGCCGCCCCAAGCAGTTGTTTATGGATAGATTAAAGGAAACATTTACCGTCATTTGAAATGTAATTTTTTGGTTTTTACATATTTCTATACATCCTAGAAATCCGCCACTTCACGGGCAGGTTATGGGGACCTCCTAGGCACGATATTTGAAGGAATTTTTCGTTTTTATTTTTAACCCTTATTTCATGGAAAACTCACTGTCCCTTTAAAAACGTTTTTTTTTTTAACTTTTTCTCCTTGTTTCCTGTCCCCCAGGGCACTACCCGGACCCCCATACACCTTTTATGGCAAATATGTAGCATATATGCCCTCTTGGAGGGCACTCTAAAAAACCGAATTTTCAGCCCCATTGACTTGCATGGGGGTTCGGGTTCGGACCCGAACAAATGGGAAGTTCGGGTTCGGGCCCGAACCGAACTTGGGGGGTGTTCGGCTCATCCCTAATAAACAACTGCTTGGGGCTGTAGCCTGTATGAAAAGAGGAGACATTTTAGGACACGCAGAACAAGTTTAGTGATTTTTTGGCTAAATTATGGTGAAACTTATGCAGGCTTTGGATGAAAGTAGCAATAGGTGCTTTAAAATTGGGCCTTTAGTGTCAGCAACAGTGCCGTTACACCGTAACCCCTCTGTGGTATTGTGGAAGAGTGCAGGGTTGGACCCTGCGGTTCAATATTAAAATGATATGAATCTGGTATAGGCATCAGTGGCAGTGCACCCAAATATTGTGCCTTTGGTGGCAGCAAGTGCCTTCACATCATAAGTAACCCCTCTGTGGTATTGTGGAAGAGTGCAGGGTTGGACCCTGCGGTCCAATATTAAAATGATATGAATCTGGTATAGGCGTCAGTGGTGTTAGGTATTAATTCAACTAATGCTATACACTACTAATTATCCTAATGACTGTCTAGATAAGTTACCATTAATTATGTCTGGTCTCTCAATTACATGAAAGCCTCTTGCTCTCTATTGCTTGATCCTGCTTTAAATAGTGGTTTTCTAATCTGGTGTTTCAGCTAATTCTGTAATTCTGTTATTCTGTACCTTGATCATCTCTGAACATAGCTGTGTTTACTTAACATCCTCTAACCCGGCAGAATAAATAATAAGTATAGATTTGTTACTAAAAGAATAGTTCAGGTTGCCTTGACCACAGTTAATCACTAACTGCTTACGTACAGTGGTGGGCTTCATTACTGAATAACCTAAACTCCAGCCTTTTATATACCTTGATATACTTAATCCATGATATGTATGTTCAGGATTGGTGTGCTGCGTCCTCCCTAATCCTTCCCCGTTCTTTTCCGGTGTCCTCCCCCGAGAAACCTATAAATGATCTGTGTCAAGACTGAATCAATAGAATAGATTACACATGAAACTCCCCTCATATGTGTTTTTTATTCTCCGATCGATCGTCAGGTGGTTCAGACAGAACATGAAAGAGACGTGTGGCAGATAGAAGTGGGATTCTGTGATTGGGTAAGTTACTAGTC
Source organism: Leptobrachium leishanense (assembly GCA_009667805.1). Classification (NCBI taxonomy): domain Eukaryota; kingdom Metazoa; phylum Chordata; class Amphibia; order Anura; family Megophryidae; genus Leptobrachium; species Leptobrachium leishanense. Next base: position 61,891,519 of record CM019075.1, on the reverse strand, counting down.
TTTTTTTGACTATCTTTACCTGCTCAGTAGAATCACGTATCCACGCCTAGGGTTGCGGGCTGCTTTTTATTGAGCTACTACATAGCCCTCTATCCGGTATAGTTGTTGTGCATCCGGTGCTAGCGGGAGCACGTTGCCGTGTCTGGAGCACAGTGTATGCCCAGCGTGATTGATCAGTGCTGAGGGAGCACAATCGTAAGTATTTTAGGAGGGGCTCACAGGTTTTGTTTTTTATTTTGATCGTATTTAGTAATAGTACAGTTAGTTGGGAGATAGGACACTCTCTTCTCTGTGTCCGAGTCACACGCGCTGCGACAGGGTTGGTGTTGGTAAAGGAGAGTTGGGATTGCTTGGGCCAACATATTAACGTATCTGTGTATGTGTACGTCTTTGATGTGTGTCGTTTTATGTGCTTGTGTGTCTGTAACGGTGTAGCTGTATAGATACATAGAACTGTATTGTGCTTTTGTGGATTTGCTTGTGTAGTGTTTCCTACCTAGGTGTTGACATGGGCAACTCTAACTCCGACGGACAAAGGGAGACGGAAGTGAAAGTGCCTGATTTCGAGGCACTAGAGAACGAATCATCGCAAGGTGGAAAGCCGAAGATCCAGTATCGTACCAGTAAGAGTCTACTGAGGTCTGCGAGCAACCGCACGAATGCGCCAAAGGATCCCAAGCCGCTTCCAGATGAGTCCATTCGACTATGTAGGTCGTATTGCCGGTACCTATTACACGATTCCTTTCACGGACCTCCTCAATTCCTGGACAGTAAGCCTTATGTCAACAGACCCTTTTCCATGTCAAGGAGCGATGGATGAATGGCATATTAAGATGAGTAAAGGTTTGTGTCTGAATGATAAAGAAGCCTTCTCTTGGTATACAGGGGACCCCAAGTGGGACAGGAAGTATATGAAGGAATGTGGGAAGGTCTGGGTTGATTTAGCCCCGTATTACAATGCCCCTGGGACAAAAGCGCCTATAGATTATGTACCCACTGCACCCACACCCATACCACCAGCATATGTACCTTTGTACCCGTCACCTTCCACTTTGTTTCCGCACACTACCAAGCCAGAATTGCTGGCCTCAGCCCTACATGCTACAGGCGTTCTACGAGATAGAGCTGCACCACTATACCAAAGCCCATTAGTACAAGCAGCTGCAGCTACACCGATTGCATCACACATCCCACCAACGATAGATTCAGCAGTGTTAGAACACGCACATACCGTAGAACCAGCACAAGCACAAGGGGTGTACCTATTCGCATTGAACAGAAAGAAGAACTTTTAGAGGGAGCAGGGATTGAGCTACCGCCTGATCAGTCTGAGACACATTCTTATCCTAGACGTGGGCACGAGGCCCCCAGTTTATACCCACAGCAAGACAAACGAATGGTAGCAGCGATGCAAAAGAAACCCACTGCAGTATACACAGAAGATTATCCATTCATGTCTGCAGGTGAACATATGATCATAGTACCTATAGATATTACTGTCATTAATGATATAATCAAAGGAGCCCCAGACCCAGTTAAATCACCTGCAGCCACAGTACAATACCTCGAGAGAGCTACAAAAGGACTTAGGTTTACTGTAGAAGACTATAGAATGATTATCAATGGTGTAATGGGATATGGTGGTGATGGTAGGTTCAGATGGGACCAGTGCCCATTACTCACTGACGTTGCGGTTACAAACTATACAGACTACCCTTTGAGAACACAGATTAAGATAGATGCGATCTGGACGTCAGTTTTGACTGAATGGATTGTGATGTATTGTAACCGTAAGTCTATGGCTGCTGTCCTAGCTTGTAAACAGGAGAAGAATGAAAGTGTAACGCAATTTGTGAAACAATTCCGTGCAAATTGGAAGGAGGATGGTGGCTTGACAAGAGATGGTGAAGCAGGCGAGATGTATGTACATACATTGGTGAATAATTTGCTGCCTGATGTGCAACGATTGGTGAAGCAAATGGTTGATAATTGGCCTACGCAATCGCCTGATGATATAGAAAGGACACTACAGGTCAAAGACGCCGCAGGTTGTTTTGAAAGGAATGTTGGATAGCAAGAGTATGTTGCTAGCATTTCAAGGACAGTATAAGGGAAGTTGGTATAGTGGACAGCAGCAGAGAGGTAGAGGAAGAGCAGGCTATCGTAACCAGGGCGACAAAATGGGTGGGAAGGATGCGCAGCGAGATAACACATGCTTTTATTGTAAGAAAGTAGGCCATTTCCGAGCACAATGTCCAGAGTTGACAGAGAGACAGCATGATGGTTACCTGCCACAACAGCCCAACACTTACCATGCAACACATACTGACACGAGGGATCCCCAATCCAGACCACCCAGACATCAGATTGACTGGCAAACCAAGAACAGACAATAGGGCTGCCTGGAAGGAGACTCCCTCAGCCTAGTCCAGATCACCAATGCCCATACTGAACTACCACTCATCCAAATCCGAGTGGAGGATCAGTGTATCCCGTTCTTGGTTGATACAAGGGCCACTACGTCTACCACAATGGGTGACTGATATACTGGTGACCTTGAAGACGCTGAGCCTTCTATAGGAATAAGTGGGGTCTTGACTGAAACCAAAAGAACCACACCCCTACGCATATGGGATGACAATGGGAAAGACCAAACGGAGTTTCTCTATTCTCCCCACATGTCCAGTGAATTTATTAGGACGTGACGTACTGGGCGACTTGGGTATACAGATCACATGCGGATCACGAGGAGACTTAGATATCACATCACCGTACCCAGGTTTCCAAACAACCACACAACCAGACCCTACCTCTGGGACACGACATTTCCCTGCACTCACCATCCCTGAGGCCTTGACCGACGTACCATATACAATTTGGGCAGAACATTCATATGATGTAGGACTGATTGACTGTACACCTTTCAGAGCTACACTCAAACCTGGTGCAGGACCGGTCTATCAAAAGCAATATCCTCTAGGCCCAGCTGAAACAGAAGGCATTGGAGAATTCATCCATAGATTCCTAGAGGCTGGTATCCTGCAACCTATAGTGTCACCTTACAACACACCTGTAAATCCCGTTCCCAAGGGTGAGGGTTTTCGCTTCATCCAAGACTTCAGGGCCTTGAACAAGGTTATCATTCCCATAGCACCCATTGTCCCTGATCCACAGTCATTACTTACATCCATACCTGCTACAGCTACAATGTTTACAGTCCTAGACCTGTCCAATGCCTTCTTTTCTACACCAGTGGACAGGGAGACACAGTCCTTGTTAGCCTTCACATTCGAAGGCGAGCAATTTTGTTGGAGGAGACTCCCGCAAGATTACGTTGATTCGGCTGCTGCGTACTGCAGAGCGCTCCGTGAGACCCTCAAAGAGTGTGCGCCGCCGTCTGGTTCAGTCCTATTGCAGTACGCGGATGACTTGTTGCTCTGTAGCCAAGACGCAAATGCATGTAAGCAGGATACGTCAGCCCTGCTCATGCACCTGGCAAAAGAGGGACATAAGGTTACCTTGTCGAAATTGCAGTATTGCCAGCCAAATATCACATACCTGGGTTTCACGCTTTCCCCAGGTGAGAGGCATGTCTCCACCTCTCGTACAGAAGCTCTTTCACAGCTGGCCCAGCCCACCAGCAAAACAGACATGATGAGCTTTCTAGGTATGGTCAATTTCTGCAGACAATGGATTCCTGATTGCTCCCACTATGACAATATTTGCGTAAGGCTACAAAGCAGGACGCACCAGATACGCTGATCTGGGACGAGTCCATGTGCGCTGCATATGAAATGTTGAAGGTATTACTGTCATCCGCACCTGCTCTAGGTTTGCCCAATTAACATGTACCCTTTCACCTGTATTGTTGAGAAGATTGTACAGCCATGGCGGCGGTACTGGCCCAGGTTCATGGAGGTGTTCTCAGGCCGACTGCATTCATCTCAAGGGTGTTGCCTCTCCCAGGACAAGGTATGCCAGCATGTTTAAGATCAGTAGCAGCATGTGCCATGGCTGTAGAAGCCGCACAAGCCATTACATTATCACATGATACTGTATTGCATACACCACATCATGTCCTGAAAGTACTGAACAACCTTACCACACGACATGTGACTGCACAACGGCTCTCTGGTTATGAGATAATCCTTACATCCACACAAAACTTGACTGTCAAGTACCGTATTTTTTGCTCCATAAGACGCCCCTGACCATAAGAGGCACCTAGTTTTTAGAGGAGGAAAACAGGAAAAAAAATATTCTGAATCAAATAGTGTAATAATGGATATTGCCCCAGCTCCTCTCATGGAAATACTGCCCCAGCTGCTCTCATGGATATACTGCCCCAGCTCCTCTCATGGATTTTGCCCCAGCTCCTCTCATGGATATACCCCCAGCTCATGGCTATGCCCCCAGCTCATGGATATGCCCCAGCTCATGGATATGCCCCAGCACATGGATATACTGCCTCAGCTCATGGATATGCCCCAGCTCATGGATAATGCCCCAGCACATGGATAATGCCCCAGCACATGGATATGCCCCAGCTCATGGATATGCCCCAGCAGCTCATGGATATGCCCCAGCAGCTCATGGATATGCCCCAGCAGCTCATGGATATGCCCCAGCAGCTCATGGATAATGTCCCCAGCTCACCTCCTGCCGCCGCCGCCTGTTCCCTCTGAGCGTCCGGCGGCATGGAGCTTGGGCACTCACCTGGGGGAGTCATGTGACCAGCCGCGATCTCGCGAGAACTCGGCTGGTGATGTGGTTCCCCCAGGCGAGCGCCGAAGCTCCATAGCTTCGGACGCTCGCAGGGAGCGAACACTGCACCGCGCAGTATTCGCTCTATAAGACGCATCCACTTTTACCCCCACTTTTTGGGGGGAGAGAAGTGCATTTTATGGAGCGAAAAATACTGTACTCATCACCGACCTCAGGTATAAATACATGCACTAAACAGCTTACTCAGATTACGTAACACACCAGAAGATGACAAACATGACTGCTTGCCTCTCATACACGCAGTAACCTCCCCACGTATGGATCTAATGTCTACACCGATAGAGGGTGAACACATAATCCACATATTCATTGATGGCTCATGCCGTATGCCCACAGACAATACCTACATGACAGGATATGCCGTGGTAGAATTACCAGACATAATACATGATTCAGGGAGATTGTCACATGGATCAGCACAAGCAGCAGAATTGATAGCACTGACAATAGCATGTGAGTTGTTCAAAGATGAGGAAGTAACAATCTATACAGATTCAAAGTATGCTTTTGGAGTGGTGCACGATTTTGGTGCGTTGTGGTGGACGAGACAAGGTTTTCAGAAAGCTGACGGTAAGACGATAGCACATGCAGATCTGATCACTGACTTACTTGAGGCCATACAATTACCTACTAAGATAGCGGTAGTAAAATGCAAAGGACATGCCACTGACGGTTCTTTTCAGGAGAAAGGAAACCAGTTCGCTGATATCATATCCAAGGAAGCTGCAGATACTGATGACGTGACAAACATCACACAGACACACTTCTTTCTTGCTCCGCCAATGCTTCCCAGTGACACATTACTCCTAGAATTACAGGCAGTTACCTCTCCAGAGGATCTATCATTCTGGCAGGTCACAGGGAATGACAATAGATTCCACAGGACTATTGTCTAAAGATGGGGTGGTTGGTCTACCCAAAGCTGCAGCACCCATCTTCATAGCACAATTCCATGGTATTGGACACCGTGGGATTAAACGTACATGTACAGAACTGACCAAACATTTTTTGTTTTCTGATATGACATCCATGGTACAGGCCCAGATCAGTCATTGCCTGACCTGTGCCCGCAATAATACACAAGGTAAACGAGTAGGAGTGCACGAAGAACATCTAATCCCAGCTCAGGGATTCATTTAATAAAATGTGGCTTCAAATCGCATTTAAACATGATGAGCGAAAGCGGTAAAAATGAGCTGAGCACACAGCAGTGAAATGCAGCATATCAGAGGAAGATTTAGTAGAGAAATTAACACTTCTCAGAAGCACAGGTGTTGGTTGATACATCTGGAGACACCACACCCTCAGTATAGTCTACATACAAGCAATGTATCAAATTGATTAGACCAGACTAAAAACCCTGTTTACGCCGTTTGAAAACACAGGTCATTTAGAGGTGAGAATATTTGCACGTACACTTTAGTTTTTAATTCAATATCTAATAAACCGATGCTTATAATATTGTGCAGTAAAGAGTCTCTTTATTTCTAGATTTTTTTAGTATTTTTAATCATTTTTTATACTTTTTTTTAAAAAAAAATTCTGCGAACTCTAACCGAACACGCTAAAAAGATCGAAGTTCGCGAACTTGCGAACGGCCAAAGTTCGAATTGAACTCCGAACTGATCGAACCGAACAGCTCATCCCTAACAACAATGACAAGACACAGATTACCTTACAATTCCCAGATATCTGCTAGAAGTATGTGGGACCCCCTGATAGCTGGCAGTGAGAAGACGCAAATTACAATTCCCAGGAACCTCCTATAAATCAGTGAGACCCAATGATGGGTGGCAGTGACAAGACACAGATTAAAATTCGCAGAAATCTGCTAGAAGTATGTGGGACCCCTGATAGCTGGCAGTGAGAAGACACAGATTACAATTCCAGAAACCTCCTATAAATCTGTGAGTCCCCCTGATGGGTGGCAGTGACAAGACACAGATTACAATTCCCAGATATCTGCTATAATTGAGACCCCCCAATAGCTGCTGGCAGTGAGTAAGAACACACAGATTACAACAATTCCCAGATATCTTGTAGAAGTGAGACCCCCACAATAGCTTCTGGCAGGAAGATCACAAAGATTACTACAATTCCCAGATATTTCGTAGAAATGAGACCCCCACAATAGCTGCTGGCAGTGAGAACACACAGATTACAACAATTCCCAGATATCTTCTAGAAGTGAGACCCCCAGAATAGCTGCTGGCAGTGAGAACACACAGATTACAACAATTCCCAGATATCTTGTAGAAGTGAGACCCCCACAATGGCTGGTGGCAGTGAGAAGACACACTAACAGAACAATCTCCTCTCAAAAAACACGTGCTGGGGCTGCGAGGGATGCCTTATATAGTGTGCTGCGGGACTTAGCTCTGAGCCCATGATTGGGCAAAATTTGTCCAATCAGGACTCTGAGCCGTGATTGGCATAGTCTTGCACCTGACCTGACCTGTGGTCAGGTGCAAGGCTGTAGCCAATTACAAGCTTCAGGCCAGTGGAAAAGTGCATTGTGGTCCATTGTGATGCATTGTGGGCGAACTCGAACCGAACACGCGGAAATGTTCAGAGTTTGCGAACAGCCAAACGGGCGATGTTCGAATCTAACTCCGAACAGATCGAACCGAACAGCTCATTCCTAGCTATGAGGACCTGGCAGTAGGAGATCAGACGTTTTATGGATATCTGGGGGTAGTGGTTGTTAGGGATTTAAGGGGACATGGGGTAATGGGATTTGGGGGGATTTATACAGACCTGGGAGTAATAAGTGTTGGGGGATTTATGGGGACCTGAGGTTAATTGGAGTTGGTATTTATGGGCACCTGGGGGTAATGGAGACAGTGGGGATTTATCGGGGAATATGGTTAAGGAAGACTCTGATTTTAGGGGATGGGATTAGCAGGGATGGGGAAAGTGGGACTGGGGAAGGCACACCTCCAAATATGTGTGGGCTATGAGGAGGGGCTCAGGCAGAGACATGGCCTGGGGGAAGTGGGGTCTAGCTAGGTCCCAGTTGGGAGCCCAACCACGGTACCAACAGGGACTTCGCCCCCGTCTCTGTGCTAGCAGAGGGTAGTTATGTATGAATAAGAGACAGTGGTGACTTGCAGAAGTGCGGACTTTACTTAGGCTGTTCAACAATAAATCATAACTTGTCAGACATCTGTTTATAACAAACAGTATACATGGAAGAGAAAAATCATAGAGAGGAGACAACAGGAAAAATCACAACTTCCTTTCTGTAAACTTTACCAACAAGTCCATTAGGCATATACAGGCAGTTATCCTGAGCGTAAAAGCGCCATCTACAGTTCTGATGCCTATTACATCTTTATGTGATACAGTACATGCTGTTGTATCTCCAACACATCTTCTCAACGGCATGTGCGTGCTTATATAACATTCAACGTCTTCAAGAAACAATGATGTTCCCTCGGTGAGAGTGTCTGCAACCATCTCTTCTGATGGGCAGTACTGAAGGTCAATAATTCCCTGCTCTTGCGTTTCTCTGAGCAAATGATATCTTACATCAATGTGCTTGGTTCTGGGGTAGATCCTTTCCGATTGTCCTCGAGGATGACTATGGGTTTCGACATGTTCAGTCCCATATCTAGTAGAAGCTGGCAAATCCATATTGCTTCTTGACATGCATGAGCGGCTGCTATATATTCTGCTTCAGTCAAAGATAGTGCAACAGTTATTTGTTTTTGACTAGACCAATTTGTGGTTCCTTTTCCATACTGGAAGATGTAACCACTTGTAGATTTGCAGTCGTTGGGGTCTCCAGCCCAATCAGCATCTGCATATCTGATTAATCTTGGATTAGATGTTGCGGGCAGTCGCAGTTTCATCCGAAATAGTCCCTTTTAGGTACTGTATTACTCACTTTACTGAGGTCCAGTCAAGTTGACAGGGTTTTGCAACCTTTCTACAAAGTATGCCTACTGCTGCGGCAATGTCTGGTCACAGTGTCAACATATAGCAATGTTCCAATTGCTCTGCACTAATCATCACTGGTGGGTTTCATTGCTTTTCTGATAGTCTGGTTCCTAATCCTAAAATTTCTAATTGCAGCCCTGGGAGAGGGTCTTCGTGGATACATGGGGTGGTTGGCCGTTCTCCCAGGCTGGCAGGACATGACGTTGGAAAAGGCTGCCTCACTAGCCATTGTGGTAGAAAGGGATCTACCACCAATCTGGAGACGCAGAGTAGCAGTATAAACCAGGCCAAATTTTATACCTTTATGATAAAGTGTCAAGCACACAGAAGAAAAGGCCTTGCGAATGAATGTGACTCGGGCAGAGTAATAACAATATAAAATCCTGATTGTCTATGGACAGGTGAGTTTAGGCACTTTTTTGTGTTTTTGGGAGGTTTTGGGGTTTGCTTCTTGGAGATTCAGCCACAAACCTATCCATGAGAAGAGTAAAGGACGTCATGGAAGTTAAGTATAGGAGGTGTGGTGTGGATCCAAATATTGACAAATTGGACTACCTGCGGTGGTCTGGAAAAATTAGTTCTAAATCCTCCTCTGGTAGAAATGGTACGCCATTGTTTAGAAGGGTAAAATGAGACGGGTATCAGAAATGTCCAGGACAGAGAAAGGGCAAAGAACGGAAGGGGATGCTTCAAAGGTCACCAATCTGGGGTCAGCAGGCTCTCTGGTTTCCCACTGAAGGTGGGGATGCCCCCCCTTCCTGGAAAAATGTGAAGGTGCCCCCCAAGATGGTATTCAGGAGGGGTCCTGGCACACTATGCCCCTGGAGAAGGATGGGCTGTGCAGGGTCCCAGAGCAGGGTGATAGCGCAGCTGTGATTTTGTTGGACCCCTTAGATGTCTGCCGAAAACTGTAGCTGCCGCAGGGGTTAACAAGGTAAAGTCAGGGGTGAGGGGGTGGATGCTCAGCACCGGAGGCCACAGAGCAGCGTGCACCTGCCATGCACTGGAGGGGGAGAGACAAACTCCGAAGCTATGGAAGTCAAGCCGCATTGTAGTCCTCGTTCCTGGCCCACCACTCCACCACGTTCCAAAGACTCTATCAGAGTCAAAACTGCAGTTTGCTAGAGAGGGCACTGTGGGGCGGGCATAGCCAGTTACTCACCACCCACCGACTCAGAGATTCGGGGGCCATTAGGGCCGATTGTTGGACAGGATCTGCAGAGCTGATCTCGGACGCGGAGCTGGAAGGACCTCGCTTTGGATATTTTTTTCCCACCTGGATTTATGTTTGGGTTGTTATTTTTATGGATGGCCCAGTTTCCTGGGCTGAGGATCAAGATGAAGAGGACCTACATCCTGCCGGATTTTTTTTTCTTTATTCTCCTAGATTTATTTTTGGATTATTCTTCAATGGATGGCCCACTTTCCCGGACTGAAGCTGAGGACCAAGGACTTCAATCAAGGTGATGAGGACTGTGAGTATTAGCTCCTTGGGTGCAAGAGAATTTGGGCTATATTACAATCTTTGCGTAAAAACGCTCGCGCAACGTGTGAATTTGTGCGCCAAGCGTTAATCGTTTACGTGCGCAAATCACCGCTGGAATTACAATCCTCGCGCGTTTTTTTCATCCGATCAATAACGCCCATAAACCAGACACGCACAAATGCTCGCGCAGTAGTCGCGCGGCAGAAATCAGTGTGTAAACGTTTTTTTTTTTCACGTGTTTCAGCCAATCAGAATTAAGAAGCACAATTATCTGACATTAAGTATTTGCGCCTGCCAAAGTCAATCTGCGCATGTATGCTGCAGCAATAATACATGCACACACAACTTCTCCATTTTATTGGTTTGGTATGAGTAGAATGTGTAACTATACTTTGCTGCATTTTTTTTTGGGCTGGTGTATTTGGGTTCGGCCAGTTTGTTCAGATTTGCCTTTAACACCAGCTTTTAGGAGTTGATAAAATTATGCGCGCAAAGGCTATGCGTTTATTCCTGCGCATAGATTGTAATACCATTCGTGTACCAGTGCACATACGCATTTGCGTTCACAATGTTAAGTATAGGACACGCGAAGTACAGTAAGCGCGCTCAGCGTTCGCACAGGTTCACCCGCGGTAGACGATTATGTGCGTTTGTTGCGCTGACTATGCAATACGGCGTTCGGCGCAAAGGGTTTTACCCCTCGCGTTAATGTTTTTTTGCACCGGCACAAACGTTTGCGCGAAGATTGTAATTTAGCTCTTCATTTTTAAATTAAACGAATATGGGGGGGGGCGGGATTATGATAGGATTTAGTTCTCTATTCTAATGTATTCATTAATGTTGCCAAAATCTTTCCTTTTTCTGTCTGTATTATCTGTGTATCTTTCTATCTAGCTTTATTAGATAAACAGATTGTATATCTACCTATCTATACTGTATATTTTTGGGACTAATGTCTGGCAGCTTTTCTTTTTTTTTAGATAGAAAGTGTTGTTTTTAACTCGTGACATGCATTGATTTTGTAAGAGTTTGTTTGTTGTCTTCTTTACATGGGAACAGATGTGTTTTATTTTTTGTAGGTAGTTTAATTTTGATATCTCATGCCCCTCCTCTGCTCTGATAATCTCCTAGATATGGTACAGTACCACATCCTCATAAAGAAAGGATTGATTGTTGTAGTTGTTAATGACCGCACGATTCACTTCCAGATAGTGGCTTCTTCTTGACTGTAGTCAATTACCCCCAACCTTTGTCATCCCGGACCTTCTCTGGATAAGGTCATGTGCACAAGCCCTCCTGAATCTTGTGGAGCAGCTGGACCTGATGGGTAACTCCCTGATGCTCTTTTACCCTCCCAGTGGGACCCCTGCCCTGTACACAGCAGGGAGTTGGGGTTAGTATACTCCCTCCCTCTAGCATTTCGACAGCAACCTGCACTTTTGCTAGGAAAATCAGGTTTCATGAGCGCCTATACTTGTAATGGTGGGTTTCTTGCATCTCTAGTGGGCAGGCTTAAATATTAGAGATTTTCCACGGACACAAAGTGCAAAACCCAACCCAAATGTTTCTGAAAGCCTGCACGAACTGAGAACACACAGCTTAATATGACCTGCCCTAAACCATGTAGCTGATATAGTGATATATGTGTTGAGTTGACTTTTGCAATTTCCCCTTTTTAATTCTGTACCCTGTCCCCTTATCGTATTTAAAATTGGAATTACAATAAAAGATAAGGAAGGAAGAACCAGAAGGGCACTCTTTTTTTTTTTAGCATTTATTACTATGCAATGTAGGACAATCAACGTGGAATATACTACCTTTATTCTGAAAAACAAAAGGAAAATATATATCTGATCAAAAGGGGGCACTCTAAGCCTGCTACACATGACAGAAAAAAATCCAACATCTTTTGTATGACAACAATAAACCTACAAGGAATGTTAATGCCAAAAACACAAAACAACAACAACGTAATTAAAAGACATGCTTTTAATAATTAGATATACTGTACTGAAAACCAAGCAAAAACAAAACGCTTGTTCTCAGATGCCGCCACTGCCAATAATAGATATTAAAAAAGCAGTTTGTTCAATGAAAACAATTTAATGAGGGAAGGATTGTGTTAACACAGATTAGTGTTCTTTATTTTTTTAAAGTACCAGTGTTCTAACAGCAACAAGTTAAGATGAAGATTATTTTCCATTAAAATATTAATCCTTGATTTTACGTTAATAAGGATAGAAAGAGAAATGATTTTGATTGGTGTCTGAATCTAGCATACATTATAGGATTTTTTTATTGTAATAAAATTTTTATTGCATTTTACAACAAGAAAATACAGGTGGGCATGAGGCATATGAAACAAGAAAGAGATAAAATACGGTATGAACAAAAACAAAAAGAAATACTACGTATGCAGTTAGATGATATAAAGTGACATAAAAAGAGGAAGTACATTAGGGGCAGGACCCGGGTCGGGGGGGTTAGAGGCGCGGGACAGTACGGGGAGTGGGGTCCAGTAAGAGAGAGGGGGATAAGCCCCTTCCCATACTCGGAGGAACAGCACCGGGATAACACAGGCGAGAGGGTGGGTGAGGAAAGGACACAGAGCCATCTCATGTCAAAAAGGGCAGGAGCAGTCCAGTAGAACCAGCGGAGCAAGTGTTGGTCAACAGTACCAGCCCTCTGGTGCATGATGTCTTCCACCACACGCAGCTGGTGGACATCTGCCAGCCATTCACAGAGGGGGGGTTGCATTAGGGCGCTTCCAGTACCTCGGGATGACCGATTTAGCGGCATTCGACAAGCGGATGTCAAGGTATTGCTTATAGTCGCGTCAGCCAGGGGGGTGTGATGCAGGAGCATAGCAGCAGGGGTGAAGGTAGGGGAGCACCGTATACCTTGCAGAGGAGATCATGCACCTGCCTCCAGAATAGTGATGGGCCGAACACCCCCGTGTTCGGTTCGCATTCGAACTCGAACATTAGAAAAAGTTTGAATGCGAACACGATTCGAATGCAATGCAAGTCAAGGGGGCTCAAAAGTTTGAAAATCAAGGTCCCCTCCAGAGTGCATATATGTAAGATATTGGTCATAAAAGGTGTATGGGGGACCGGGTACTGCCCTGGGGGACAGGAAACAATGAAAAACAAATAAAATAAAAAAACAATTTTTAACCATTTCACTGCCGAGTGCTGAGCCATTTCACCGCTGTGCGCTGAGTTCATTTTTACCACTTTTGCTCATGTTTAAACGCGATTTGAAGCCATGGAAAATGTTTGAGCAATAGCGAGTGGGAAAAATTACGATCTTAACAGGAATGTTAACGCTCACTTGAGTCAGCATTAACGTTTGCTGCTGTGTTCACCGCATATTACAATCCAAAGGCAAACGGGTTAAGTAACCAAATTTGTAAGAAGAATAATTAATGCAGCATATGAATCCTCACACTGCCGGGCAGCACCTCTACAGTATAATTAATGCAGCATATGAATCCTCACACTGCCGGGCAGCACCTCTACAGTATAATAATGCAGCACATGTGTCACGGCGACCCACTCACCGGTGTGGGCGTCCCTTAGTCTCATATCACCATGGACTTTATTGTGGACTTAACACCATCCAAGGGCCATACATGTTTCATGGTAATTGTGAATCGCTTAACTAAGATGGCTCATTTTGTACCCTTACGGGGTATTCCTACTGCCAAAGAAACAGCAGAATTGTTTATAGACAATGTCTTTCGTCTGCATGGTGTGCCCTCTTCTGTGGTCACTGATAGGGGTACTCAGGTTACTTCACGGTTTTGACGGGCCTTTTGTGCTTCTCTTCATATATCTGTCGATCTATCCACCTCTTATCACCCTCAGACGAACGGGCAAACCGAACGCACGAATCAAAAAGAGACATAACTGCGTTGTTTTTCCACCTACCAACAAGACAATTGGATTGAATTATTGGCCCCGGCAGAATTTGCATATAATTCTCATGTTCAGGAATCTTCTTTTTCTCCATTTCACCTAAATTATGGTTTTCGCCCAGCAATACTTCCTCAGTTACCTTCCTATACATTGGTTCCTGACGCCACTACTCGTCTTCGTCTTCTCACTGACAATCTAGCCATTACATAGTTACATAGTTACATAGTTATATAGGCTGAAAAAAGACATGCGTCCATCGGGTTCAGCCTCCCCACATAACCTACTGCTGTTGATCCAAAAGAAGGCAAAAACCCAGTCTGAATGCTTGCCAATATGCAACATACTGGAAAAAATTCCTTCTTGACCCCAGAATGGCAGTCAGATTTCTCCTTGGATCAAGAAGCTTTTACCCACATATTAAATATTATAACCCTTAATATTCTGTGTCTGCAGGAAGTCATCCAGTCGTTTTTTAAAAGTCTGTACAGACTCTGACCCAACCACCTCAACAGGCAGAGAATTCCACAGCTTTATTGTTCTCACCGTAAAATAACCCTTCCTATGCTTTAAGCTAAATTTTCTTTCTCCAGTCTAAATGGATGACCCCTTGTCCTATGTATAGTCCTGTTAATGAATAGGTTATCAGACAATGGTTGATAATGGCCCCGTATATGTTTATATAAGGTTATCAGATCCCCTCTAAGGCGCCTTTTCTCTAAACTAAACAGGTTTAAGCTGTTAGTCTTTCCTCATAACTTAACCCTTCCATCCCCCTTATTAATTTAGTTGCCCGTCTCTGCACTTTTTCTAGCGATATAATATCTTTTTTAAGACAGGTGCCCAAAATTGCACGGCATATTCAAGGTGCGGCCTGACCATTGATTTATACAGAGGCAATTATGTTTTCATCCCGTGAGTGAACTCCCCTTTTAATGCATGCCAGTACTTTGCTGGCCTTGGCGGCTGCTGTTTGACATTGCACATTGTTACTTAGTTTGAAGTCTATGATTATTCCCAAATCCTTCTCCTGCTGGATTTCCCTAACTCCGTACCATTTAGGGTATAAATTGCTTGTGTGTTCTTCACTCCAAAGTGCATAACTTTACATTTATCTAGATTAAATTTCATTCTGCCATTTAAGTGCCCAGTCCCAATCTATCTAAATCCCTCTGCAGCGAAAACATCCTGCTCACATTGTATTACTTTTCCTAGCTTTGTGTCATCTGCAAACACTGATACATGACTTTCAATGCCATGGCCCGAGATATCCTACAACACTCCCAAGACGCATATAAACGTTACGCAGATAGGTCTCGCACGGCTTCCTCTGTTTTTCTTCCTGGTCAAAAGGTTTAGTTATCTACATGCTTCCTTCAGTTATCTTGTCCCTCATGCAAGCTTGGGCCCCGTTTTATAGGTCCGTTTGCTATCATTCGTCATGTATCTCCCGTTGCAGTTAGTCTTCATCTTCCACCTCGATATACGTTTCACCCTGTGGTTCTTATACACTATATTGCCAAAAGTATTCGCTCACCCATCCATATGCGAGTCAAGGCAGGTGAGCGAATACTTTTGGCAACATAGTTACATAGTTATATAGGCTGAAAAAAGACATGCGTCCATCGGGTTCAGCCTCTCCCACATAACCTACTGCTGTTGATCCAAACATAGTGTATCTTTGTTAAAGCCATTCCATAGGAATACGTTTCCTGCTAGGGTTGCCCCTCCTCCGCCTCCTGTGGTGATTGATGGTGTTGAAGAGTATGGCTAGGGTCAGACTAACGCAGTATCAACGTGCGTTTAGCAGCACTAAATCACGGCCGTGCTAGCAGCAAATGACGTCCAATGCCAGGCAGCATACGAAGAACGGCCGCACAAAAGTGAGGCTGCGCAACGCAAGTGGCAAACGAATGCATTTTTTCGAGAACGTGAAACCGCTAGTACTGACGTACAGAGTGCGCTGCGTCCACTAGCGGCGTGTGTGAGTGATTAGGAGACATCAGACGCTGCTAATGTCCAGCCAACATAACGTCCAGACACAAAAAGGGTTTTATTGATGATCCGTACAAAATCACGGACGTAAATGCGCATGGTATGACCACTATTGCGTATTCCGTGAAAAAATGCGTCCATTCGTTCGAACGCACTTTTTCACGGAAAACGCGAAAAATGTGTTAGTCTGACCCTAGCCTTAGAGGTTGAGTCCATCCTTGATTCTCGCTGGCATCACAGGAGGTTGGAATATTTGGTTCACTGGAAGGGATATGGTACTGATGAAGACTCATGGGAACCTGCTTCTGGTGTTCATGCTCCTCGTCTTGTTCAGTTGTTCCATTTTTACTTCCCCGCCAGGTCCTCGGCGCCCCCGGTGGTCGAGCCTTGGGGGGGAGTTTGTCACGGTGACCCACGCGTGGGGGTGAGCAGAGGGGAGCGGGTTATTGGCGTGTGTTGTCCCCACTGGTTGGTCTGGCGGCTTCTGGTCCTCGGGTAGTGCCGCAGCAGCTCCCAGTGCTGTGGGGGACCCGGGCTGCCTTGCGGGCTGGAAGGCCGCAGTGTGCTCTGGCATCCCTTGATGTGGCTGGTGAGCTGTGCGGCGTGTGTGCGGATTCATATGCTGCATTAATTATACTGTAGAGGTGCTGCCTGGCAGTGTACGGAATCATGTTGTCCCGGGTCGCTTGGCACCAGTACAATAACACAGGACCTCACGATGCAGAGCAATATTGAATGTTCGTTTATCACTCAAGATTCCGAGGAGCATAGGGACAACAGAATACAGGAACTAGAATGGCAGAACAATGACTAGAAAACAAGTACTAATGTTACCGGAATCTGCTAGGTTCACTCGGGACGAAGCCAGACTGGACACGAGCAAGGATTGTCTGAACACAAGTCTCTTCAGGAAAGGCAAACTTTATTGTGTCGTCACACAGAATGCTCACACAGGATTGAATCGCAAAGAGTGAGCCCCGAACTCACCCCGACAAGGGGTTTTATACCCAGAATACATAATTAGGTACATCCCAATTAGCCCACCTCCCGGTGACACTATCCCACCCCACGTGGGTTAGTACCTCCCTTGGTTGATTACAAAGACATTCCATACATTGACCGTAAATTGGCAAACTTCATGTTAGTTTGACAGAAAGTGATTTGCTGCCACGCTCAATCCGGCCTGTGCCCACCTCCCTAGAGCCTGCTTATTTGTTGAAGATAAGACCTGGTCTGTTTTCTACGTTCTTCTTTGTCTCGCTGCAGGCCTCTGTGACCTTGGTGTATCCATTTGTCATCCTGTCCCTCCGTGCCAAGAGCGGCCAGCATCTTCCTCAATTTTAATTGCTTCTCTGCTAATCTAACACATTCCTAAAATTCTATGTAAGCTTCATTCTAGTTTCTACTGAAATCTACCTAGTTATTTTCAAGTGACCCAATATTCTGAACAAGATGGCCACCTGGCTCATAATGGCGACCATCTTCCAGCCTGATTCCACTTCATTCCCCCCTTGGCTCAAGCCTCAGGTTCTTTTCCTGATGCTTGTAGCCATCACACCCCACTAGTGTTATTCTTGAGTTCCTCATACTTTAGGGGACCTATTTTCATTGGGAACATGTCTTGTGGGATAATCAGTGGTATCTTTTGTGTCTGTGTGGGTGTCAGTGCTCTCTTGCATAGTGGCCATAGACATAGCCCTATGCGGTACGTCAGTGTCCCTACGACCAAGATCACCACCACCATCATAATCATGGATCCAATCTGTGAGATAAATCTCAGAATGGATCCGAACCACTCTCCGATTGCTCCGAACCCACTGAGTGGATTCCAGCCTTCAGCAGCGATCCTCCTTGCTGTGTTCTGTAACTGTGCTACCTTCTCCTGGTGATCTTGGATTAACTGGTAATAGTCAGGGACATCATGTGTAGTGTTCCTGATGAAGTTGCAACATTCATAATGCATTGTCATTTCACACAATCCATTCAGAGCCGCACTGATCTGTTCCAGTGCCATATTATGTATCATTTGTACCTTTCGTATTTCTCGTACTTCCAGATTCAGCAGCTGGATATCCATACTAGTCTTGTTCAAAATCTCATCCATCAAACTGGCATAACTGTTCATTCTTACCATCAACTCTCTTCCCCATCCAGTCCATGCCGGCAGCCACGCCCATATTCGATCCGCTTTCTTGAACAACTCTGTCTTCAGTCTTTCAAACACCAGTGGGTACCTAGGGTGGAGTGCTGTGTCTGTATTAGTGTCTTCTCCCCTTACCCTCTGAATTGGGAATAATTTAGCCAGATAACACATTCCCGTTATTGTTGGTGGTACCCATGTGTAACACACCTTTCCACAACACACCTGGTACCCCCCTTTCAATATAAATGGTGACAAATGTAGTGTTCCCTTTGCTATCTCTATCATCAGCTGTCTCAGTCGTTTCATCATATCCAGTGCACTCTGCCTCCCATTTGTCACATTCGCAATCACCTCTTCCTGATCACTTGTGAGCTTTCTACATCGTATGTATAGAAAATTTGACTGCTCCTTTGTGTTAAAGGTGTAAATGTATGATGTCCAATTGAACTTACTAGAATAACACCCTCCACCCTCGTTATTTGATTCCCTATCTGGTCCTAGTTGAAAGCACCATTCTGGTGGGTATACTGGCCCTATTATGGGGTACCCGGGACTGAATGATTCTTGTTTTTCCCTTGGAGCATCGAAAGCATGTATTGTGACATTCCCTGACGCAAACATACTCAAATTCATTGGAACAGAGGCAAATGGTATGTGAATTGTCTCTGGGTGCAACCTACTACACACCCAGCATGCGGTTTGCCCGGACTTCTTAGCATAGTCATATTTAAATTGCACAAGTAAATGTCCTCTTGGCAAACTTTCGGAAGTCGCCTCTCGCTTTTGTCTCCACATAGTACGATTCTCCATCACCGGGTGCTTACCATTCCAGATATGGGAGATATCCACTTTCTTGGTGGTGCTTGGACACCTGGGGCATACTCCATGCGAGAGTCCATAAATCAGGTTTGCAAGGTACAAAATCAGTACCACAAATGCCCCAAATGTCAAAATCCCTTGGGCAATTCTCTTCACAGTCACATAAACCCAATCTCTCCCCACCGGAATTTCAAAAACAAAAGACATTTCTGGTTGATCAAGGGTGGGGGCTGGGCCCCTAAAAAGCACCCTTGGGGTATCCCCCGGGGGATCCCTTTGTTCCCCTGTTGGTGGATGGTCAGGCCTTATTGTGTCCATCAAAACACCCACTTGTGAAATCATTTGGGTGCTTTCAGTTGGATCATTCAGACGCTCATGGCTGTGGTCTTTGTCAGCTTTAGCCTCAGTGGATTGGTCTCGTTGGTGACAACCTTCCATGTTGGTTCAGGACTGGCTGCAGCTACTTTCAGTCTGGAGTGATGTATCCACGGGACCACCTCGGCAGCCTTTACTGCTGTAGGGGTTGATAACAGGACAAGGTAAGGACCTCTCCACTTTGGACCTAGTGGGTCATTTTTCCACTCTTTCACCCATACTGAGTCACCTGGACAATACTTATGCAGTGGGGGATATAAAAAGTGAAGTATATTATCTCCCACCCAGGTATTCAATTTCTGCATTGATTTACCTAACAGTACAACCTGATCATTTAGTTTAGTTTCTCCCAATGCCCGAAGGTCCCCCCTTAGTCCACTAATCAGAGGGGTAGGCCGTCCAAACATAAGTTCGTACAGACTTAGCTTCAATTGGGGGGTTGGCCTGCACCTAATGTGCAATAGGACTATCGGCAGCACATCCAACCAGCCTAGTGACGTCTCTTGGCACAGTTTGGACATCAAAGTCTTTAGGGTGCGGTTCATTCTCGCGACTTTTCCCGAGCTCTGTGGCCTGTAAGCAGTATGTAGCTTCCAGGTGATGCCCAACAGGCGGGCAAGCTGTTGTAAACAGTTCTGTATGAATGCAGGGCCATTGTCCGACCCTATCTCGAGAGGAAGTCCATAGCGTGGTATTATTTCTTTCATCAGACTCTTCACCACTTCCACAGTCTTTTCTGTTCTTGTTGGGAAAGCTTCTACCCATCTTGTCAGAGTAAACACCATTACCAGTAGATATTTGTATCCTCTGCAGGGCGGCAACACTGAAGTCTATCTGTAACGATGCCATTGGGGATAGCCCAATTGGCTGCTTCCCTGGAGGTTGAGATGGGCCTGTTCTTGGGTTATTTTTGGCACATGTCACGCACTGATGGGCTATTGCTTTGCAGACTACTGACAGTCCTGGTATGTAGAAATGTGGCTCCAATTGTTGTTCCATCATTTCTCTTCTGCCATGGGTACTTGCGTGGAGCGTTCTTACAATCTCAGGAGCCAATGTTGCTGGTAGGACTATTTGTCCATTCTTTAACTGGAACCATCCGTCTTCTCCATATCCGCCTTGTTCCTCCGATAGCCATTTCTTCTCTTTCTCTGAATATACGGGTGTCCATTCACTTAGTGGCGCCGGTAGGAGTGCAGCCACCACTGGTTTTGCTTTGTATCGCGCCAATTCTCCACGGTTTCCCCAGACAAATTCTTCTTTTGGGAAATAGTATCGCCATGCAAAGAACAGCAGATCTTGTCTGTCCTGTGAATCTCTTACTGCTGGTATGAAAAAGTTCATCGCACTTTTCTTCATTCTTGGTAGTTTGTTTTTGATAAGGATCTCCTTGAGGAAGAACCTCACCAACGGGGCTTGGTATTCTTCTGCTCCCAACTCTCCCAAATTTAGCAGTATTCGTGTAATCCGTAGATTATTATGAGGGTTGGTTGTTAGATTTTCGAAAAGTGAAGCGAAATTTTCTGCTCGTTCAACTTCGGTTACTTTTGTATCTTCTTCACACTCCCCCATTAATTTTACGCCGAAGAATTTCAGCATCATTTTGTATGCTCTGCGTAGTCTTTGCTGAACTTCTGAGGTGTTGATCATTAGGCGTGTCTCTTGAGGATTCAGAGGAGTGGAGTAGAAATTTCGGCCTTGAGACTGGGTTGGGAAAAGCCATTGGATATAATCATGATTGACTTCTAATAGTTCATAATCATCTTGCCATTTGTGCAATATAATTTCAATGTACTCGCCTTTGGGTTCAAATTTTCTCCAATTCATGTAGAATTCATAGTTTGGCATGGGAGGTTGAGGCTCTTGCTTGCAGAGCAGGACTTTGGCTTGATCAATTGTTAGCAATGGTTTTGCAGCTGCTTTTGCGGCCTGGTCAGCACGCCTGTTGCCTTTTGGGATTTCATCATGACCTTTCTGGTGGCCACGACAGGGCATGATACTGACAGCACTTGGTTTCCATACAGCTTCTAGGAGGGCTGCGATTTCAGCTGCATACTTGATTTGTTGTCCTGAGGAAATAAGTAGGCCTCTTTCTTTGTAGAGTGCACCATGTGCATGGACCGTCATGAAAGCGTACTTGGAGTCAGTGTAGATATTCACTCTTTTGCCTTCGGAGATTTCTAGAGCACTGGTTAGGGCTGTTGTTTCAGCCAGTTGTGCAGATGTATGGCCTGGTAGTGGATTTGCTTCCATAATTTCTTCTGCCGAGACAACTGCATAGCCGGAGACTTTCTTCCCATCATCCATATAACTGCTACCATCGGTGAATAGCTGTAGATCGTATTTGTCTAGGGGTACGTCTTTCAAAACTGGCCTGCTACTGAACACTTCTTCCATGACTTGGAGGCATTCATGATCTGGATCCTCTTCACAATCAGGCAGTAAAGTAGCAGGGTTCAAGGTAGCGATGAGGTCCAAATGAACCCGTGGATTCTCACACATCATAGCTTGGTACTTTGTCACCGGCTGTTGCTGAACCAGTAGTTTCCCTTTACATCCAGCAGGGCTTTGACAGCATGGGGCACCTTGACATGAAGAACTTGTCCAAGGGTCAGCTTGTCTGCTTCTTCTATCAGCATTGCGGTGGCTACCACGGCTTTCAGGCATGGGGGTAGGCCACAGGCCACAGGGTCAAGTTGCTTGGAGAGATAGGCCACAGGCCTTAGCCAGGAGCCAAAACTCTGAATCAGCACTCCTGTCGCTGTTTGATTGTTTTCATGCACGTACAGCTGGAAGGGCTTGCTATGATCTGGCAGTCCCAGTGCAGGAGCTTCCATTAACAGAGTCTTTAATTTTAGGAAAGCTGCTGTTTGCTCTTCTTCCCAGAGGAAGGGGTCATGCTCTCCCCCCTTGGTGGCTTGATGGAGGGGCTTAGCAATATCTGCGAAGTTGGGGATCCACAGGCGGCAGAAGCCTGCAGCTCCCAGAAACTCACGGACTTGTCTTCTTGTCTTTGGTTGGGGTATTTGGCATACTGCTTCTTTTCTTTCTGCCCCAATGCACGCTTGGTACCTGTTAATTGAAAACCTAAATATTTCACAGTCTGTTTGCATATTTGTGCTTTTTTTTTTAGATACTCTGTAACCTGCAAGGCATAGTAGATGTAGCAGGGCTTTTGTGGCAGATAAACAGTCTTTTTCTGTGGGAGAAGCCAGTAATAAATCATCTACATACTGTAGTAAAACAACTCTGTCTGGCTGAGCGTTGAAGGACAGGAGGTCCTGGCTGAGCGCTCACCCGAAAATCGTGGGCGAGTTTTTGAAACCTTGAGGGAGGCATGTCCAGGTCATCTGATGGCGCGCTCCTGTGGTAGATTCCTCCCACTGAAATGCAAAAAGGGGCTGGCTTGCTGGAGTAAGACAGATGCAAAAGAAAGCGTCTTTTAAATCAAGCACCGTGTAATATTTTGTATCTCCGGGAATTAATGCCAATAAATTGTATGGGTTGGGAACCACAGGGTGTAGAGTTACTGTGGCTTTGTTGACGGCTCGTAAATCTTGGACTGGGCAGTACTCTTGTGTACCCTCTTTCAGTACTGGCAACAGGGGTGTGTTCCACTGTGACACGCAGAATTTCAATATGCCGTGGTCTTTAAGTCTCTGTAAATGTGTCTGGATATTCTGCTTGGCTTTTTGTGGGATATGATATTGTCTCAAAGCCACAGGCGTTGCACCAGGTTTTAAATCGACGTACACTGGAGGGATATTTACAGCTAGTCCGGGCGGGTTTTCCTCCACCCACACCCCAGGAATTCCCAGAAGTAGTGTGTACGGATCTGGGTCGGCCGGCAGAGTTGGTGCCAAGCGCCATTCTTCTTCTCTTGGCATAATTACTGCAATTTTGACAGTTTGGGTGTGCTGGAGGGCCGGGCTGTACTGCCATGTAGAGCTGCCACTCTCAGGCAGGTCTAATCGAGCATGTCCCCCAGGAAGAAATGTAATTTGGCTTGCAATTTGCAAAGGATATCCCGCCCCAGGAGCTGGATGGGACATTCGGGCATATACAAAAATTCATGTTCAACATTATGCCCACCCACACTACATTTTCGAGAATCAAGGAAGGGGTACTTAGCGGACACCCCCATTGCTCCCATAATATCAACTTCATTTCCCATTGGGGGTGCAATTTGCTGTGTTACAACAGAATATTCGGCACCGGTGTCAACCATAAAAATGTCATCTTTATTTCCCACTCTCATAGTGACCGTGGGCTCGTGGTTACCGAGCGGGATGGACCCAGGTCCTTGTCAATATGTACCTTGCCCCTCAAATGACGTTCCCGCCAACCCCACAAACCCTGCACCGGCACTTTCATTTCTCTCATACCTGCCGTTCGTTACCTGGCCATTGGAGGCTTGACCTCCCGATTCCCCAGCCTCCCCCTGCACCCCAAATTTAGCCAAAAATGCAGGACAATCATTTTTCCAGTGACCCTCACCCCGGCACCAGGCGCACTGGTTGGGTCCCAGGGGTCCCTAGGGGCACCCCTACCTCTGCTTCCCCTACCCCTTGCTCTCCCTTTGTCCGGGGCACCTCTCCCTCCATTTCCCATATAACCGACCACACCCGTATGCCCTGTCTCCTTATCTCCTCCCATTTTTCTTCCAGATCCTGGTTATGATACACTTTATTAGCAATTTCTACCAACTCGCTAATACCTTTTCCTAAGAACCCATCTAGTCTCTGTATTTTATTCCGTATGTCTCTTTGTGATTGACCCACAAAAGAAGAATTGATTAACCTCTGATTCTCCACTGCCTCTGGGTCAATAGGACTATACATCCTATATGCATCTAGTAACCTTTCTAGAAATGCACTTGGGGATTCTTTAGATTCTTGTACAATATCCGCTATTTTCCCCATGTTTGTGGGTTTCTTCCCTCCCGCTTTAACACCCATAATCACCGCTGTACGGTACGTCTGTAGGTGAGCAATACCGTCAGCAGTATTGTATGGTCATTTGGGATCTGTTTTGGGGTAGTGTTCCTCTGCCCACGCTTCTGGCTGGGGCTTAGCATCTTCTACAGCTTGGGCAAGTAGAATTTTCCGCGCGCTACTATTTATTCGGGCTCTTTCCTCAGTAGTGAACATTGTCAACATTAGTTGCTGACAATCTGCCCATGTGGGGTTATGTGTAAGCATGACTGACTCTATCATACTGGCCACTGCCGCTGGATTAGTGGAGTACAGTGGTGTGTGCGTTTTCCAGTTAAATAGGTCTGTTGTCGTGAATGGGATATGTGTATTGTACTGGACCAGGTGCTCCATTCTCCAGTAAAGGACCTGGCACCTCCCGCAGAGGCATTTGCATCTTACTTTTGTTGGGATTGTGCTGATATGGTTCTCGGGGTTTATATATATTGTTCGCTGCGCGAGTAGTGGCCCCTTGTTTTACATCTTCACTCTCATCATCACTGTCCTCTTGGGATACTAATTTATATATGCTCCCATCGGGCATCTCAATTTTTCCTGGTGGGACCTCTCTGTCTCCTCCACCCGCTACCCCCTGGTCTTCCTCCGCAATACCGCGTGGTGGAGCGAAGGGAGCTGGCCGGGAAGTAGCAGCTGCCTGCTCCCCCCTCTCCGCCCGTGCAACCGCGGCACTCAAAGCTTCTCTAGCTGCCCCATAACACGATGGATAGGGCGGGGGCAGGGAATCAATCTCCTCCAGATGTTCTACCAACACTGGTTTCCCTTTTTCCTCATTATCTTCTTTATTTGGGGGTGCCTGTTTCTTGTTTTGCCCCGCCATCATTATAAAATGACTTTTATCTTTTACACAATACCTCCATATATCTATATATGGGTACTGTTCAGGATGTCCGCATTTCCCGGTGACTTTGGAATGCACTTTCTGTATTAACTCCGGGTCCATTGACCCCTGCTCTGGCCACTCTGAAACCAACAGTGGCCATACAATTGTACACATTAATGTTAGTTTCTCCTTAGTTAACTCTACACCATAATCATGCATTGCTATAGTGCTTCAAAATTCCGCACCATATACTCTAAGGGCGTCTCACCCTTCTTCACCTTCTTGGGTTTGGACGACCCATTACCCATTGTTACTCTTAAGGGCAGTAACCTTTTTACAATACAGATATTACTTTTTAGCAAAAACACTTGAAATTTACTGTCTGGTACTTCAGTCAACAATTCATATATATCGGATTCGCTTCCTCCGTCAGTAGCCGGACTGCAGTCGCCTGAGCCGGAAACGTACCTTGGGAGTCCACTCTCAAGTTTGCTTTCTCGCTAGGCGAGTAGGCGCTCAATCACTCACGGCACTCAAATCACTCACAGCACGTACTTGTACCAGATACTTTCAGCACAAAACAATACATAAACAATTCTACTCTCTCTTCTAGCCGAGGGCACGCTGTCCCTCCTCTTGGCTCCTTATACCCAATTGATTGAACTCTACTCTTGTCTGCTTGTGACTATGTGCACCCCGTTCTAGAACAACACTCCCGTCTGGAATTCCAATTTGCCTATGGGTAATCTACCCACCCAGCACCACTACCGCTGCAGCTACCGCTGACCTCAATTGGCCCCCTTCACTACCCGACGTACATACTAGCACTGACTCCGGGCTCTCAGCCCAGTCACAGAAATCCCTCCTCCTTTCCTTGTCCACGTGCAGAAGCTCTGTTTACAAACACTGACTACAACTATGCAACTCCACGTGGCTACCCTCTCCCTCTTTTACAGAATTATCCTTTAGTTAACATCTGATCCCCCGGGTCCACACACGTGCTAGCCACTCTGGCTCTTTTGCTTGTCCGTGCTTTCGGCGGCGGGTTCAGTATGTCAACGAGACCGTGGCCGCGGGTCTCCTTATCCGACTATGGTCGGACGTTTCCTTTATACCGGTATCTCTGATACACATACAAACATAGAAGACACTTTTGGTAGATTGAAGTAGTGCGCTTATAACAAAGAAAGAGGGTCGCAATACAAGACCCACAGTTAAGGTATTCTCCCCAATACCTCAAGTTGACAATAAAAAATTGGGCAGTGCTCCTCTATACATACAACAATGGGAAAAAGCAGGAGACAGACACACCAAAAGAAAGTAGCATGAAAAGGAGAATGATTTTTTCCTTACAACGAGGAGATATATCCCCTTCTTGGTAATCTCCTTAGACTTCCTTCAATGAAAAAATACGTATGTAGTCTTGTATATACCTCAAAAAGAGGAGAAAGGTTACATAGCGTATTATGTTAAAATAATCACTTGAACATAATTGGAATCGCCAAAATGCGCACTCACGGTTTATGAGAGCTTCCAGCTCTCATATGATCAACTTTCAAGTGTTTATTGGGCCAACTTGATTGCCCGTAACTCCGGATAGATAATTCTCCCGATGCTCTCGTTTCCCAAGCTCTTGGGTACTTTAGGGCAGCTCACAAAAGTAAACAGAAAAAAATTTCTTTCTTTTTTAGTCGCCTTAAACCAGAAGGCGTTTATTTCTGATACATAAAAGTGAGAAAACAATAAAATCGAACGGCTATACGCGTTTCGCACCTTCCCGGCGCTTCATCAGTAGCAGGAGAAATAGAAGAAATAAAAGTTACCGTCTCGGTCCCCATACCGTCCTTTTATGTTGAGTACAAGGAATTGCCTAACACGATACATCCCAGCGTGATGATCTCGGCACGGCCCGATGACGTCTATCGTCGCCGTCTCCATAGATTCCCATGTAAACAAACAATGGGGCGGTCTCTGTTTGCCGCAAAGTCCCAAACGATAAGGAAGGAGATGATCCATGCACTGTCTTGATTGACCCAAGTCTCTGACTGGCACATAATGTTCGGTAATCATTTCCCCAAATGCATAGATATATATACCAAAGCGGCACATAAAAAAGAGAGAGAGAAAGGAATTAAAATGCAGCAATCCCTAAATGTCGGGCTTACATATAAAAAGCATAAAAGTACAATAAAAAAGAGAAAACCTCTCAATATAATCTATAAAAAAATGACACAATTCAAAATCAGTATTTAATCCGTGGGGAATAAGTGTGTTGAACTGGAAAATTAACTTCATTTCTTCTTGATTAATTTTTTTAATAAAATTTTCTCCACGCCAATTCTTCTTAATTATTTTAAGTGGAAAGAAAAGTAAGCCAGCAGGTGTTCCATTATGGTAATCTCTAAAATGTGCAAAAACAGTGTGATGTTCAAATTGATTTTTTATATTACGTATATGCTCCATAATCCTAATATGGAGAGGTCTAGTGGTCCTTCCAATATACAATTTTTTACATGGACAAATTAAAGCGTAGATCACGTTCTTAGATTGACAGGTAGTAATTCCTTTGAATTTATGGTTGATCTCATGAGGAAAATCAGTGATAATTTGTTTTCTTAGATTAAGATTTCTACATACATTACAAGATCCACACCTATAAAAGCCTTCTTTAATCTGAAATGGATTTTCCACTTTCTTATTTTTTAGACAGTTGTAACTTTTCACAATTTGTTGTTTAATATTCTTTGCCCCTCTATTTACGATTTTTGGTTTATCCCCTCGAATTTCTTTCAAGACAGGATCTTCAAGTAGAATGGGCCAATATTTTTTAAAAATTTGATTAATTTCTTTGGACTGACAATTGAAATTATAGATGAGTGGAATTGTTGGAGGTGTATTTACTGTGGTGGTCAATCGGGATTTATACTGTAGCATTTCCTTTCTATCTCGTTTCTTTAAATTCATTATAGCTGTATTTAGGTGTTCTTCCTTATATCCCTTTTCAATAAAATCCCGCTTGACCTTCTGAGTCTGCTCATCAAAAATATGATCTTCTTTACAGTTCCTTCGTATCCGGGTAAATTGGCTACCAGGTACGCTTTGAAGCCATATCTGGGAGTGACAGCTGGTTGATTGAATAAAGCTGTTAGCATCTACAGACTTAAAATAGGTCTTAGTCTTAATCTCCATATCTTAAATGTAAATAGTAAGGTCCAAAAAATTAATAGCTTGTCTACTAAACTGGGTGTCCAAAATGATCCCCCAATCATTGTTGTTCAGTTGTTGAAAAAAATCCTTTAACTGTGACTCGGTCCCCCTCCAAATAAAAAAGAGATCGTCAATAAATCGTTTGTACAATATAAGGTTCCGCGCCCAGCCACCCGAACCCAAAGACCACTGGGCCTCCCAGTGGGCCATAAATAGGTTCGCATAGCTGGGCGCGAAACGAGTCCCCATGGTTGTCCCATGAACTGAATGTCCCATGAATCTTGAGTGTGTTATTGTACTGGTGCCAAGTGACCCGTGACAACATGATTCCGCACACTGCCGGGCAGCACCTCTACAGTATAATTAATGCAGCATATGAATCCGCACACTGCCGGGCAGCACCTCTAATTAATGCAGCATATGAATCCGCACACGGCTGGGCAGCACCTCTACAGTATAATTAATGCAGCATATGATTCCGCACACTGCCGGGCAGCACCTCTACAGTATAATAATGCAGCATATGATTCCACACACTGCCGGGCAGCACCTCTACAGTATAATTAATGCAGCATATGAATCCTCACATTATCCATTTGATAGTTCATTTCAAATTCGATAGTTTCTCGATTTCCATACCGGTCAAGAATCCTCCGGCGTTTTCCCTTCTACCCTTCTTCTGTGTATTCGGTTCATACAAGTGATGTACTTCCATTTCCAGGCAGGCTTGCAATATTCCCACCAGCTACAGATGATCATTTGCCCACTTGAAGCCACATGCACCATCTTACAGACGGGCAATATCGTAATAACAGCACAACGGCTAACATTAATGTCATTTATAAAAACATGTTAAAAAGAGCTAGTCTTATAGTCATAAGCGATACCAAACTGGTACCCAACAAAAACAGATGTCTCATAATAGCCCGTTAATTTCCAGATCAATATTCAAACCATCCAGCGTCAATGCATCCTATGTCAAATATCCACTTTGACGCCAGTTTATTTAAATTTGTTCTCGGTGATCTCCCCCCCCCTCCAATGTCTATTGACCTGTTGGATCCCAATGAAGCCCAAAACACTGGGATCTCCTGCATGATATTTAGCAAAATGTGCTGACACACTGTGATTGTCATATTGCTATATTATAGATGTGTTCTGGTTTTAAGCATCCTAGTTGTGCGCCCAATGGCTTGGAGACCACACGGCACCATCTCTATATATAAAATTGTTTGTGTCCGTCGCCATGCTAAATGCAGCCGCATCCAGCACAGCTGGATGCGTGCGCTGGGACATTGAGGTGAGAGTCCGAGGCGTCCACAGCTACGCAGTGCTGTATGGCCCCCCGTTGACAGCCCGCCTTCCTATGGGTCCCTGCCATCTGCACACACCTTATTCTCAAGGTGACTGCCACCGCCAGCACTCCCAACTCCAATCTTGCCCTGGCCACAGAGTAAGGGATCCTGTTCCCGTGAGCTTACAATCAATGAGGGGCCTGCTCCCGTGAGCTTACAATCAAAGAGGGGCCTGTTCCCATGAGATAACAGACACGTTACAAACGCATTTATATATGAAGATACTCTTGGATAGGACATTGAAAAGCAAATATGTGGACACGGATTCTGAGCTGGCAACAACAACCCTGAGCAGGCTTAACAACTAGTAGTAAATAAATAACATTAGTAAAATTACATGTGACCATTCATTGAATAGTAAATGCACCGTATTTTTGGTGAAATGGAATCACCGAAGTGAGACGAAATGCAAAGCACCAAAATTGCATTCAATTTCAGGGCTTTGTGAATAGATCTCTTAATAATGAAAGGTATGTCTACCATTTTTCAAGTACATAATGATAGAGTCTAGCCTTCACTAACAGTAATGTGACTGTTACACGGACCCCTAAAGTGCAAAGTGACCTTAGGATAAGGATGTTAAATAAGAGTCTAAAATATGTTTGTTGGATGACACCTCTGGTTTGAATTTTTTCTGTACCTTCTGATTCTTCAAAAATCTTTACTATTTTCCACACTAAGGGCATGATCAGCTCCTGAGTGCTAGCGCTCTCATAAATTTGCGTTAGGAGCCAAAAAGCTATCAGGGTTATTCAAAGAGAGCCGAATTGGCTCAGAAATTGCACCGAACAGTGAATTTCCCCATACGGTGCAATTTTGGAGCCATTCGGCTATTCAAAAAGTAGGCAGTTCGCCAAATATTGGCGAATTGCCAGTGAAATACAGTGCTGTTTGACAGCAGTGAACTCCCCATAGTAAAACAATGGTTAATCTATTCAGAGAACACTGAACAGAACCGAAATGTCAGTGAAATGCCCTGGTTTTCGGTGGTTTCATTCGGCAGGTTTAATCAGGTGAATCCCTTAGGTTTCAATGTAAAAAATATTACTATTAAATATTTATTCAACCGTTTATTTTTTTCACTTGCAGCAAAAAAAGTCTCTATTTTTTAGCCTTTTTTGGGATATTTGTCAGCAAAAAAATTCCGATTTTTTTTCTGTAACCGACCTTTTTGTTATTATTCATAGGACCTTATATATTATTTACAGGCATTTTTGTGCAGTAGTTTTTTGCAAACACCTTTTAAAAATTGAGTTTTTTTTTTCCTTTACCCCGTTCGTCGACTTGTCGGCTTTTTCCAGCAGCTGGTTGGTGCTCTGTTCACCGGATCGTCGGCTTTTTTCCGATGTGTTCAGCAGTTTTGTGGTGGATCGTTAGGTGCATTCAACTATTTTACAGCAGCTTATCGGATCGATCTGAAGTTTTCCTCGCAATTTTGCAGTGGTTTTTGGATGCATTCAGTGGATTTTCCCTGCACTGCGGGGACCCTGCGGTAAATGCTGAATTCACCACAGGGTCGGGGAATTTGACTCTCGTGGTGCGGGAAATGAAAGAACACTGAAATTCTGGTGTGCTGGGCACAATGACACCACAACATCAAGGGCTTATACCAATGGTTCTTCCAATGTGGTATACATGATCCAGTGCTCGGCCTGTAGAAAGGGCTGCTATATTGGGGGAACTAGCCTTAAACTGAATCTCAGGATGAACCTGCACATACACTCCATCAAGAATCATCAGGAAAATAAATATGGTACTCCAGTGGGACATCACTTTAATCTGACAGGCCATTCCATCCAAAACCTCGGAATTAAAATCCTCAAAGGAAATTTTAAAGGCTACGATGAATGTAAGACATTCGAAATAAAAAGGAGTACATATTTTATTGACCATGACCATGTTTGGTATACAGTAAAAATAAAAAATTAATTAAAAAAAATAAATAAAGTGGTTTTTTAAAAAAAATAAAATAAAACGTTGTCTGGGAGTATAATAAAATAGGACTTCAGATCACATTTAAAAATGATGAGTATGAAACGGTCACAATGAGCTCAGCGCACAGAGGTGAAATGGCTCAGCAGTAAACGTGTTAAAAAGAAAAAACTGGTAAGGACCAAATTTCAAAACTATTTAGCCTGGGTCTTTTTTCGTAGTTGTAGATTTTGGGGATTAACGTTCGAAAAAATGTGTTTTTTCCATTTTCTCCTCATATTTCATAATTTTATTATAGTAAATTATACAATATGATGAAAATAATGGTTTCTCTGTGTGTGTGTGTGTATATATATATATAGTTTGTCTATACAAAGATATCCGAAAATAAATCTGTTCCAGCTGCCACCTGCCTCACATGCCATTATGCCAGACGTTGCTCTCCTTCACTCAGGAGCGTTTGGGGATCCTTACAGCCTTGAAAGTCGCTACCTCACCAACATGTCCATACCTTCCACCTATGGAACTGCTTCCGAAATCAAGGTGTGGAGTGGAATGTATTACCTTATGAATTTCAATCACCCACCAGCACTGAGTCAATGGATTGTGAACCAAATATCTCCTGCATACTGTCCCAGCCCCAAATCACTTCTTACACGGATCTCCTCCGTTCAGACGGATCTGTCCCTTCTACTGTAACAACAGTTGGAAAAAGTAACGTCAAACTCATCCCCAAGTCAGTAGAGAGGCTGTAATAAAGGATGCATCTAATAACCTCTACGTTATGGAGTCGCAATTGAGCTCATTGCCTTGGGCTAATAAGTATTTGTCTGGTTTTAAATATGAACCTCAGTTTGATTACTCCAGGGAAAAGGTTGTTGAAAGTGGCTGGTGTGCATCTGACGAGTGACTGTTTCTCCCCTGGGGGGGGCTGGGGGGGCCGTGGCCCCGGGCGCAGTTTTGTTAGGGGCGCATTTGCGCCCCTAAAACTGGCCCGGGGGTTGAGGAGACCCAGATGCCGGGCAGCGGGAGTGCCTGCCCGGTCCTGAACAGTCCGTCCTGTTAAAGGGGATGCGGCTGCGTGCAGGCGCAGCCGGTCACGTGGTCCAGCTAATCAGGTGGTACTGAGTCTCTGTACCACCTGACTGGCCGGACCACGTGACCTGCGCACGCACGCACGGAGCCGCATCCCCTTCAACAGGACGGACTGTTCAGGACCGGGCAGGTCCCCTCAACCCCTGCCGGAGCTGGGGCAAGTATCCATGGATGTGACTGAGAGCTGGCTGCCGCTGGGGCAATATCCATGTGTGAGCTGGGGCAAATCCATGTGTGAGCTGGGGCAAATCCATGTGTGAGCTGGGGCAAATCCATGAGCTGGGGCAAATCCATGAGCTGGGGCAAATCCATGAGCTGGGGCAAATCCATGTGTAAGCTGGGGGCAAATCCATGAGCTGGGGCAAATCCATGAGCTGGGGGCAATTCCATGAGCTGGGGCAAATCCATGAGCTGGGGCAAATCCATGTTTGAGCTGGGGCAAATCCATGTGTGAGCTGGGGCAAATCCCATGAGCTGGGGCAAATCCATGTGTGAGCTGGGGCAATATCCATGTGAGAGCTGGGGCAAATCCATGAGCTGGGGCAAATCCTTTGTGCTGGGGCAAATCCATGTGTGAGCTGGGGCAATATCCATGTGTGAGCTGGGGCAATATCCATGTGAGAGCTGGGGCAAATCCCATGAGCTGGGGCAATATCCATGTGTGAGCTGGGGCAATATCCATGTGTGAGCTGGGGCAATATCCATGTGAGAGCTGGGGCAAATCCCATGAGCTGGGGCAATATCCATGTGTGAGCTGGGGCAATATCCATGTGAGAGCTGGGGCAATATCGATAATGTGTCCACAGGTTGGGGAGGGGCGCACAATTCGTGGCTGGCCCCGGGCGCTGACAACCCACGCTACCCCACTGTATGTGGCTGCTCCAGAGTCAGGTCATCTGACAGCCGGGTCATCCTCCAGCCAGAGAGAAAAAACAGGAATGTTGTTTACATGGAGGTCCTGAGCAAATCATCTGAGGGACAAATTGAAAGTCTATGCTATGCATGTAATTAACCCGGCTACATGGACAAAAAACCTAGGGTTGCTGGTGGGATTAAAGGGCTTTAGCTCATCTATTTTATGGTTTTAGATTATCATCCCTTATGTGTTTCAATCACCAACCACCACTAAGCCAACGGATTGTGAACCTAATATCTCCTGCATAGCCCGACATTTCATAGCGAAGCACGGGTATCCAGCTAGTATATATGACTGAGAGCCCAGGTTCAGTGTTCAGCGTGTTTTCTGTGGCGGTTCGAAGTTATTTGATACTTCAGATCGTATCGGCTGCATTTTTCGGCTTTTGTTCAGCAATATGTAGACGGTTTTGCGGTGGATTTTTGGATCTGTTCCCTGCACTTCAGGGACCCTGCGGTGAATGGTGATTGCTGAATTCACCGCAGCAGGTTCAGGGAATTTGATTCCCCAAAATGCTACATTTTGGTGCTCTCTGAATAACCCCTATAGGGTAAAATGGGCCAATAAAAGAAAAATATAAATTTGTCAGACCAATAATACGCACATAATTTTCTAACACGGTTAAGATGCATAAACTACATTATAGTTTTAGGGTTAGCACTTGGGTTAGTGTTACTTTCAGGGCTAGGTGTAAAATTAAGGTTATTATTCATGCTTGCTTTAGGGTTGGAAATAGTTGTAGGGTTAGGGTCATGTTTCATCCTAACAGATTCTGCTCAGTTTTTTGACACAATCTTGACCACAATTTTATCATATTTGCTTTGTTTGTAAGCAACAGATTCTGCTCCTTCTTCTGACTCCCTAAAAGTAATCTTAAACCTAACCCTAAAACTAATTAGTATAGTTTTTGCACCATCCTCACATAAGAAAAATTAAGCATAGTTGAATTCTGTCTTACATAGAAAAAAATGATGCAAGTGTGTTGATTTTTCTGACAAAATAAAAACTTTTGTTAACATAGTTGAATTACAAAGGTATATAGGTACATAGGCTGATAAAAGACATGCGTCCATGGGTTCAGCCTTTCACACATCACCTACTGCTGTTGATCCAAAAGAAGGCAAAAAACCCAGTCTGAAATGCTCGTCAATATGCAACACACTGAGGAAAAATTCCTTCTTGACCCCAGAATGGCATCTGATTTCTCCTTGATCAAGAAGCTTACCCATATTTTTTTAAATATTATAACCTTTAATATTCTGTGTCTGCAAGAAGTCATCCAGTTGTTTTTTTAAAAGTCTGTACAGTCTCTGACCCAACCACCTCAACAGGCAGAGAATTCCACAGCTTTCTC
The DNA here is from genome assembly GCA_009667805.1 of Leptobrachium leishanense. Classification (NCBI taxonomy): domain Eukaryota; kingdom Metazoa; phylum Chordata; class Amphibia; order Anura; family Megophryidae; genus Leptobrachium; species Leptobrachium leishanense. The sequence goes on along the minus strand of CM019075.1, from coordinate 61,856,384 downwards.
ACCGTAAAATAATCCTTCCTATGCTTTAGGCTGAATTTCCTTTCGTCCAGTCTAAATGGGTGTCCTTGTGTCCTATGTATAGTCCTGTTAATGAATAGGTTTCCAGACAATGGTTTATAATGGCCCCGTATATATTTATATAAGGTTATCAGATCCCCTGTAAGGCGCCGTTTCTCTAAACTAAACAGGTTTAAGCTTGTTAGTTTTTCCTCACAACTTAAACCTTCCATTCCCCTTATTCATTTAGTCGCCTGTCTCTGCGCTATAATATCCTTTCTTAAGACAGGTGCCCAAAATCGCACGGCATATTCAAAGTGCGGTCTTACCATTGCTTGATACAGAGGCAAAATGATGTTTTCATCCCGAGAGTGAACTCTCTTACACTACATTTTTTTAAACAGTCAGGGTTATTCAAAGAGATACGAAAAGTCACCGCATGTTCGGTAACTTTTCCTTCCCCGCTCTTTGCGACGATTCGGCGATTCCTAATTCGCCGGCCCTGCGGTGTATTCAGTAAGCACCGCAGGGCCCCCGTAGTGCAGGGAATACAAGCTGCAAACCCGCAGAACACTCGCTAAATACTCACCGAGCACTCACCGAAAACCCGCCAGAAACAGCCACAAAACCAAGCCGAACACGCCAGAAAAATCCGAGCAGCCGGCGATCACAGCTCAGAGCAGCCGCTGGAAAAAGCCGACTAGCAGACGAACGGGGTAAGAAAAAAAAATCGGTTTGCTTGAAAGTTTGAAATTTGAAACGCTGTTTACAAAAAAACTACTGAACGAAAATGTCTGGAATTTACATATAATAAACAATGAATGATAATAAAAAGGGCAGTTACAGAAAAAAAGAAAAAAAGATTTTAAAAATCGGGGCCAGATCGGCTCTCTCTGAATAACCCTGAGTGACTTTATTTATGTGGCAATTTTATCCAAGGCCACACGGTGAGGATTAAGGGATAGTAAACCTATTACCAAATTAGATTGTTTGATTGAATCTTATGGTAAAACCGAACAAACAAACAATGCAAGTGCTTCGAATTGCAAAGTCTACAAATAGAATGGAAAGACACCTAAAAATTCTGCTGTGTGATTTATATTATTTTTATATTTTTTTTATCCATATGAAAATCCATTTCTTTTTGTTTGAAATATTTCCAATTTATGTGTTTCTACAAAGGTTTCATTGTGTTTCATATTTCAAATGGTTATTTTTATTAGCACTAAAATGCTTACAATAATTTTCCATTTAATAAGATGATATCATTGAATTGAGAAATATTACATTTTTTGTTCCCAGTTGGCAGCGATAAAAAGCAGTATAACCTCTGAACGGTGTGTGTTTTATTCTTCTGTAGTCATATGCGAATCAAAGGTCAATACTGTGATGTAAGTGAATTTTATCAGAGCAGCTGACACGGGGATATAAACAGCTGATTTTATGGTATTTATCTTCACATTGCCAAAGAGTGAAACTGCACAGGGGACATGGAAAACTGACACTTTACACATTGAAATTAGGCATTTAAAGAGGGTTTATCAGTGATGCCCAGACTGTTACTTCAATCAAGGGATGTCACTGGTTACGTTTACAAGAAAATTGTAACTATCTGCAACCAAACAGTGCCATAATTAAATTCTGCATCAAAGTACTGAAAATAATATACGCGACATAGCTATTCTAGCAATATGCCAATCTTAGATAGATATAGACAGGAATGTTTATCTGTCAATGCTTATTGCAACACATTGCATAGATAAATAAATACGTCCATGTATTTTATGCTATTTATTTATTTGCAAAGTATTTTACCAGGAAGGATACATTGAGATTTCTTTTCAAGCATGTCCTGGGTTCAAGAACATTGAAATTTTTACAGTCGTTACAGAAATACAAAGTAATAAAATGCAAGAAATTAAAAACAAAAACACAAATATAAAGATTAACATAGGAAATAAATATTTAGGAAATGTTTACAGGTGCATTCTGTATCAAGGTATGTTAATAGAGATCTCGAGTGACTTAAGACTGGTGGAAGATTTGATGGTGTCTGGAAGGTTATTCCATAATTGCAGTGCTCTGTAGGACTGTAGGACTTTGTATTGTGGCACTGCAAGTAAGGTGCTGGTCCTGGATCGGAGGTTATAAGATGAGGGAACTGCTAGGGGAAGCAGCCTATTCAGGTAGGGTGGTAGCTTCCCAGAAAACCTCTTAAACACCAAGTTGAAAAGGTGAAGGGTGCGTCTAGATTCCAGCGACGGCCAGTTTAACTCTTAACATGTCACAAAGGTGGATCATGTAGTTACATTGTAGCACAAAGTGGCAGAATGAGTTATACACTGTAGTAAGTTTTTGAAGGTGTGTTTGCGGGGCGGCTGCATACACTACATCTCCGTATTCAATAGCTGGCATAAGCATTTGTTGTACTTTGTTTTTTTACTGTGGGGCTCAGGCAGGATTTGTTTCTGTACAGGGCACCTAGTTTTGGGTAAAGTTTAGATGAGAGTTTTTTGATGTGGGGGCCACAGGGTAGATTTGGGTCTAACCACATACCTGGATATTTGAGAGAACTGACGGTGGTCAGCGTGCCATTTGATTTTGTCCTGGCACATGGATTGGTAGGTTGTAATTTATGTAGTTTAGGTGCTGTTCCAAAGAGCGTTGTAACATGTAGAATGTTGCGGTGACACTGGAATTCAAAACGTGACATGCATTCCATAAAAATTAGGAAATGTCTTAATATTAAGCACTTTGCTTCCAGTTATTATTAGTGAAATTAAAGACCACTGTGTCATTCAATGAATGTCAGTAGTATAAATATTACTGCAGAACAATCAATAATAAAGAATGCCAATACAATTCAATACTGATTCATTTATAGGAGTCTTGAAAATGCGGTGATGAAGGTGCCTTTTGACAAGCACTGATTTGTCCATGATTTGTTTATGTAATGTGGGGAAAAACTAGAGCACGTTTTAATTATAGGAACCTTATATAAACACCCATCACCCACTTTAAAAAAATCGAGCTTTAACAGAAAACGAACAGCTTAAAATTCTCAATATATTTTAACAGGACTTGAAGCATTGTGGTTATAGCAAAAGAAAAACTCAAACCTTCTCTAACTCAGCTAATCTTTTGCTGTTAGCTTGAAGCAATTAAACAATAAATACCATGGAATAAGAACAGATGTTGCCTACATTCCAGCAAAGAGTTACTTAGTTACAGTGCAACGTACACAACAGAATAATCTAGAGATCTTTCCAAAGGTGGATAACATGACCTCATTTGTGTAATTATGGGAAATAGGAAGGTAAAGTGGAAGTTGACTCAAAAACAGAATGAAAATTCCCACCATAAAAAACAGCCATATTTTTAACAGTAGGCGAATCATACTTTCACCCTTGTCAAGTGTCTGCTGGCTGTGTCACAAAGGGGATTGGGAGCAGTTGTTTCTTCTGACCACGGTGGGGGGATAGAGATATGAGGCAGCGAGTATGTGGGTTGAAATGCAGGTTGACACAATGTACGGTATAGGAACAAGGCAGGAGATGGGGAGACATATGACTGAAATGTGGTGGGAGATGTAGAGTGTGAGGAAAAATGGGGAGAGACACAGTAGAGTGAGATGGAGAAAAACAGAATGAGGTGACATAAAGGGTTGAAAGGAGATATTAGGAAGTTAGGACAGAGGCTTTTTAACAATTAGATAAATGCCTCTGGTCCTATTCCAGTGGGATCGCTAATAATTGTGTGTAAGGCTAGGGACAGATGAGCGCATTTTCTGCGGCCACCGTCAAAATGTACGTCGATGCGTGCGCACGCATTTTTTCACGGAATACGCTTAAGTGGTCAGACGATGCGCAATTCTGGACGTATTTCATGACGTAAAAAGAAGTCTAGGGAAATCCGGCTGTTTGAACGTTATGTTGGCCGCACACTAGCAGCGTCTGACATCTCCTAATCACGCACACACGCTGCCATGCGGCCGCAGCGCACTCTGTACGTCAGTACCAGCGGTTTAACGTTCTCGAAAAAATGCGTTCATTTTCCACTTGCGTTGCGCGGCCGGACTTTTGTGCGACCGTACTTCGTATATTGGCCGTCATTGCCCGGCATCTGCTGCTAGTGCGGCCGTGATTATGTGCGCCAGAACGCGCGTTCGCACTGCCTCAGTCTGACCCTAGCCTTAAGTATAACAAACGACTTGTTTAAGTCAGTGCATAAAACATAGGATTTTTTTATTTTGTGGTTTTATGGGGGAGATGTTGGGGTGGAGAGTAAAATTGTTTGCAGAGGGTCCAGTCAATATTAAAGACAATGAGTCAATACTAGAAGATGGTGAAAACACCAGGAAGGAACCAATGGGGTCAAGTATTGAACTATATAAAAAAAGAATGGGGGGGTGTTTTTGTATGAGATATTTTAGGATATACATGATTTAGCTCTTGAAAAAGTCTGATAATACAGACGAAATGCGTCGGGCTTATTTTCTTTTATATTTTCTAATATTCTTAATGTCATTAAGCCAATCTTCAGCCACTATTTTTGCAATAAGGAGAGGCTGATTATACAGCCCACTATCCATTGGTGAATGCCTGTGATTTTTTTATCCGCTTGAAAGGACAGGAAGTTAAATTAGCCATCTGAAAAGCCGGATTCGATACCAGAGTTGATTCTTATGCGGGATCTTGTGAGTTTTCCTATTTTAGGTATAGATTTCCACAGCAATACTGCACTATGTGTATGTTCTTATTTCTTTAGGAACTACAGTATACTTCCTTGTTGTGCCATCACTATTAAAGACGGCCCTGAGCCCTATGACTGCGCATAGTGGGAAATCCAGTCCATTAAACAGGATTCCCTAACAAAGGGGTAACAAGAAACCTCAGGGCCCAGGTGTGAGAGTCCGTGATGGCCTCCCCACCCTAGACAAAAACATATTTGCCCACCCCCCGTCACCATACACTGGACCCCTCCAGGTCCACAATATCGACTCCAGACATTCAGTGTCTCATTTTTTCCAGGTCCACAATGACCAATTCAGTCCATCCCATTCTACCTGTGCACTATGTATATCTCAAAGAGCTCCACAGAAATAAAACTCACAGTCATGTGCATATGAGAATATCATAGAGCTCCAGAGCAATATAACTCACAGTAATATGCAGTGTGTATGACATTATCACAAAGCTCAAAAGTAAAACTCAAATAAGTATAAAATAAATTAAATATTATTTTAATATATTTTTAATTAAATACAATAAAGACAGATATACAAAAATATTATATTAACAATTTATATTGCTAAAAAATTGTATGCGTGTTTCATTTCATAACATTTTGCGCAGGGAGGGGGCTGAATTCCTCTTCATCCAGTGGAAGAGCCTAGGCGAGGTCCCAGCCCCAGGCGAGGTCCTGGCCCAGGCCCCAGGCAAGGCCCTGACCCTGGACGAAGCCAATTGTGGGCCCCCCTGGACTACCCCTGGTAGTTATGCACCTGTTCCCTAATAGTAACACTCACTACCCACCGGCTCACTGCTTGCTTCTCACAGCCCTCCATATTGTGTGCTGCTTTGTGGGAGGTCTCTCACTGCTGTTCCTGCTACATCTGTGTAATTCCACCTTCTGGTTGGCCATGAGTCAATAACAGCATTGTTCAGAATGAGTGGACGTTTTGCTAAGACAACCTTATGGATACTTAATGGCTGGGGCAGAATGCTCTGGTACTGAGAGATAGAGCATATGTGCAAACAGCAAGGGGTGGAGGATCGCGCTTTACAGCCCCATCAAAGCGCGTCCTAGCAATTCGACAGGGGGCGTTGCTGCACAAACGTAGCACGGCCGCTGCGACGGACGCCGGAAGGCACATCAGTACAGGCGCACATAGTGCGCTCATCTGACCCCAGCCTAACCAGAGCTTTTTTAAACTTAAGTCCATAGACTTGAATTGCTCTGGGCAGTTTACACCTGGGTTTACTTGTTATGAGCTTAATACCAGCTTTTAGGAGGGGTTACATTTTCAAGGTTTGCACGGCACCTAGACATTAACTTTTTTCTGCTCCTTGGAATAGCATGCTATCCATGCAGTCCTTTAGAACTTGCGCTTCCCATGTTAAGAATAGGTGACGCAAAGTACCATAAGCACGTGGAAGCAATGAGACGCTAAGGTCAGAAAAAGTGCAACGGCTCAGTTGGAATAGCAGGTACAATTATTTAACTAAACTTGCCAGGCATTATGTCATATGGCTCGAACGCTAAGCTTCAAACAAGAGTGGATTAGGACCTCTTGTCTTCCAGCTAAGAGTTCCATGGTAATTGGATACAACTGAACTTGATTAATTCACTGTCACCGTTATTGTTGACCTGAGTCCTGGAATCATCTTAACAATAACTACAAGAAAAATCACTGATATTTTTCACCAGAGACTGAGGACACTTACTGAGGAAGCCGGTAGGCGAAAACGCGTTTTCAGTGATCCCCTTTTACGATTACTTTTCAAATAACTTTTTTAATTATTCATACCATATGGTCTATTTTTATATGAATTTATATGAATACATTTTTGAATATAGTAGCATATCGTCCTGCTGCATATTTATTACTTTAGCATCTGTCTATAGAAGGTTTGCTCCCTCCCCTCCCTGGAATTTATATAGCACCTCCATATACCATCCAATGAGCTAATGAATAAATGAGTCACCATTGGGGGAAAAAAAAGCTAACTCCAGAGGATTTGCCAAGGAGGAAAGGAGGAAGATAAAGATACCATCATTACTAATATAAGTATTCTGATTTCTCTATTTTTTTTAGAATTTGTTTGAATTTTTTGAGTGTTTTCAGTGTTAGGAAAAAAACCAAAAAAACATACTCAATATTTTTTACCCATTTGTTCACTTACAATTGTATCATACATATTGTATTTTAAAACAATGTTCTAATATACAAGGTGCGCCAGGAATTTATATTTTGTTCCTTTTACAAGAAAAAACATTTAACCTGTATTTTTTTTTTTTTAGATTACACTTTAAATAATAAGCCATGAGTTTATGAATAAACAGCCAATAGAAACTAAACAGTATACAAGAAATAGAAAATGTAACTGAAGAAAATTTGAACCCCTGCCAAGTCTCTCCCCTCCCTTTACTGTACTGGGATCCTGTCTGTCCAACAGGGCAGCCGAGGGCAATAAACTCATATATTAATGTTAAATAAAGAACAGAAACTCAGTACATAACATTTAACATTCTTGAAGGGTGTCCGAAATAAACATTACTCATACTCACAGAAACATTTACCTACTCGGATAGATACCAAAGAACTTTTGTGTACTCTGGTTATTTCACTTTCACTTAAATACAATGTTTCATTCTTTGTTGTGTCAAACACATATCTTCCAAGAAATCGGTACACGGACATTCACGAAGCAGCCAATAACATTCCTTAACATGTAAAAGAAGAGTATCAGGGTTATTCAAATAGAATCGAAAAGTCACCGCACGCTCGGTGACTTTTCATTCTCTTCATTTTGGTGCAATTCGGCGATCCTATTTCAGCGACTCTGCGGCGTATTCAGCAAGCACCACAGGGCCGTCGCAGTCCAGGGAAAAGCCGCCGCAAACCTGACAAACGCTCACCAAAACCCGCAAAAACATCTGGATTAACTCCGCCGAACACGCCGGAGAAACCCGACTAGCCGCCAATTGCAGCGCAGAGCAGCCACCGGAAAAAGTCGACACGCAGACGAATGAGGGGGAAAAAAAACCAGTACGCTTGAAAGTTGGAAAATTGAGACACTGTTTGAAAAAAAACTACTGAACGAAAATGTCTGGAATTTATACATAAGGTACAATGAATGATAATTACAGAAAAAGTAAAGCTGTTACAGAAGAAAGAAAATAAGATTTTTAATAAAACAGAAAAAAGTTTGCCAAAAATCCCAAAAAATGCCTAAAAGATCCTAAAAAATCTATAAATAAAGAGACTTTTTACTGCAGAATATAATATTAAACGGTTTATTAGATATTGTATTAAAACGGGAATATTGTTTACATTGAATCCTATGGGATTCGCCTGAATAAATCTGTCGAATGAAACCACCGAACAGCAGGGCATTTCGGCAACTTTTCCCTGCTGTTTTGTGTTCTCTGCACATACCATCACCACACAAACACCAGACCTCAGATACATGTATCTGTGGCATCATCTCTATCAGGGTTATTCAAAGAGATCCGAATTGGGGCCGAAAGGTAACCGAACGCTGAAATTCAGTGTACGGTTACCTTTCCTGGCCATTCGGCTATCCAGAGAGCAGGCAGTTCCCCAAATGTTAGCGAATTGCCTGAACATACGGTGCCTGTTTGGTGCCTGATCGAGGGCAGTGAAATCCCCATAGAGAAGCAATGCTTCGGCTATTCAGAGAACAAAAACCAGCAGTGAAAAGTTGCTGAAATGCCCTGCCATTCGGTGGTTTAATTCGGCAGGTTTATTCAGGAGAATCCCATAGGGTTCAATGTTAAAAATATTCCCATTTTAATCCAATATCTAATAAACCGATGATTATAATACTCTGCAGTAAAAAGTCTCTTTATGTATAGATCTTTAAGGCATTGTTCGGTATTTTTTTGCAATTTTTTTTCCGTTTTTTTTTAAATCTTTTTTTTTTTCATTTTTCTGTAACAGCCCTTTTTATTACCAATCATTGGATCTTATATGTAAATTTCAGACATTTTCCTTCTGTAGTTTCTTTGCAAACAGCGTTTCACATTTCAAACATTCAAGCGTACTGGTTTTTTTTTCTTACCCCGTTCGTCTGCTAGTCGGCTTTTTCCGGCGGCTGCACTGCTCTGTGATCGGCTGCTGCTCGGGTTTCTCCGGCGTGTTCAGCGGGGTTAATTCAGATGTTTTTGCAGGTTTCAGTGTGCATTCGCCGTGTTTTGCGGTGAGTGTTCGTCGGGTTTGTGGCGGCTTTTCCCTGCACTACGACGGCCCTGTGGTGCTTGCTGAATACACCGCAGGGTCGCCAAAATGGGATCGCCAAATCACACCGAATTGAAGAGAACGAAAAGTCACCGAACGTGCGGTGACTTTTCGATTCTCTTTGAATAACCCTGAGGGGAGACTGCAAGTTATAGGACAGATTTCCATCACTTTTTCCTGAGTACAGAAGCCTTGATTCTGTCAAGAGGGAACATCAAATGGTAGGAGTCCTATTTATATCTATTATAATACCACATTGTAATAACCCTACAAAACATGGAAAGTGAATAAAAGTAATATTTATAAAATAGGAAACGTTCTGGAAAAGCAGAAGCTGCATTAACTCTATGCTCCTGTTACATTTTGCAGTACACGTTAAAAACACTTAAGGAGTTATTCAGAGAGAGCCGATCTGGCCCCAAAATGTCACTGAGCAGGGAATATCCCCGTACGGTGACATTGACATTTCCGGCGCCATTCGACTATTCATAAAGCAGGCAGTTCGCCTGATAGTTACGCTCCTGCCGGGGACCCTGCGGTGAATGATGAATTCACAGCAGGGTGGGGAAGTTTGATTCCCCGAAGTGCGAGGAAGTATGTGGAACGAGAGAGCACGGAAATGTCGGCGACATTTGTGTGCTGTCTGAATAACCCCCTTACTGGTCAACGGTTCTGGGAACTTTAACTTACATTATGCATTTTAGCGGTTTTTTTTCAGGTGGAATATATCTGATGTGTATTTGCATATGAACTTCATTGTATTGAAATACTTGAACCTTTGTCTTTTTCCCGATGTCTAATGGTAACGTTCCATAATTATGATGTGGCATTAAAGGACATCTGTCATTAATTCTTTCAGACTCCATGCAGTCTGTGGGCATCAGACAAGTCTTGAGTAGATGTGCTACAAGGACCCATTTATTCACTTGTTTTACCACTACATATAATTGTCTTAATTGTCAGGCGAATATATGACATAGAGGGTTATTCAAAAGAGAGCTGATCTGGCCCTGAAAGGCAACAGAACACTGAAATTCAGCATACGGTTACCTTTCCTGGCCATTCGGAGAGCAGGCAGTTCGCCAAATGTTGGCGAATTGCCTGCACATACGGTGCCTGTTCGAGGGCAGCAAAATCCCCGTAGAGAAGCAATGCTTCGGCTATTCGGAGAACACAAAACAAAAAATGCCCTGGTGGTTTCATTCGACAGGTTTATTCAGGAGAATCCCGTAGGCTTCAATGTTAAAAATATTCCAGGTTTAATTAAATATCTAATAAACCGTTTATTATTTTAGTCTACTGTAAAGAGGCTATTTACAGATTTATTAGGATTTTTTTGGGATTTTTCTGTCAACATTTTTTTTCCCGTTTATTTTTTTTCAATGTTTTTTTCTTTTTTCTGTAACAGCCCTTTTTATTATCATTCATTGGATCTTATATGGAAATTCCAGACATTTTCGTTAAGTCGTTTTTTTGCAAACAGCGTTTCAATTTTCAAGCGTACTGTTTTTTTGTTTTTTTTCACCTCGTTCGTCTGCGTGTCGTGTTTTTCCCGGTGGCTGCTCTGTGCTGTGATCGGCAGCTAGTCGGGTTTCTCTGGCGTGTTCGGCAGGGTTAATCCAGCTGTTTTCTGCAGGTTTCGGTGAGTGTTCGGTTAGTGTTCGGCGGGATTGCGGCGAGTGTTCTGCGGGTTTGTGGCGCGTTTTCCCTGCACTATGGGGGCCCTGCGGTGCTTGCTGAATACACTGCAGGGTCAGTGAAATAGGATCGCCGAATCGCCCCGATGTGCAGGGAACGAAAAGTCACTGAACGTACGGTGACTTTTCGATTCTCTTTGAATAACCCTGTTAGAGAATATAGCTACATATATTATTTGCTTCACAGGTATAATTTTTTAATATATATATCTATATCTATCTATCTAAAATATATATTTATTGCCTTCTTTTCCGTGCGCAGTGAGGTTCAACTGGAAAAAGCTAAATATTAAAGTGGGTAAATTGTGCTTCCAGTAAAAGATGGCCAAAAATGGCCACTATTAAAGATCAAGGTAAACCAGGGATTTCCAAAACCCTTGTTTTTCCCAAGACTTCAAAGGGGTTTAGGACTTTTGTATGAATCATACACCTGACAGTCAACTCAACACTTAACTCACATGCCTCATGGATGGAAGCTTCTCTATTTAAAGGTTACTAATTACTACCAGGCTTCTATACCACCACAGGCTTCTGGTTTCTAGGTTTCTATATGTAACTACAACGGTATTGTTAATATTTCACATTAATTTAATTCTGCTGCTATTAAATGCATAATAAGTTGGGAGGAAAAAGAAAAACAAACAGGGTTATTCAAAGAGATCCGAATGGCTGGAGTAAGGTTGCGTTCGGTTACCTTTCTTGGCCATTCGGCTATCCAGAGAATGGATGGCGAATTGCCTGCACATGCGGTGCCTGTTCAGGGGCAGTGAAATCCCCATAGAGAAGCACTGCTTTGGCTATTCAGAGAATACAAACCAGCAGTGAAAGGTTCCCCTAATGTCCTGCCATTCGGTGGTTTAATTCGGCAGATTTATTCAGGAGAATCCCATAGGCTTCAATGTTAAAAATATTCCCGTTTTAATTCAATATCTAATAAACCGTTTACTATTTTATTCTTCTGTAAAGAGTCTCTTTATTTATAGATTTTTTAGGAAATTTTAAGCATTTTTCGGTATTTTTTTTCAAGTTTACTTATTTTTTCTGTAACAGCCCTCTTTATTATCATTCCCTGGACCTCATATGTAAATTTCAGACATTTTCGCTCAGTAGTTTCTTTGCAAACAGCGTTTCACTTTTCAATCATTCATGCAAACGGTTTTCCTAATTTATTCACTTCACTCTTCTGCGGTGTCGGCTTTTCCCGACGGCTTCGCTGCCTGTGATCGGCTCCTGCTGGGGTTTTTCCGGCGTCTTCGGCGGGTTAATCCAGATGTTTTTGCGGGTTTCGGCGTGCATTTGCCGGGTTTTTGCGATGATTTTTCATCTGGTTTGCGGCAGCTTGTCCCTGTGCTCCGACAGTCCTGTGGTGCTCGCTGAATACACTGCAGGGTCGCCGAAATGGGATTGCCGAATCGGTCCGAATTGAAGAGAACGAAAAGTCACTGAACGTGCGGTGACTTTTCGATTCTCTTTGAATAACCCTGTATATGTAACTACAACGGTATTGTTAATATCTCACATTAATTTAATTCTGCTGCTATTACATGCATAATAAGTTGAGAGGAGAAAGAAAAACAAAGTAAACGATGTACATTTCTCATAATACCTGTGTGCTCCAAATGAAACAAAAAGGAAAACACACACAAACATCGAAGTCATCTTTTTATCTAAAAGAATTGTAAGGTGCAGCACTTTATTTTCCAATCATGTCTATTTAACGGTGAGGACATCATGCCAGATCTCAATGTTATATGTAAATAAACAAGTTTGGGAAACATTGAGGGGTTTTCTTGCACCTTTGGCAGGTAGTACCTTTGGCTACGACACAGTCACTTCTTAAACCTGTCAACTTCCTTGTTCCTGTAAGTAAACATTTTCTATGATGGGAAATGGAAACTGACTAACGTTACCCAAATTTATACTGAAATGCAGTCATTTCGAAAGGGATCACATACTTTTTCTTGCCACTTTAGATTGCAGAATAGGTCACCTATTGTTCCGCAATCTACAGTGGCAAGAAAAAGTATGTGAACCCTTTAGAAATGACTGCATTTATGTATAAATTTATCTTAAAGTCTTGTTTAATGTTTATCTTACAGTGATAAACACAGTATGGGTTATTCAGAGACAGCCGATCTGGTCCCGAAATGGCAATGACAAGTGAATGTCCCTGTACGGTGCCATTTCCTAGCCATTCAGAGAACAGGCAGCTCACAAATTTGGGCAAACTGCCAGCAAGTCTGAAGGCAGTGAAAACCCCCATAGAGAAGCAATGGTTAATCTATTTAGAGAACACCAAACAGCAGTTGCCGAAATGCCCTGCTGTTCAGTGGTTTGATTAGATGGTTTTATACAGGTGAACGCCATAGGCTTCAATATTAAAAATATTCCCATTTTATTCAATATCTAATAAACCGTTTATTATTTTAATGTGCAGTAAAAGTCTCTATTGATTTTTTTTAGGATCTTTGAGGCATTCTTCGGGATTTTTTAGCATAATCTTTCCTCTATTTTTTTTTTAATAGCGGATTTTCATTTTTCTGTAACAGACCTTTTTATTATAATTCATAGGACCTTATATGTAAATTCCAGGCATTTTCATTCAGTAGTATTTTGGCAAACAGCGTTTCAATTTTGATACTTTTACCCCATTTGTCAGCTTGTCGATTTTTTCCGGCAGCTGGGCTGCACTGTGTTCGGCGGCTTCTCGGCTCTTTCCAGACGTGTCCGGTGTGGTTTTTTTTGTGGCGATTCGAGTCATCCAATACTTCGGATCGAATCGGATGCGTTTTTCGGTGGGAGTTCGGCGGGATTTCAGCTGTTTTGTGGCAGATTTTCAGGTCTGTTCCCTGAACTCCGGGGAACCTGCGGTGAATGCTGAATTCAACGCAGGGCGGGGAAATTTGATTCCCTGAAGTCCAATTTGTTTTAACGAAAGTATTGTTTGTGAAGGATTTGGGGTTCCCGTTGCTTATGATTTTCATCAGGTCTGCATTTACAAAGGGATTAACATCTCAGACGGTTTGCACCGGATTACATGTATGGCAGAATTGATTCCTTTGTATGGGCCTCTTGCAATCAGGGAAGATGCAAGTGCATGTATTTTCTGTTTTGTTCTATTGTTCTCTGGAAATGTGAAGACCTTGTCCTGTAATTACATGGCACCTTATTGTTTCGCGTCTGGAAACTCGAATTGGCTCTGGCTAGGAGCAGTGGGTAGCTTGATGAGGAGGGGAAGCACCATGCTGGTTCTTGAAGATCTTGATTTTTTTCCATCCAGTCTGTTTGGGTCACTCTGCTCCTGCTTTTCTAGGTTGCTGATCTGGAATCCACTAAATGTAACCTCCGTCCTTGGTCTTCCACCTCAAGAGATTCACAGGTGAGACCACTTTTAATGTTGAGGAACTTGGTCCTCCTATTTATGGGGCATGTTCCCTATCCACAATGCCTTTGATTTGTTAGGACTCCATGGTGTCTCCTAAGCTTCTTGTGCCTCTTTTTGCAGTATGTCTTCGCCCTCCTATCCAGTGTGTTCCCTTCAAGTCCCCAGCCTCTGCCTCCCTGTGCCCCAGTCCAGCCTCTACAACCTGTCTGCCGCTGAACTACAACCAATCCTGCTTCCTGTGCCCGAGTCAACCAGTCCTCTGTGCCACTCAGAGTACCCCACAGTCTCCTCCTGATACCTGTGTATTATCTGCCTGCTGTAATAAACCCCTGTTCAATTGCATCAGTCACCTCAGTGCCCCTTATTCCAGTATCCTGGGCTCTTCCCTCAAACCTTGTACCACGGGAGAATGACACAGGGTGTCATCTTTAATTTACCTCCTGGCTCATATGAACATTAAAGCCTGTCTGTCTTTTCTACCCTAAGATCTGTGTGCTGCCTCATTTCTGGGAATGCTATCACTGCTCTTTTAGTGTAGCTGTCCTTAAGCTTTGGTTAAGGGCTGGAGAAGGCATGAAAGACTGCTGGTGGTAGAAAGTGGGTCCGATGAGGGAGCGACTTTAGCAGATATACACACTTGGGGTATGGAGATCTGTTACATTTTTCTTTTACATATATAAAATATACCTTAAATATTCACAGAAAAGGTGGACTATAGAGTGATGGACAATAGACTAAAAAAATAAATCATTGGAACCAGTTAACATCTCCGTTCAAGAGTCTACTATATGTTAAACTTTGAGCTGCTATGTTTCCTATGGCAGGACTTCACAAAAAAAGATGCAGCTTTCAAAAAAAAGCAAAAACATTACTGTGCATTTGAAGTTTGCCGAACACCACCTTGAAGTTCCTCAATGCTGCTGGGTAAAGGTTTTGTGGGATAGTGAAACTAAGGTTGAGTTAATCAGGAAGAAAACAACAAGCAGCACAATGTATATGTACAAAGTGCATTGCATATAAACACATAAACCTCAGCCCAACAGTTAAAGGGCCACTACCACCAAAAAAATGTAATGTTCTTATTGTGTTTATTTTGTATAGCTGATATCTTACATGTGATTTGTTTTCTCTGATATTTTTAGTTAAATATTTTACTCTATAAAAGGGGTTATTCAAAGAGCACCGAAATTCCACCAAAATTCTGGTGCTCTTTCCTTCCCCACACTTCAGGGAATCCATTCAGCATTCACCGCAGGGCCCTCGAAGTGCAGGGAAAAGACGCCAAACAACTGCCGAATCGGAAGTAAAAACTGCCACAAAAATGCCGAAACCATCAGCTCAGATCCGATAAGCCGGCTCAAAAATGCCGGAAAACATCGGATCCAATCTGATATACTGCCGCAAACCCACCGAACGCGTCCGAAAAAGCTGACAATCTGCCAGTGTCAGGATCCGTGCTTGTCAGGATCTGTACCTGCATGAAAGGTGCTGCACTTCTGCTCAGCACCAGTATCCAGTGCATGAAACAGTAAAAGCACACAACACAGGTCACATGACGCAAACCATGAATAAAGGCACCACGCCCCCTCCCTGACATTGCTCCATTATTGTAGCTTACATGCTCTGTCTAGATGTGTAACAAACCTGCTCCTGAAAACCTATTTCTTCCCTCAGCCTATTCCTCCCTCAGTACCCTCTCCTGGACCCGTGTGTCCTTCCAAGACCACAGTACCCCTCTCCAAGACCCCCACTCTGCTTCAGACCCTGGCACCACCTGAAGATCTGACCTTACTCCAAGCCTCCTGGTAAACCTTCCTGCATTCCTGTGTCTGACTCCCTTCTGTTTACTTCTGCCCCACCGTGTCTCTCGTCACTCCCAGCCAGCAAGATCAACCGCATACCGGGTTCATACCACCAAGGCCGGCATCCCACCGGTGCTGATCCGTGACATACAGCGCCGACCAGCTGCTGGAAAAAGTTGACAAGCCAACGAATGGGATATAAAAAAACACTGCGACATTGAAAAGCTGTTTGCAAAGAAAACTACTGCATGAAAATGCCTGGAATTAATATATAAGGTCCTATGAATAGTAATAAAAAGGTCTGGAAAAAACCCTCTATTTTAAAAAAAATTCACCAAAAAAACCCCCAAAAGAGCCTAAAAAATAAAGAGACTTTTTGCTGCAAATTAAAAGAATTAATTGTTTAATAGATATTTAATAAAAACGGGAATATTTTTGATTGAACCTGCCGAATGAAACCACCGAACATCAGGGCATTTCATTGACATTTCACTACTGTTCAGTGTTCCATTACTTCTCTATGGGGATTTCACTGCTGCTGAAGATCACCGTATTTTGCTGGCACTTTGCCAATGTTTGATGAATTGCCAGCTTTTGAATGGCTCCAAAATTTGCACCGTATGGCGTAATTCACGGTTCGGTGAAATTTCAGGGGCCAGTTCGGCTATCTTTGAATAACCCTGCATGTGTCACTGGAAGTATCAATTATGTGGTATACTGCCCCTCCACAGTATCTTAACATCACTTGCTCCTCAGTGTGTGGTTATAGCCATAGAAAGGAATCTATCAGGGTTATTCAAAGAGAATCGAAAAGCACCACACGTTCGGTGACTTTTCGTTCTCTTCAATTCGGTACGATTTGGCGATCCCATTTCGGCGACCCTGCGGTGTATTCAGCAAACGTATTGCAGGGAAAACCCACCGATAACTCACCGCACAACACAGGCGAATGCACACCAAAACCCTCAAAAACATCTGGATTAACCCCGCCGGAGACGCCGAAGAAACCCGAGCAGGAGCCGATCAGAGTGCAGAGCAGCCGCCGGAAAAACCTGACACCGCAGACGAATGGAGTGAAAAAAAATAAAAACAGTACGCTTGAATGTTTGAAAAGTGAAACGCTGTTTGCAAAGAAACTACGGAGTAAAAATGTCTGAAATTTACACAGGAGGTCCAGGGTTTGATAATAAAGAGGGCTGTTACAGAAAAAAGAAAAAACTTTTAAAAAATTGAAAGAAAAACGGAAATTCTTTTTTTTGCAAAAAAATCCCGGAAAATGCTTAAAAGATCCTAAACAATCTATAAATAAAGAGACTTTATACTGCAGAATATTATAATCAACGGTTTATTAGATATTGAATTAAAACGGGAATACTTTTAACATTGAAGCCTATGGGATTCGCCTGAATAAACCTGTCGAATGAAACCACCGAATGGCAGGGCATTTCGGCAACTTATCACTGCTGGTTTGTTTTCTCTGAATAGACGAAGCTATGGGGATTTCACTGCCCTTGAACAGGCACCGAACAAGCACCGTATGTGCAGGCAATTCGCCAACATTTGGCGAACTGCCTGCTCTCTGGATAGCCGAATGGCCAAGAAAGGTAACCGAACTCTGATTTTCAGCGTTCGGTTACCTTTCAGCAGCCATTCAGAGCTCTTTGAATAACCTTGTATGAGTCATCATTGTATTGTGTGGGATGTATCCAAAGGACACCCCCTGGGACAGATTAGAAGTATTTTAAGATTCCTGTCTTATTTTATTCAGCTCTCATCTCTGGTAACCTGGATAATAGACCTCCTGCAGCCTTATCTAGACATTTAGGGCCATATTACATTATCTGCGCAAATGCGCTTGCGCATTTTCCAGCGTTATCGCGTGAAAATTAACGTGATATTCGGATCCGAACACATTTTCTCATCCGTCAAAAAATAACGTTAGTAAGAAGAACGCGCAAAACGAAGTGTAATACGCACACAGTAACATTGCACATGTAAGGCTGGGGTCAGACGAGCGTGATTTCTACGGACTGTACGTCCGTGCAGTACGGACATCGTCAGTACGGATGACGCAGTAGTGGTCACACAGTCCGTTTTTTCACTGAAGTTATTTTTTGACGGATGTAGGAGGGAAAAATAAATTACAATGAAAAAACATTCTGTCCGTCAAAAATGCTGGACGTATAAATGCAGTCCGTCTGACCATGCTCCATCACTCACACACAAAGCTATGCGGACGTTGTGGACGTGGCGCACTCCACACGTCCGTTCTAGCAGTGTTACGTTCTTGCCTAACCTGCGTCCGTTTGCCGCGGCCGTTGTGCGTCCGCAGTTCAGTGCGGACGTACTTCATGTGTCAGGCTCCAATGGACTTACTTTCATGCTATCACGGACGTACTTTTAGGCGCAATCACGGACGTGAACACTACGCTCGTCTGACCCCAGCCTAAATCAGTGCGCGGACTGGTTTTTTTTGCGGGATTCAGCCAATCAGAATTAAGAACCTTAATTGACATCAATTCACCTTAATTGACTCACTAACATTTTTGCGCCTGTCAAAATAAATCTGAGTATACATGCTGCAGCAATAAAAAAAATATGCACAAATTCACAATTTTTTTGTTTGGGTATGTGTAGAATGTGTAACTATACTGAGCTGTATTTTTTTTTTTCGTGCTGGTGTATTTTGTTTCGGCCAGAACGTTCAGATTTGCAGTCAACGCCAGGTTTTCAAAGACGTTAAAATTATGCATGCAAACGTCGTTCGTAGGAAGTTGCGCATCTATTGAAATACCATCCGCTTAACGCATTTGTGCTCACAATGTTAAGTATAGGACGCGCACAGTTCATCACGCTCGCGCAAGTCCATCCGTGTCAAACGATAACGCGCATCGTTTGCGCGAACGTTGAAATACATTGAAAACCAGGAGAATTTGAAGGTGAAAACCAGGAGAATTCCAGGTCAAAATAGCCAAACCAGAAAAATTCTCCCATTTATCTCACTTTCCAAATCGGCTATTTTCACCTAAAAATTTCACTTCTCCAGTCGTTCTCTGGGTTCTCACCTCTCTCTGAATAACCCTGTAGTATACATTCAAATATATTATATGAGAGTCTTTGAGACATAGGACATGCAATAAATCAGGAAAGAACCCAGAGGGTTAAATAATAAAGTCCCTCTACCTACCAGAGAGGGGTACTTCTTTTGTACCCTTCTGTGAAAATTAGTTTTTGGATATATGGGAGGAATACATTTTTTTTTGGAGATAATCTATTGCAATAAAGTTCAAAGATAAAAATGTGGCATCGATATATCGATGATATTTTTATCACCAGGGGAGGAACACAAGTAGAATTTGAACAAGCTACTGCTAAACTGAATCAGAATGACTTGACTTTAACATAGAGCAGGTTGTGGGCTCTCAAAATTGTGAGTTTGACCATATACTCCCTGGATTGAAAATACAGTTATAAGACATACTGCACCATATTGTTGTCCTTTTGTTTTTTTTTTAGTCTGCTCTGCACATCTTTGAAAGAAAAGTGGCATTCAGTGACTGATCCATTTATTGATGCATGTAAAACGGTTTATATGACCTTCACTAGCAGTCACTAGCACTGTACCTATTTCCTTATTCTTTGTTTTATACTTGGTTCCTTGGGGAGAAGACCAGAATAGGATACAAAGCAAATGGAGCTTATATACTTAATAGAAGGGATTAATATTGTGTGAGCACTTCACTAATTCTAGTATCTATACAAATCCAATAATATATAACTGGACAGATATACCTATATTTCCTAATTTGTTATAAATAGGGATGAGCCGAATGCCCCCGTGTTCGGCTCGCATTCAAACTCTAACAATTTCAAAAGTTCGAGTTCGAACTCGAACACGATCCGAACTCAATGTAAGTTAATGGGACCCTAACGTTTGATTTTTAGAGTGCCCTCCAAGAGGGCATATATGCTAGATATTTGCCATAAAAGGTGTATGGGGGGGTCCGGGTAGTGCCCTGGGGGACAGGAAACAAGGACAAAAAGTAAAAAAAACAAAAACATTTTTAAAGGAACAGTGAGTTTTCCATGAAATAAAGGTTAAGAATAAAAATGAAAAATTCCTTCAAATATCGTGCCTAGGAGGTCCCCATAACCTGCACGTGAAGTGGCGGATTTGTAGGATGTATAGAAACATTTAAAAAAAAAATGACATTTCAAATGACAGTAAAAGGTTTTCCTTTAATCTAATCATAAAACAACTGCTTGGGGCGGCAGCCTGTATGAAAAGAGGAGACGTTTTAGGACACACAGAACAAGTTTAGTGATTTTTTTGGCTAAATTATGGTGAAACTTATGCAGGCTTTGGATGAAAGTAACAATAGATGCTTTAAAATTGGGCCTTTAGTGTCGGCAACAGTGCAGTCGCACTGTAACCCCTCTGTGGTATTGTGGAAGAGTGCAGTGGTGGACCCTGCGGTCCAATATTAAAATGATATGAATCTGGTATAGGTGTCAGTGGCAGTGCACCCAAATATTTTACCTTTGGTGGCAGCAAGTGCCATCACACCGTAACCCCTTTGTGGTATTGTGGAAGAGTGCAGTGGTGGAGGTTTTGGGAATGCAGAAGAGATCCCCGATCTATTTAGTTACATCAGCATCAGGGGAGTGATAACTGCTGATCCTGGACTGATTCATTTTTATAAATGTCAGCCGGTCTACAGAGTCAGTGGACAGACGCACTCTTTTGTCTGTGACAAAACCTCCAGCGGTACTGAATGTCCTTTCAGAAAGCACACTGGATGAAGGGCAACCTAGTAGCTGCATAGCATATTGGCTAAGTTCTGGCCATTGATCCAATCTTCAGTAAGCCAGTGGATCATCTGCTGCAAAGGTATCCAGGTATGCCCTTGCCCCTAGGTAGTCCTGCACCATACGGTGAAGACGCTAGCAATGGGTGCCTACATTTGACATCCCTGGGCGTCGTGGACTAAAAAAATTGGAAAAGGCATCAGTTAAGCGGCCCCCTTCACCGCTCTTCCTCTGATCAACCGCAGCCTCACAAGCACCTGTGTCATCACTTGGTAACCTACCAGTGCCTGGAAAGGTGTTACACAAGTGTCGCTTTAGAGCGTCCTTAAGTTGTTTCATCCTGTGCTCCCTCTGTGAGGGCAGGATGAGCTTTGCAACCTCACCCTTGTATCGTGGATCAAGAAGGGTTGCCAACCAGTAATGATCCCTCTTCTTGATAGCACGAATCCTGGGATCCTTTAGCAGGCTTTGCAGGATAAGGGAGCCCATGCAGCGTAGGTTGGAGGTGGCATTAGCTTCCGAGTGTTCCTGGTCACTGAGGATGACCATATCGTGCACTACCTCCTCCCAGCCACTTACTAGTCCTTGGGTTTCTGGGGACAAAAAACCCTCCCTTGAGGAAACCCCACCTTCAATGCCCCCACAACTTAAATATTCCTCCTCCTCTTGTCTGATCTGAGGACCCGCAGGAATGCTGTCTCTGTAAAGACTGGGGCCTTGAGAGCTAGGAAGTCCTCTTTCTCCCGCTGCTCTGCCTCTAGTGCCACATCTATAATTCCCCGCATAGTGCGCTCCAGCAGGAACACTAAAGGAATTGTGTCACTGATGCATGCACTGTCCCTGCTCACCATCCTCATTGCCTCCTCAAATGGTGACAGTACAGAGCATGCATCCTTGATCATCAGCCACTGCGGGGGGGGGAAACAAGTTGACCTGAACCTGTCCTTGTGCCATACTCACACAGGTACTCATTGATAGCCCTCTGCTGCTTGTGCAGATGCTGCAGCATTGCCAATGTTGAGTTCCACCTGGTTGGCATGTCACAGATCAGACGGTTTGTGGGAAGGTGGAATTCTCTTTGAATTTCTGCCAGGTGAACACTTTCTGGGAATGACTGTCTGAAGTGGTTGCAGACTTTCCTGGTCTGGCTGAGAAGCTCTGCCAGGCCTGGGTACCTAGTTAGGAAATGCTGTACCACCAGATTTAGGAGGTGTGCTAGGCTTGGTACATGCCTCAACTTACCCAGGTGCAGGGCGGAGAGAAGGTTGCTGCGATTATCACAGACGACCATTCCCAGCTCAAGCTGGCGTGGTGTTAGCCATCTCTGCGCCTGCCCCTGCAGAGCTGACAGAGTTTCTGGCCCGGTGTGGCTCCTGTCCCCTAAACAAACCAGCTCAAGCACAGTATGGCATCTTTTTGCTTGAGCCATTGTGTAGCCCCTGCCACGCGTCGGTTTAACTGCCACTTCGCCAGAGACAGAGAAGGAGGAGGAGCAAGAGGTGGTGGAGCAGACAGACCTTATATAAAGCAGCTTTCTGGAGGCGTGGTGCATGAACAAGCTCCACCACAGAGCCCAGTCCTGAATCCCTGCAAGCAGAGTTACCCAGTGTGCCGTGAAGGAAATGTAACGGCCCTGTCCATGCTTGCTGGACCACATGTCTAAAGTAATGTGCACCTTGCTGCTGACTGCCTTTCCCAATGACTCCATAACATAGAAACATAGAAAAATGTCGGCAGATAAGAACTTTTCGGCCCATCTCGTCTGCCCAATTACATGGATACTTTACCTGGATTTATCTTTTGTTTAGGATAGCCGTATGCCTATCCCATGCTTGCTTAAATTCAATTACTGTTTTGGCCTCTACCACTTCAACTGGAAGGCTGTTCCATGTATCCACCACCCTCTCAGTAAAATAATGCTTCCTGATGTTACTTTTAAACCTTTGCCCCTCTAATCTAAGACTATGTCCTCTTGTTTTGCTACTTTGTTTCCGTTTAAATATACTTCCTTCCTCTACCTTGTTGATTCCCTTTACGTATTTAAATGTTTCTATCATATCTCCTCTGTCTCGTCTTTTTTCCAAGCTGTACATGTTAAGATCATTAAGCCTTTCCTGGTAACTTTTCTCCTTCAAGCCGTACACCATTTTAGCAGCCCTTCTCTGAACTCTCTCTAAGATGTCTATATCCTTCTGGAGATACAGTCTCCAGTACTGCACACAGTACTCCAAGTGAGGTCTCACCAGTGCTCTGTACAGTGGCATGAGCACTTCCCTTTTCCTACTGCTATTACCTCTCCCTACACAACCAAGCATTCTGCTAGCATTTCCTGCTGCTCTATTACATTGACTACTTACCCTTAGATCCTCTGCAACAATAACCCCTAAATCCCTTTGCTCAGATGTTGAGGTTAGGACTGTATCAAATATTCTATATTCAGCCCTTGGGTTTTTACGTCCCAGGTGCATTATCTTGCACTTATCCACATTAAAGCTCAATTGCCACAGCTCCGACCATTTTTTTAGTTTACCTAAATCATTTGTCATTTGGCTGATCCCTCCAGGAACGTCAACCCTGTTGCAAATCTTTGTGTCATCAGCAAAAAGACATACTTTTCCATTAATACCTTCTGCAATAGCACTAATAAAAATATTAAAGAAAATGGGTCCAAGTATTGACCCCTGAGGTACCCCACTGGTAACAAGACCTTGCGCCGAATAAACTCCATTTACCACAACCCTCTGTTGCCTGTCACTCAGCCACTGCCTAATCCATTCAACAATATTGGAATCCAAGCTCAAAGATGGCAATTTATTGATAAGCCTTCTATGCGGAACAGTATCAAAAGCTTAACATTGTCTTCCACGTGCTGGTATAGTGCTGGAATTGCCTTCCGTGAAAAGAACTGGCATTTTGGAACCTGCCACTGTGGTACAGCACATTTGGCAAATTCACGGAAGGAGGCAGAGTCTATCAGCTGGAAAGGCAGCAGCTGTAATGCGAGTAATTTTGCCAAGCTGGCATTTAGATGCTGTACAAGGGGATGGTTGGGGCTATATTTTTTCTTACGCTGCAGCAGCTCGAGCAATGAAATCTGACTGCATAAATCTGCAGCTGATGGGATGCTGTCACATTCTGAGGAAGGACCTGGTGCACCTATTACTGTTGCATCAACCCTGTCAGTGGAGATTGTAGGCAATGACATGGCAGGACATATAGTGGGGGTAGAGACAAATGAGGATGAGGAGGATGACCTATGCAAAGTGTTGTGCCAATGGGATGCGTGGCAGGTGGTCATATGTCTTATCAAGCAGGTGATACCCAAGTGTGATGTTTATCCCCACGCTTGATCCTCTTCAGACATAGCTTACAAATAGCAATGCTGCAGTCTGCTGCACATTTTGTGAAGAACTCCCAGACAGCAGAGTTCCAGCACATGTGCTTTGAGGCAACGGCGCTCTGCATCTGAGCAGCTCTGACTTCTGATGCCTTGGACTGGCTACGGTTGCTCATAGAGGATGTTGTGCCTTGTTTTTGTTGCACCTCCTCCTCCTCAATTGACTCCTCTGTTCGATCAGGCACCCAGGTGGAGTCAGTGACCTCATCATCTTTGTCATCAACCCCTATCTCTTTGTCACTGGAGCCAACCTGGCAATATGCTGCAGCTCCTGGGGGAACCTAAGTGCCAGTTCTTTGTGTGTCACTGGCACACCCTCCCCTCTAGGCTGATTTTACTCCCTCAACCTCAGAGTTTGAATCAGAGCACTGGAGTTGCTGCGCATCCTCAAGCAGCATGTCACTGTCATTGTAGTCAAACAATTCAGCTGACTCCTCCGTGTATGATGGTGAGGCTACGGCAGGAGTAGCTGTGGACATGGAGGCTGAATTAGAGGTTTTGGCAGCTGAGGTGGACTGTAAACCACTACAAGCCTGGCTGGCAGAGGACTCGGAGGATGAGGATGGCCTTGTTAGCCAATCCTGCAAATCCTCTGTATGTTGCTGCAGCATAAGACGGCCAGCACCAGTTAGAAAGGACAAGCGTGCCCCTGCAGAGGATGCACCACGTCCACGACGACCAGGGGCACAGCCTTCCGACACAGAGGCTGCTTGCCCTCTTATCTGTGTCTGGGAGCTTCTTCCTGTCCTTTTTGGTCTTTCTGACATGGTGAGTGATATATAGATTAAAAATATACAGAACTCTGATTCAACTTTGTTATAAAGATTGGAGATATGCAGAACTCTGATTGAACTATGGTATAAAGAATGGAGATATGCAGAACTCTGATTGAACTGTGTTATCTAGATTAAAGATATTCAGAACTATGCTATAACTCAGTGATACACCCTGTCCCTGATAGCTGGCAGTGCCAAGACACAGATTAAAATTCCCAGAACTCTAGTATAACTCAGTGATACACCCTGATAGCCTGGCAGCAGCTGGCAGTGCCAACACGAAGATTCAAATTCCCAGAACTCTGGTATAAGTCAGTGATACACCCTGATAGCCTTTGTTTGCAGTGCCAACACACAGATTTGAATCGAACCACCAGCCCATCCCTACAATCTATCAGGGTTATTCAGAGAAAGGTAAAAACCAGGAGAAGAGGCAGGAGAAGAGAACAATCTAGACCGAATAGCGGATTTGGAAAGTGAGATAAATGGGAGAATTTTTCTGGTTTGGCTATTTTGACCTGGATTTTCACTTCTCCAGTCATTCTCCTGAGTTTCACTTTTGTTTGAATAGACCTGTATCTCTCAGGTTTCTACTGCATCGTGCAGTTTTTGATTAGTTCTTGCTTTCAACTTCCACCAAATGTGAATCATGTTAAGAACGGCCAATATCTATTTAATACTTGCTTTACCTTGCCCCAGCCTGTATCATAAGTCTTAATGCATCTTATCAATTTATCCTTAGGTTTAGTTTGGTCCATCAAAAGAATTTCACGTGGGGTATCCATGGCCCAATGAAATGCTCTTTTTAAAAACCGGTTTGGATATCCCTGATCTCTAAAATCTTTTTTGAATCTGCTGGCTTTTTGAATGAACTCTGATTCTGTGGAACATATTTGCCTCATTCGTAGATATTGGCAGACAGGGATTGCACTTTTTAAGGTAGATGGATGCAAATTACATGCAAGATGTCAGCCAACCGTCGGGGAAAGCGGCAATCAGCCAAAATATCGGCCAATAACAGCAGTGAAGACAGGATGCGCTCAACGCGTCGTCCACATGCCTGACTATGTGCTGAGCGCGTCCTCCGCAGCCAACTGGTTAAACTAACAGGGTTATTCAAAGAGAGCTTTTTCCGGCGGCTGCCCTGCATGGTGATCGGCAGCTAGTGGGGTTTCTCCGGCGTGTTTGGCGGGGTTAATCCAGCTGTTTTCTGCGGGTTTCGGTGAGTGTTCGGCGGGTTTGCGGTGGGTTTTCCCTGCACTATGGGGGCCCTGCGGTGCTTGCTGAATACACCGCAGGGTCGGTGAAATAGTATCGCCGAATCGCCCCGAGGTGCAGGGAACTAAAGTCACCGAACGTACGGTGACTTTTTGATGCTTTTTGAATAACCCTGTAATTCTTACTTTTTCATTATAACCAGCAATTGAACGTGTGAACATTGTATGCTTTCTTAATTAAATAATTAAAACTTAATTACCATTACAGTTATTATTTTGTTAATTACACAATGTGCAATTCACCTTCAGATTCCTTAACATATGAGCCACATAGGAGTGCATGAGACGTGCCAAATTGAAAGCAAAAAAAATCCCCTTTAAACCCATCAACAAGGCAGATTGCCTGTTATCATTATAGAAAACTCCCTTTGGAAGAATGTGCTTCTCATTTATCATCTTTCAATCAGTTAAGGCACTTGATATAATTTATCACTCTGACATGGTTGGGATTTTGAGATAATTGCTAAAACTTTGAACTTATTTATTTATTTGCAAAGTATTTTAGCAGGAAAGATACATTGAGATTTCTCTAGTTCTCAAGTATGTCCTTGAAAACTTATTGGACGTATGTCTTTTTTCAGCCTATGTAACTATGTAATTTTACAGTTATAAATGGTGAAAATATTCTGCTGTTAAACTCACTCTGTTGCAATTCGAATTATTTTTAACCCCTTTATGACCAAGAATTTTTGTATTTTACACATGCTAAGGATCAAGTACATGAACACAGGCAGAACTTTTAAAAACTTATTATTTTTCAGTAGATATCAAAGAGGAATCTATAAAAAGAGACATGCAAGTTACTGATAAAAACTTACTAGTAAAATGTGATTGGTTGACTCAAGAAAACTTGCTGCAGCAAATAAACAAAGTGAATGTTAACAAAGCCTCAAGGCCAGATGGAATTCACCCGCGAGTACTGAGGGAACTATCAGGGTTATTCAAAGAGAGCTGAGCTTGCCACTGAATGAACCGAATAGAGAATTTCTCTGTACGGTGCAATTTCGTGGCCATTCACCTATTCAAAAAGCTGTCAGTTCGCCAAATACAGTGATATTCGACGGCAGTGAACAAGCCACAGAGAAGTAATGGTTAATCTATTCAGAGAACACCTAACAGCAGCAAAATTTCAGTGAAATGCCCCGATTTTCAGTGGTTTCATTTGACCGGTTTAATTAGCCAAATCCCATAGGTTTCAATGTTAAAAATATTCCCATTTTTATTCAATATTTATTAAACTGTTTATTCTTTTAATCTGCAGCAAAAAGTCTATTTATTTAGGATTTTTTAGGCTTTTTCAGATCAATTCAGTGGTTTTGCAACGGATCGTTTGATGCATTTGGTGGGTTTTTGGGATAGATTCAGTGGTTTTTCAAAGGTTTTTAGGATTGATTCGGCGGGTTTGCAGCGGTTTTTCAGATACCCACACAATAAAGAGGGTATGGGGTAGCGCTTCACAGAAAACCCATAGGAAAAACAGTAGAATTGTACTTATGATAGAGATGTCTGGCGCTGGTAGGCAACGTAGATGAAGTGGCAATGTGGTTCTCCTTGCGTAGAAAGGCCTCAAAAAAAGCACAAACAAAACATATGGTGCAATACTGTATCGCAAGATAGAATTCTCTGTTAACATAAAATGTTTTTCAGATACGTTCGGCAGCTCATTCCCTGCATTTTGAGGACCATGCGGTGAATGCTGAATTAACTGCAGGGTTGGCGAATCGGACTAGCCAAAGTCCAGAGAATCGGCGAGTCTTTGGAGAGGGAACTGTCAGTGACATTTCGGTGCTCTCTGAATAAACTTTTATGTGTGGAAATATGTAACCCTCTGTTTTACTCATTCAGGATTTTCTTCTTTCAGGAATCATGCCAGAAGATTGGAGAAAAGCTGATGTGGTGCCTATATTCAAAAAATGTTCAAATAGTCTTCCTGGAAATTATAGACCTGTGAGCTTAACATCTGTGGCTGGGAAAGTATTTTTGTAATGTAATTAACACAAATCCGAATGGATTTATGAAACACAGATCATGTCAGACTAATCTAATTGCATTCCATGAAGAAGTAAGTAAAAGTATAGATCAGGCGTCGCAGTGGATGTGATTTCTCTGCATTTTGCTAAACCTTTCAACACAGTTCCACACAAGAGGTTACAATTCAAATTAAGGAAAATTGGTCTAGATGAACATTCCTGTTCTTAGACAGAAAACTGGATAAAAGATAGAAGAGAGTGGTCATAAATGGTAAAATTTCAACATGGCTAAAGTGGTAAGTAGTGTCCTGTGACTAGTATAAGAGCCAGATATATATGGGTTACGTAGGTTCAGGTTCAGTGCTCCCCAGGAACTGGCTGCTGTCAGTGCTCCCCAGGAACTGGCTGCTGTCAGTGCTCCCCAGGAACTGGCTGCTGCCAGTGCTTACCAAGATCTGGCTGCTAGCATCGCACCCCAGGAACTGGCTGCTGCCAGTGCTTACCAAGATCTGGCTGCTAGCAAGCGCACCCCAGGAACTGGCTGCTGCCAGTGCTTACCAAGATCTGGCTGATAGCATCGCACCCCAGGAACTGGTTGCTGTCAGTGCTTACCAGGAACTGGCTGCTGTCAGTGCTTACCAGGAACTGGCTGCTGTCAGTGCACCCCAGGAACTCGCTGCTGTCAGTGAACCCCAGGAACTGGCTGCTGTCAGTGCACCCCAGGAACTGGCTGCTGTCAGTGCACCCCAGGAACTAGCTGCTGTCAGTGCTTACCAGGATCTGACTGCTCTCTCAGGGCTCCCTAGTATCTTGCTGCTGTCAGGACTCCCCAGGATCTTTTGCTGCTCTCCAGGATGTGCCTCCAGGCGTACGTCCCCATGACTGAGGAGGACAGTCACAGGTCAATCAAAGCATAGAAGGCATGCCTCCCATGGAGGCTTTTTTTAATTGCTTGAGATCAATGGTGCTTTTCTATTGGTCCAAGCAATTCCATTGCTCTCAGTGCCTTTCTTATAAAACGGGGATGTCAAGGGGAAATTTGTGACCGCAAATATTTCCCCTTAGCGTCCCAGTTTTAGATACAGTCACCTGATAGTTATAGTTTTTTTATCTACCTTGGGCACTGAGTATAGTATTTGAGCATAATGTGGATGAACTGTAGAGATGTTTTGCATATTGTTTTGGTCTCATACAATACATTTCTCTTAGGGCTGAGATGTAGGTGCAGCTGCTCCTATGGGCCATTGGCTGGGATGCTGGACACAAGAAAAAAGGTGATGATTTTCAAATAAATACATTTTTATTAAGCATGATGCCATCGTCATTATTTATGAGCGGTCCCTGGTCTGAAGTCTAGTTTATCTGTCTGGGGAGGAGGGACACAAAATGATTAATAGCAATCTGGTGGGGGCCTGTGTTAAGCTCACAGAGCTTGCATGAGGTACAGGCCAGGGCAATATTGTCAGTATACAGGCACTATACGCCTCTGCTTCTGGATGCCGTGCTTTGCCCAGGGTGCCACGGCATGCGAAGGCAGGTGAGCTCTGCACGGTGCTCTGGGACCGCCTTCTGTGCACATGCATCCCCCGTATTGGGCTCGGGCTCTCAGTGGTGATGTCACACTGACGCCGGAACCACATTGGGGGAGGCACGTGTGTTGTCTTCTCACAGCCCACGCCCACAGAAGGACAAGTGCCCCGGCTGACCAGGCAGAGCACAGCAAGGAGCAGAGACGCTCTGCGCCCTTTACAAGTGTAGCCCCCATACGTGCGTTAAAGTTAAGGAGAGGGGGCAAAATGTTTATTATTTATTAAATTTATTATTTATGTAGGGAGGGGGTGGGAGGTCTGGTGTGTGTGCATATATATATGGGTGGGTGTGTATATATATGTATATATATATCTGTAGGAAGGGGGCTGGTGTGTGTGTATATGTTATGGTTAAAGCTCTAAATGCGGTTAATCCCAAGACATCAGTAATCCTGACATTACCCAACATGGCTGGGTAAAGCTGCAAAAAAATGAAAGATTTGGACTTTACGCGGGTAATTTTAGGACTAACCCACTGCCCTTGGGTAAAAGTCTGGAAGAGCTGAACAATTCGCACTTTACCCGGATGATCTGCCGAGTGCCGACTATCCAACCCCGTGTGGTTAAAACCAAATTTTGTTATCGTTCGGATAAACGTCTGAAGCTTCACCCAGGTAATCTGATGACTATCCACAGCTTCATTTGGGTAATCTGCAGAGAATCCAACCCCGCTTGGGTAAAAGTGAATTTTGCCAATATCTATAGGTATTATCAATGAAAATGGCAAAAGATAAACATTAAAATGTATTAAGGATATAATGAATATACAGAGTAACAGGATATGTTCCTTAAATGAATGTTAAAGAGTTACATGATCTTTATTATGTGTCATATGTGCTTACGTATCGTTTAATAAAACTTAACCATCAGGTTACTCTTTATAATATCTTTATAAACTAATTTTCAGACAATTAACGCACATAGTAACCTGATGGTTATTTAGTGTGGTTTGTGACTGGATACAATTTGACTAAAAAATTAAAATCACTAAAAACACAAATTTTCTTATCAGTCAGATAACAGTTTGCAGCTTTATCCGGGTAATCCTTGGATTTCAGTCAACTGAAACCTGCTGAAAACCAAAGAAAAGCGGAGTACCCAGAGGCATTTGGATACTTTGCAGTTTACCGGGATAAAGTCCGATGTTCCATTGCACATCACACTATATCCAGCAACAGTAGGGTAATGTGCGTTTTACCCGGGTGAAACACAGCAGAAAAAAAAGAGTACCCAGGGGCCTCTGGATACTTTGCAGATTACCCGGATAAAGTTCGGAATTTCAGTTCACTTCGGACTTTTGCTAATGACTCCTGGGTAATGTCAGGATTACCTGGGTAATCCTAAAAATAACCGCACTCCGGGCTTTAACTGTAACACACATATATATATATATATGTGTGTGTGTATGTGTACAGTTGTGTTCAAAATTATTCAACCCCCACTGAAATTGAGTGTTTTGGCCAGTTTGACATTGATTTTGATCATTCAGTCATCTTGCTTACAATTAAATCAAAGAGGCACGTGTAGGTCAGACAAATATAACATAACATTTATAATGAAATAACCACAAATGTCTTTTCTGTGCTCACATCATTATCAGTTTTATTCAACCCCCAAGTGACATTCAATCTTAGTACAACATCCTTTTACAGTTATAACAGCTTTTAAACGTGAAGCATAGCTTGACACAAGTGTCTTGCAGCGATCTACGGGTATCTTCGTCCATTCGTCATGGGCAAAAGCCTCCAGTTCAGTCACATTCTTAGGCTTGCGCACTGCAACTGCTTTCTTTAAGTCCCACCAGAGGTTCTCAATCGGATTTAAGTCAGGTGACTGCAATGGCCACTCCAAAATGTTCCAGCCTTTAATCTGCAACCATGCTCTAGTGGACTTGGAGGTATGCTTGGGATCATTGTCCTGTTGAAAGGTCCAACGTCTCCCAAGCCTCAGGTTTGTGACGGACTGCATCACATTGTCATCCAATATCTCCTGGTACTGAAGAGAATTCATGGTACCTTGCACACGCTGAAGCTTCCCTGTACCTGCAGAAGCAAAACAGCCCCAAAGCATGATTGACCCCCCGCCATGCTTCACAGTAGGCAAGGTGTTCTTTTCTTCATAGGCCTTGTTCTTCCTGCTCCAAACATAGCGTTGATCCATGGGCCCAAACAGTTCTAATTTTGTTTCATCAGTCCACAGAACACTATCCCAAAACTTCTGTGGTTTGTCCACATGACTTTTGGCATACTGCAGTCGACTCTTCTTATTCTTTGGAGACAGCAAGGGGGTGCGCCTGGGAGTTCTGGCATGGAGGCCTTCATTACGCAGTGTGCGCCGTATTGTCTGAGCTGAAACCTCAGTACCCACATCTGACAAATCTTTTCTCAGTTCCTCAGCAGTCACACGGGGACTTTTCTCCACTCTACGCTTCAGGTAGCGCACAGCAGTCGAAGTCAGCATCTTCTTTCTGCCATGACCAGGT
Source organism: Leptobrachium leishanense (assembly GCA_009667805.1). NCBI lineage: Eukaryota > Metazoa > Chordata > Amphibia > Anura > Megophryidae > Leptobrachium > Leptobrachium leishanense. The sequence continues at coordinate 61,824,220 of CM019075.1, read as the reverse complement.
AGCGTTTCAACAGTGCCCTTTGCCTTGAATTTGCGAATGATGCTTCCTATGGTCTCTCTTGGTATGTTTAACATCTTTGCAATCTTCTTATAGCCATTGCCCTTCCTGTGAAGAGTAATCACCTCTTCTCTTGTCTTCCTGGACCATTCTCTTGACTTCACCATGTTTGTAACCACACCAGTAAATGTCTAGAAGGAGCTGAGTATCACAGTCATTTTAAAGCTGCCTAATTGGTGCTTATTATGCTTTATTGCTGTTCCGTGACATCCACAGGTGTTTTCAATACCGGATTGAAAACACTTGAATGAACCTCTGTTCTTCAGAGTGGTAGTCTTTAAGGGGTTGAATAATTGTGTCAATGAAGAATTCACAAAAGAAACATTTACTACTGTATTACAAAACCAAATGATGTCATTTTAGTTGCATATGGTTCTTTAAAAAGTCCTTGTAGGATTTCATTCTGAATACAATTACAAATGTACACTAAATTCCCTAAAACCCTTTACAGTATTGGGGGTTGAATAATTTTGAACACAACTGTATGTTTGGAGTGGGGGGCCTGGTGTGTGTGTCAGTATCTGTGTGGGGGGGGGTCATGGTTTGTGTATACATCGCTGGCTCTGTGTATACAGAGATGGCCTAAAAAAAAACACATACTTTAGTGCCTTGATCATGGGTGTATGACTAGTGTGGTGCATTGAATGGCATTAACAGACTAGAAAATGCAGCAGTCAGATCAGAAACTTACACCTTTATTCTTCTATTAGACTTGCATCATGTTTCCCAGCCTCTGTTTTACTACGTTTTATTTTATGACTGTCCCCTTCATGATATTTTCAAAAGGGCAGAATATGGAATGCCTTTAAAATTTTGCCCCCCCGGAAAAATTTCTGCGGACACCCATGACCGCAGGGTCCCCGTAGTGCAGGGAATACTCGCCGCAAACCCGCCGAACACGCACCGGAAACCCGCAGAAATTGCCACGAAACCTAAGCCGAACATGCCGGAAAAACCTGACTAGCCGCTGATCACAGCGCAGAGCAGCCGCCGGAAAAAGCCGACTAGCAGACGAACAGGGTAAATTTTATTTTTTAAAAAAGTATGTTTAAAAGTTTCAAAAGTAAAACGCTGTTTGCAAAATAACTACTGAACGAAAATGCCTGGAAATAACACATAAGATCCTATGAATGATAGTAAAATGGGCTGTTAAGGAAAAATACGATTAAAAAAAAAAAAGGAAAAAGTTGCAAAAAAAATCCTGAAAATGCCTAAAAGATCCTAAAAAAAAATCTATGAATAAAAGAGACTTTTTATTGCAGAATAAAATAATAAACAATTTATTAGATATTGAATTTACGCATTTTAATTTTCAAAAAGCTTGTTGGCGTTTTTCAGCAGCTGGTTGGCGGATTGTTCAGCGGGTCGTTGGCTTTTTTCAGATCGTTTCGGCGGGAGAACGTTGGATGCGTTAGACGCTTTTTCGGTGGTTTTGCAGCAGGTCGATTCGCTGCACTTCGGGGACCGTGCGTGCAGTGAATGCTGAATTAACTGCGAGTTGGTAACATTTCGATGCTCTGAATAATCCTGATAGAATATCTATAATCAACATTACAATAATATTAACCCTCATTGTTAGCTAGCAAACAATATATTCTATCTAGAAAATAAGAAAAGTCAAAAATACAAAAAACAATTATATACAGATAAGATCCCGTGCGTGAATTTTAATTAAAAATCTACAAGTGGATAAAAAAAGAGGGTATTGGTATCTGTATTTAATTATGCGGATCATAAAATTGCCAGTTTTAAAATACCCCTTTTCGCTTTCTAAGACACATGATGCAACTTGTGTAATGTCTATTAACGCTATTGGGGTTATTCAGAGAGAGACGATCTGGCCCCGAAATGTAACCGGATGCCGAAATTCAGTGTACGGTGACATTTGGGGGCCATAAGGGCTATTCAGAGAGCAGGCAGTTCGCCAAATTTTGGCAAATTGCCTACACATACGGAACTGTTCGACGGCAGTGAAATCCCCATAGAGAAGCAATGGTTAATCGATTCAGAGAACACCGAAAAGCAGAGAAAAGTTGCCGAAGTGCCCCGCTGTTTGGTGTTTTTTTATTATCATTCATAGGATCTTATATGTAAATTCCAGACATTTTCATTCGGCATTTTTTTTGCAAACAGCATTTCAATTTTGAAACTTGCAAGCGTACTGTTTTTTGTCTTTTTTTTTTACCCCGTTCGTCAGCTTTGTTCGGTGGCTGCTCTGCACTGTGATCGTCAGCTTTTTCTGGCGTGTTCATCGTGGTTTTTCGGCGGGATTGCGGCAGGTTTTCCCTGCACTCTGGGGACCCTGCAGTGAATGCTGAATACACCGCAGGGTGGGGAACTTTGATTCTCCAAGGTGCATGCAGGGAATGAGCGAGCACCGAGATGTAACCGGATGCCAAAATTCAGCGTACGGTGACATTTGGGGGCCATAAGGGCTATTCAGAGAGCAGGCAGTTCGCCAAATTTTGGCGAATTGACTACACATACGGAACTGTTCGACAGCAGTGAAATCCCCATAGAGAAGCAATGGTTAATCTATTCAGAGAACACCAAAAAGCATTGAAAAGTTGAAGTCCCTAGCTGTTTGGTGTTTTCATTCAGAAGGTTTATTCAGGCGAATCCCATAGGCTTCAATGTTAAAAATATTCCTGTTTTAATCCAGTATCTAATAAAACCATTTATTATTTTAAACTGCAGTAAAAAGTCTCTTTTTTCCTTGATTTTTTAGGATCTTTTATGTATTTTTTGGATTTTGTCGGTAACATTTTTTTTTCTCTTTTAATCGTTTTTTCATTTTTCCGTAACAGCCCTCTTTATTATCATTCATTGGATCTTATATGTAAATTCCAGACATTTTCATTCAGCAGTTTTTTTTGCAAACAGCATTTCAGTTTTGAAACTGTTTTTTGTCTTTTTTTTACCCTGCTCGTCAGCTTGTCAGCTTTGTCCGGCGGCTGCTCTGCACTGTGATCGGCGGCTCGTCGGCTTCTTCTGGCGTGTTCACCGTGGTTTTTCAGCGGGATTGCGGCAGGTTTTCAGTGCACTCTGGGGACTCTGCAGTGAATGCTGAATACACCGCAGGGTGTGGAACTTTGATTCCCCGAGGTGCATGCAGGGAACTGCGGGGAATGAGCGAGCACCGAAATGTCGGCGACATTTAAGTGCTCTCTGAATAACCCTTTATATTTCTTGCTGCACTCTCTTTTGAAAGAAGAGTACTATCCACGGAATTGACATGTTTCTTGTCCTTCTAGTATGATGAGGGGTCACTAAAATATGTAGTAGGACTTCATATTATAAACCTTTAAGTTTTTTTATAGTGATTTAGATAAAATCTCTGACAATAGTTCCATTGTAACAGAACCATCCTCGGGAGATCACAAAATACTTTTATTTTTCTGGGTCAGTGTAAAGGTGACTGAATGGTTGCTGGAGGTACCTAACTTTTGCAACTGATACACTTTTAATTTTTTTGCAAAACATATACATTAAATAATCTTTTAAGAAATACCTTTTAACTTCAATTAAAAAGGGACATAATCTCAAAAATGTATGCTAGGTTTTCTACTTTTTGTTTAGCTGCGCCTTTTCAAAAACCATAATTCAAGGTGAACAGTTCATATATCCACACAATTTAAGGAAATTTCCCATTGAGCAAGAATGATGGTCTAACATCAAGTGTCATTCACATTATCAATTGAGAGAAGTGCTTTTGGGAAAATTGTACAAGACCTGAAATGATGTTTCCCAAAGCACAAATGTTGACATGGAAGGGGGAAGACACCACCTTACTTATATAATACTGTTTTGCACACCATCAAAATGTGTCATCTTTAAGGGTCATGGGAACTGACTATATTCCTTTGAGAGGAGACAGATAGGAATAGATTGTAATCTGTTAAGGAAGAGAAAGAAAATGTTGCCTAAATTATAAACCCTGTAGTTGTAAAGGTCATTTTCCATTGTGCCATAGACACTGACTAAGGTTTCCGAAGCATTATTAGTGGATCAAGGTTCACGCCAAGGAATTGTGTCAATCACTGGGTTATATTCAATTCAGTTAGTTCTACAATAGAGACGTACAGTCTCTCAAGGAGTTCTCCGCTCAAAAAACACGTGAAGCGATAAGAATTCCTCATTGTTAGTAGAACAGGTTATTGCCCCTCCTTCAACTCACATTTTAAACCTCTCCCTCTCCTCTGGAGTCTTTCCCTCTGCATTTAAACGGGCTCTGGTCACCCCATTCTGAAGAAGCCGCCTGTTGATCACACCTCCCTTTCATACTACTATCCTATCTCTTTGCTCCCCTTTGCCTCCAAAACGTTAGAACGCCTGGTCTTTAATAGAGATGAGCTGTTCGGTTCAATCAGTTCAGAGTTCGTCTCGAACATTGGCAGTTCGAAAGTTCAAACTTTTTGGCGTGTTCGGTTCGAGTTCGAATTATTATTTTTTTTTAAAAAGTATAGAAAATACTAAAAAATCTAGAAATAAAGAGACTCTTTACTGCAGAATATTATAAGCAACGGTTTATTAGATATTGAATTAAAAAACTACCTAATGTCTAGGTTCAAAGATTCTCACTGTCACGATTCCCGTATCCCACCACGCAGTCCTTAAAGCCCAACAATCCACAGAGCCAAAAAACTACCAACAGGGTAGCTGTAAAGGAATCCCTAACTGTCTGGTCCTTAAAATTGGCCAGGTATATGTATACTAGCTAGACAGAAAGAGTTAATCAAAGACAATGTCGTAATACAAAACCAGGTCAGCAACACGGGGGTAGTCAGACGAGCCAGAATCAGGAATACAGAGTATAGAATAGTCAAATGGAATAGCCGGGTCGATATCAGTGCAGAAGCGTAGTACAAGGAAATAGTCTAGGGCAACGGAAGGCAGAATAGTCAGAAAACAAGCAGAGGTCAATAACAGGTTAAATCACGAGAGAATACAGGTACAAGGAGCTCAGGTATGGATAACCACGATCTGGCACTGCTTAGAAGGAACTGTTGGTTTTTAAAAGACTTTCACCAGACCACGCCCCCCTCTCAAGCCGCGCCTCATGCAGCCACCTCCCTGCCTGTTTCAATTTAAACCGGGCGTTGGTGAGCGAGCAGCATCAGACATGCTGCCATCAAGCACACCGGAAAGGCTGGAAGTCCCCAACGTTACACTCACCTCTAAATGACCTGTGCTCTCAAATGGCATAAACAACAGGTGTTTAATTAGTGTTTGGAAATAACATGTGCTTCTAATTAGTCTGGTCTCATGAATTTGATACATATTTGATACATTGCCTGCAGACTGGATGTGGCTCATGCACATGTGTTAACACTGTGCTTGTTCTGAATTCTAAGAAGTGTTCAGTTCTACTATATGATCCTCTGATATGCTGTTTAACCCCTTATGGACCAGGGCTCTGTGAAGCCAATCATTAATGATGTAGATGTTACATCATTTGTCATCAAGGGCTTAATAAAATCTTTATCACACTCAGATTTAAACGTAATATTCCAGTATTTGTATGTCATGTACCTCTCTTGAAGGGCCTATGTGAGCATACAATTATTATTGTGTTAGAAAGGTCTACCATAAAGCGTACAAGCGGAGTCCCTAGAGTCTCTGACTATCCATTGTCATATATACCTTGCTTTATACATATGGCTAGGTGTCGTGTGTGGGTCTCTTATGGCGAGGTTTCTATACATCCTACAAATCTGCCACTTCACGGGCAGGTTATGGGGACCTCCTAGGCACGATATTTGAAGGAATTTTTCGTTTTTATTTTTAACCCTAATTTTATAGAAAACTCACTGTTCCTTTAAAAACGTCTTTTTTAAACTTTTTGTCCTTGTTTCCTGTCCCCCAGGGCACTACCTGGATCCCCATACACCTTTTATGGCAAATATCTTGCATATATGCTCTCTTGGAGGGCACTCTAAAAATCGAACTTTTGAGTCCCATTGACTTGCATTGAGTTCGAACTCGAACTTTTGAAATTGTTCGAGTTCGAATGCGAACCAAACACGGGGGTGTTCGGCTCATCCCTAGTCTATAACCAGCTCACCGTTTTTGTTGCTGCTAACTCCCTACTTGACCCGGCTTTCGCTCCGAGCACTCTACTGAGACTACTCTGACCAAGGTGACCAATGATTTAGTTGCTGCTAAAAGCAAAGGTCACTTCTCCCTCCTTATTCTTCTTGACATTTCCGCTGCCTTTGACACTGTTGATCACCCTCTACTGCTCTTCACGCTGGCTCAACTTGGCCTCAGTGACACTGCTCTCTCCCGGTTCTCTTCCTAGCTCTCACTTTGCCCCTTCAGTGTTTTTTTCACTGGTGCCTCTTCACCCCAGTTCCTCTCTCAGTTGGGGTACCTCAAGGCTCTCTTCTGGGTCCTTACTCATCTCAATCTATACCACCACTCTGGGTAACCTCATCTCTTCCTATTGACCCCAATATCCTCTCCTTTCCTCTCCCATTCTCTTTCCTTCTGTGCTGGACCATGTTACAGCCTGCCTATCATCTACCTCTGCCTGGATGACTTCCCATTTCCTAAAGCTTAACCTCTCTAAAACTGAGCCTCTAATCTTCCCTCTCTCCAAAGCCATTATTCCTGCACCCATTTCCTTTCAGATGAATGGTGCCACCATTACTTCTACCTCACATGCACCCCCTCCTTCTCATTCACCCCCCTCCTTTTCATTCCCCTGTCCTTTTCATTCACCCAGATCGGATGCAGTGACTGTGCAATACGTACCACAGTGACCAGGACAGAGCAGCTTAGTCTCTCACGACACATCGTCTGATCCGTCTCCTTCACGCGAGACCCCCACAGCCAGCGATTGATGTGAGGGCACACATGCTGCCGCCAGCCCCAACACGTGTCAGCGTCAGCCACTGGCATCAAGGAGTCAGGAGGAGGAGCATTTCTATTGGATCGCGGGCGACGAAGGCGTGCTGCGGCTGGTGTGTGAGCATGCCGCGAGTAAATTGTGGTGCCCGCGGACACAATGATTTCTTCAGTGGTCGGGCTCGGCTGTGCCCTAGGCGGCCACCTAGCTCGCCTAGTGGCAGTGCCGGCCCTGGGGCTGACAAAAAAAAACAGTACGCTTGAAAATTTGAAATTTGAAACACTCTTTGTAAAAAAACTGCTGAGCGAAAATGCCTGGAATTTACATATAAGATCCAATGAATGATAATAAAAAGGTCTGTTACAGAAAAATGAGAAAAGAATTTTAAAAAAAAATTGAGAAAAAAAATCCATAAAAATGCCTAAAGGATCCTAAAAAAATCTAAAAATAAAGAGACTTTTTACTGCAGAATAAAATGATAAACAGTTTATTAGATATTGTATCAAAACTGGAATATTTTTAACATTGAAGCCTATGGGATTCGCCTGAATAAACCTGACGAATGAAACCACCGAACGCCAGGGCACTTCACTGACAATCCTCAGCTGTTCGGTGTTCTCTGAATAGATGAAGCATTACTTCTCTATGGGGGATTTCACTGCCCTCGAACAGGCACCGTACGTGCAGGCAATTCGCCAAAATTTCTCTGAATAGCAGAATGTCGCCGAGATGTCCCCGTGATGTCCCCGTACGCTGAAATTCAGTGTTCGGTTACATTTCGGCAACATTTCGGATCTCTCTGAATAACCCCCCATAGCCACAAATGCTAGAAGATGGTAACAGCCATTAAGCATGAGCAGCTCCCTATTTCTGGCTCTATTACAAGTGAGCCACTAGGTTAACAGATAGGCATGTAATTTTAGGGATCTGCTGACGGACAGACACTAGCAACAGCACGAAACACTGCCACTGGTATACACTGTGTTAAGGATCCTAGTATCCCAGGCGCCCCTTTCCGTTGTATAAGACGCAGCTTGTATCCAGATACAGTATAGACGACACGTAAACTGAAGAGATGCTGCTCATTCAAAATCCAAATGGAGAATGCTTCTTTATTTCAAATACACACAGGTGAGACAACCCCCTCCCTTCCAGAATACATTACCGATAACAACAGGCTCCAGCCACTGGACAATAGAAAAGACATTCAACGCAATGGAATGTTTACACATGCGTCTTCTCTAAACTGTGTGCTGAGACTAGAGGGAAACAAAGGAGTAAGTCTACAATATGCAGAGAGGGGAACAAAGGAGTCTTCTTACAGAGAGGGAGACACAGGAGATTAGAGTGCAAGCTCTTGAGCAAGGGTCCTCTCCTACTGTTTAGTGAGTGCAAAATATAACAACTTATAACTGTAACATACAGATACACTCTTTGACAACAGCATAGCACATCACACACACTCTACACTATATACAGAGACAATAAACTGTAAAGCAAAATACTTGCAAATAAACATTGGGGCGGGCATTTCGTCACACACTGCTAGAGTCCATAGTCCATATACGCAATCCTGAGGGAACATACATGGTCAGTGGAATGACTCTGGAGACCTATATGTTCTAAGGAGACAGCAGATCTCACTGTCCTCTTTATCCTGTGAGGGTGGGATTTTACTGTATCTTTTGTTTGTGCTATGAAAGATGGTATTAAAGACACTAAGGGCTCTATTGCATTCTTTGCGCAAAAATGTGCGTGTGCGCAAAAACGCATTAACGCGAGGGGAAATACCCTTCGCGCTGTCAAATTACGACGTTCGCGCACAAAATGCGCATTAACGTCTAACGCGAGTTACCCTGCGCGAGTGAAAGGTCGTGCTCTCATCCCATACTTAAGATTGTGAGCACAAATTCGTTTGTGCGCTGGTACGTGGCTGGTACTACAAACTAGACATGTGCATTCGTTTTAGTACTAAAACGATTTAGTCCGAATTTTTGGATAATTTCGTTTTCGTATGACTCAAGAGATACGAAATTGCTCAGTACAAAAAACGAAAGAAACTAAAATAAAATGCACTACATTTTAGTTTCAGTCCTTTTTGTGCTATTACATTGAGTGAAGGAGACCAGCAATGAAGAGTGCAACATCCATTTCTGCACCCTCCACATGCCAATGCAGTAGGATGTTCTATACAGAGAGGGGTATTAATTAATGCAGGAGGATGTTCTAAACATTATACAGAGGAGCTTTTTTTTTTTGCCCTTTAAATCCAGTGGCTGTGAGCGCTGAGATCGGCTGCTTGTTATATTATCTCTCAGTACAATGTATCAGGCTCAGCTGTTACAGTAACTAACTGTAACAGCGCTCAGAGTTTCAGTAAAACAAGGAAATAATATTGTTCTAACCTCTTATATATAAAAATGTTATTTACTAGTTTTACTGAAACTCTGAGCGCTGTGAGGAGCAGCAGACAGTTACTGTAACAGCTTTGCTTGACACGGGGCAGTATTACAATGTTGGTGTTAACTTAACCAGAGCTGTTGTAAACTGAAAACCTCCATAGGCTATAATGGCTCTGGGAAGTTTACAACAGCTCTGGTTAAGTTAGCACCAACTAATGTAATATGGCTCACATTGTGCTGAGAGTGAGAGATACTGTAACAAGCAGCGATCTCAGCCCTCTGAGGAGCCACTACAATAGTAATTGTATCCACTGATTTTCGGATGAATGAAATTAGTTTTCATACTAAAGAACTGAAAACGAATTTCTGTAGCAACTAAATAAATTGCATTTTAGGACTAATCCATTAGTTCAAAACGAAATTTTGTGCTGTGCACATGTCTACTACAAACGATGCGCAACTTTTTACGACCGACGTTTGCGTGCATAATTTTAACGTCTTTGAAAAGCTGGTGGTAACTGCAAATCTGAACGTTCTGGCCGAAACGAAATACACCAGCACGAAAAAAAATTAAAATACAGCACATTCTCCACATACCCAAACAATAAAATTGAGAGGTTGTGCGTGTTTTTATTATTGCTGCAGCATATATACTCAGATTGATTTTGACAGGCGCAAAAACTGAACGGGAAACAATTGTGGTTCTTAATTCTGATTGCACACCAATTTCTGCGCGCAGCGTTAATTTGCGCTCGTTTTTGCGTGTCTTTTTTACGTACAATATTTTTTAACGGATGAAAAAATGCGCTTGGATCATAATACCTGCGTTAACATTTAACGCTGCGTGCAAAAAAAATTGCGCTGCTCATACGAATTTGCGATGAGAATGTAATAGAGTCCTAAATATTTTTCATTTCTGGCTACAGGTGAGAATAATGATCGATGTTGGAATTGCTTGTTATTCTTTCGTTGCCCTTACATTAGCTCCTCCTGGAGTTTGGGGTAAATAAGATGGGATTCATTATTATTTTAATGAGTGGTGTCATTATACTTAATGTCTCACTGTCCAGTGCTAACAGTTCACGTGGAATAGGGACAGATACTTTAAAATAAGTATATAAATATGTAATTATGAATAAAACAAAATCTAGCACTAATCTAAAAACACAACAGGAGAGTCCATCCAGTGGGGAAAGAGATTTATCAAGAAAGCTTTAAGGAATCTCAATTGAGATAAAGAGATTCTAAATAGAAAACAGGCGCACTCATCCTGTTATAATGCATTTAAGACTGGCAATCTCTATCTTGTAAAAAGGATGGTCTTTGTAAGATCTCCCATCTGATTCTTGATCTTAACAGGAGTATAGCTCAATGTATGTATCATGGATAATTTTGTGCATAAGTGTGTATTTAATCTTGCTTCATCAACAACAGTGTCAGATTATCCACAACGAGCCCTAGTCTGAAGGAACCCATCGGACCATGAGAGGTATAGGCCTGCCAGTACTCCTCCAGGTCCACCATAGATTAAGGCTGGGCCCAGACTAACGCATTTTTAACGTGCGTTTAGGCGCACTTAATCACGGCCGCAGTAGCAGCAAATGACGGCCAATATACAAAGTACAGCCGCACCAAAGTCCGACCGCGCAACGCAAGTGGAAAATGAACGCATTTTTTCGAGAACGCAGAACCGCTAGTACTGACGTACAGAGTGCGCTGCGTCTGCTAGCGGCGTGTTTGCGTCATTAGGAGATGTCAGACGCTGCTAATGTCCGGCCTACATAATGTCCAAACGCAAAAAGGGTTTTATTGATGATCCGTACAAAATCACGCACGTAAATGCGCATCGTATGACGGTTTTCGCGCATTCCGTGAAAAAATACGTCAATGCGTTCGGACGACTTTGTGACGGTCGCTGTGAATAATACGTTCATTTGACCCTAGCCTTAGTCCCCTCCCTGCAAAAAAAAGTAAGCAGGAGAGGGAGCGACATGTATATTTAATAAATATAAATACTTACAATAATATGATATTGAATATAGAATTATTTGTAAAACGTATTGCTATAAAGCTCGGTGATACGCTCATACACACTACACATGACTGTGCGTTCTATTGTTGTGGAGCTCTGATTCGCTCATGCACACTGCACATTACTGTTAGCTTTATAATACAATAATTGGTCAGTGTGGCAGTTTGTGCGAGTATATCTCGAGCTTCACAGAAACACAACTCACAGTAATTTAGTAAGTAGTGGGTATGAGTATTATTGCTATGAAGCTCTGTGATACAGTAATTTGCTATGTGTAGGAGGAGTGGGAGTTTTTTTGTTGTGAAGCTCTGTGATACGCTCATACACACTGCACATTACTATGCGTTTTATTGCTGCGGAGTGCTTTGGTCCACACATACACAGTGCAACGAGTCAGCTACAGTGAAGCGTGGGAGCCCCACTTTGATAACCTGACTAGAAATCCGTGGTATAATAATTCACCACAATTTAATATAAATTAGCAGGATAAAAAATATAATTCTACACACAAAGCATCATTTGTAATCTTTATGAGCTTATTGTTTGAGCATTTTCCCTCTCCCATGACCCATAGTTTGTGTTTTTTACAACTTTAGTTACTATGTCTCGCATCATTACTTATAGGTTTAACCCATTCACTACCAAGTGATTTTTCAAAACCTTTGTCAGAAAAGAGTGTTTTTTTTGTAAAATCATTTTCCATTAATTATCCAGTAACAAATAGTTATTACTGCAAATAACCTATTCGGCCAGTAGATGGCACCATCTGCTGCCAAATTGAGTTACAGAAGTTTGAGGTACAGGTCTATGTTTTTTTCCCCTGCAGTGACTGTTGACTGTTGCTGAAAGCTAGATATTTCAGAGCTTTCACCAGCTGGTTTTACAGTTTTAGCTCTTTGGGCAGTATGCCCACAGGGCTAAAAGTTTGGGAGCACCTTCTGCAGCCCAAAAGCAAACAAAATTAATTTGCAGCAAACAAATTTCATTAGCTTTAGGGCTGCAGTTCAGCAGATCAAGATATCTCGATATCAGGGCACCAGCTGGTGCCTTTGAAGCCCGAGATTAGGCTTGTGCACCGATTTTTTTTTCGGTTTGATTTTTCGGATTTTTAAACCTTTCGATTCGGCTCGTTTCGACCGATTTCTGTTTGGATTCGGTTCGGCTCGATTCGTTTTTCGTGTACTTTTTTTTTCGGAATATCGACCATGTTTCGTATTTTCGTGTCACTTAGCTCGTTTTTTGTATCGACTTTTCGTGATTTCGGAAATTTTCGTTTTTCGGAATTGTACATGTTTTCGGAATTTCGACCATTTTTCGTATTTTCGTGTCACTTTGCTCGTTTTTTGTATCGACTTTTCGTAAGTTCAGAAATTTTCGTTTTTTCGGAACGTCTGTTCTCCTCGTTTCAAAGCAATAAATTTTGATTTGACACATTTCAAGTCCATTCGAAAATTCCGAAAATATTTCGTTTCGGCTCGGAAAACTTTTCAGATCTGCCATTTTCGGATCTAAAAATCTTCGGAAATTTGGCCGCATCCGAAAACACGAATCGGAAAATTTCGTGAAAATTCCGAAATTCAGAAACCTAAAACGCACATCCCTACCCGAGATATCTCGATCTCGGTAGTAAAGGGTTAGACTAACAGGACCAACAGAAACAGAGGGGGACGCATTTCTACTCTTTAAGATGACACTATTTTGTCTATGCATTTCACCGTCTGAAATAATAACAAGGCCTTAATCAAAAGTATAATAAAAGATAGGGGATTATTCACAGAGTATTTTGGTGCTCTCCCATTCCCTGCACTTCGAGGAATCAAATTTCCCTACCCTGCAGTGAATTCAGTATTCACTGCAAGGTCACCGGAGTGCAGGAAACAGACCCAAAAATCCACTGCAAACCCCCGCAAAAAAAGCATCCGATGCGATCCAAAGTATCGGATCACTAGAAACGCTGCAGAAAAACAGGCCAAACACGTCCTGAAAAAGTCGACGAGTCGCCGAACACAGAGCAGACAAGCCAGAAAAAGCCAACTAGTGAGCAGCGTAAAAATAATCAAGAACTAAAGGATTGAAAGTGTCAAAGTTGAAATGCTGTTTGCACAAAAACTACTGAACGAAAATGGCTGGAAATAACATATAAAGTCCTATGAATGATAAAAAAAAAAAACCTGCTTAAAAAATAAAAAATAAAAAATTTGCCAGAAAAATCCTGAAAAATGCTTCAAAGTTCCTAAAAAAATAAATAAAAGGACTTTTTAATGCAGATTAAAATAATAAACGGTTGAATAAAAACGGGACTGTTTTTAACATTGAAGCCTATAGGATTCGCCTGAATAAACCTGCCGAATGAAACCACCAAACAGCAGGGCACTTCAGGCAATTTTTCACTGCTGTTCAGTGTTCTCTGAATAGGCTAACCATTGCTTCTCTATGGGGAATTTTACTGGCTTCGAACAGGCACCGTACTTTTTTTTTTTTGAGAAAGGATTTTTCCAGGAAGGATACATTGAGATTTCTCCCATTTTCAAGTATGTCCTGGGAGGTGAGTATGTACCGTTAGGTGTCTTGCCCAAGGACACTTACTGGAGAGGTGCTTGTCGGGATCGAACCCATGTCTCCACAGGCTCTCTCCATGCAGAGCAATGATGTTATCTCTACTCCACCCAGCCGGTACTTGCTGGTTGTTCGCCAATTTTTGGCGAACTGCCTGCTCTGACTAGCCGAAAAGCCCGGAAATGGCACCGTACGGGGAAATTCCCTGTTCAGTTCCATTTCGGGGCCAGATCAGCTCTCTCTGAGTAACCCCTCTAGATAATGAAGTTCTAGCATTAGAAAAAGTGAAAGAGTTTCTGCAGTTAGAACAGCAGTTCAAGGTTCTGTGAAGGCTGGGGAAAGCTTTGGTTAACACATGCAAAGCTTTGGAGAACATATACAGGGTTATTCAAAGAGAATCGAAAAGCCACCGCCATTCGGTGACTTTCCGTTCTCTTCAATTCAGTGCGATTTGGCGATCCCATTTCGGCCACCCTGCGGTGTATTCAGCAAGCACCACAGGGCCATCGTAATGCAGGGAAAAGCTGCCGCAAACCTGCCGCAAACTTGCCGAACACTCACCGCAAAACCTGGCAAACGCACACCAAAACCCACAAAAACATCTGGATTAACCCCAAACATGCCGGAGAAACCCGAGCAGGAGCCACAGTGCGGAGCAGCCGCCGGAAAAACCCGACACCGCAGACGAATGGAGTGAAAAAAAAAAAACCAGCTCGCTTGAATGTTTGAAAAGTGAAACGCTGTTTGCAAAGAAACTACAGAATGAAAATGTATGAAATTTACATATAAGATCCAATGAATGATAACAAAAAGGGCTGTTACAGAAAAAAGAAAATACGATTTTTTAAAAACACGGAAAAAAGTTTTCGCAAAACAAATCCCGAAAAATGGCTAAAGGATCCTACAAAATCTAAAAACAGACTTTTTACTGCATAAAAAAATAATAAACGTGTTCATTAGATATGAATTAAAATGGGAATATTTTTAACATTGAAGCCATTGGGATTCTCCTGAATAAACCTGTCGAATGAAACCACCGAACAGCAGGGCATTTCAGCAACTTTTCACTACTGGTTTGTGTTCTCTGAATAGCCAAAGCATTGCTTCTCTATGGGGATTTCACTGCCCTCGAAAAGGCACCGAACAGGCACCGTATGTGCAGGCAATTCGCCAACATTTGGCGAACTGCCTGTTCTCTAGATAGCCGAATGGCCAGGAACGGTAACCATGCGCTGAATTTCACTGTTCGGTTACCGTTCGGCCACAATTCGGATCTCTTTGAATAACCCTGAAAGACTTTCTTATAGAACAGAACGTTTAGCCTGGGCTGTAAATCATTTCATGTATTGCAGAAACCAGATAGAATATTTTATTCACTATATATGTAAAACTGTTACAACATCTTTCACTTTGTGTCGGACAACATTTCACGTGCCATTTCACGCAGACGCTAGATTCCCGGATAACTTGATTATTTTGTTTTTCGAAGCTTTGCAGATTATGCACTTTCATACAAGTTATCCCCAAATCAACCAAGACAAAGTCATAACATGACGAAATATCTTGCTAACTGATCTTTTGTTTATTTTATTCCAAATCATTTTTATCTGAGCATGAGCTTGCAAAAACATTCTATTTTAACAAATGGCATCCGGGTTATCTTAATGAGTTAAGGGAGACCTACTCAAATATGTGATCACTACTAGGAATGGGCTGCCGGATCGAATCAGTTCGAAGTTCGATTCGAACATCGGCTGTTTGAAAATTCGCGAACTTCGAACTTTTTGGGCCGTTCGAAGAAAGTTTGGAATTTTTTTTTTAAAAATGCTTAAAAGATCCTAAAAAATCTATCAGGGTAATTCAAAGAGATCCGAATTGCTGGAGAAAGGTAACTGAACGCTGAAAATCAGCGTTCGGTTACCTTTCTAGCCGAATCCAGAGAGCAGGCAATACGCCAAATCCTGGCGAATTGCCTGCACATACGGTGTCTGTTCAGTGCCTGTTCGAGGGCAGTGAAATCCCCATAGAGAAGCAATGCTTCGGCTATTCAGAGAACACAAACCAGCAGTGAAAAGTTGCCGAAATGCCCTGCTGTTCGGTGGTTTAATTCAGCAGGTTTATTCAGGCGAATCCCATAGGCTTCAATGTTAAAAATATTCCCGTTTTAATTCAATATCTAATAAACCGTTCATTATAAAATTCTGCAGTAAAGAGTCTACTTATAGATTTTTTAGGATATTTTAAGCATTTTTCTGGATTTTTTTAATAGTTTACTTATTTTTTCTGTAACAGCCCTTTTTATTTTCATTCCCTGGACCTCGTATGTAAATTTCTTACTCAGTAGTATCTTTGCAAAGAGTGTTTCACTTTTCAAACATTCAAGCAAACTGTTTTGCTAATTTATTCACTGCCTTAGTCTGCGGTGTCGGGTTTTTCCGGCGGCTGCGCTGCATGTGATCGGCTCCTGCTCGGGTTTTTCCGGCGTTGACGGGTTAATCCAGATGTTTTTGCGGGTTTTCGGCGTGCATTCGCCGGGTTTTGCGGTTAGTTTTCGTCAGGTTTGCGGTGACCTTTCTCTGCAATTCGGGGACCCTGTGGTTCTTGCTGAATACACCGCAGGGTCGCCGAAATGGGATAGGCAAAACGAACCGAATTGAAGAGAACGAAAAGTCACCGAACGTGAGTGCGGTGACTTTTCGATTCTCTTTGAATAAACCTGTATAGGTAAAGAGACTTTTTACTGCAGAATATTATAAGCAATGATTTATTACATATTCAATTAAAACAGGAATATTTTTAACATTGAAGCCTATGGGATTAAACATTTCCCACACCTTGTTGCTAAAACATTTCCCACACCTTGGGCTAAATTACATTCTCAGCGTTAAAATGCGGTCGCAAGGGAGGAAAAACTGCTCCTGCAGTTTTCCCCCTTGCGCCCGTGTTTTAACGCTGGATTAAAATGCAGGCGCAAAAAATGCTTCCTGCATTGTTAACGCGCGTAAAAATCCTGGATGGCCGTGGCTGCGAGCATCCACTCGATGGAGTCCATAGGACTCCATTGAGTTCCCTCCTGCCGGTCACATGACCAGCCGGATCTTGCCTCACGAGATCCGGCCGGTCCGCGCAGGGGCAGATCCAGGGGCAATCCCCCCCCCCCCCGAGATAATCGCTTTTCTCCCTATGAGCGGCCGCCACGGCCAGCATGCAGCTTGGCCTCTCGCCTGGGATGGGGACCACCTGACCAGCGCACAAGATTGCGGAGTTCACGTCAACTCCGCGATCTTGTGAGAATGCGGCTGAGCTGGTCAGGTGGTTCCCGGCGAGCGGCCAAGCTGCATCTCGGCGGCCACTCTTAGGGAGAAGAACGGCCGGCGGGTACTCTGAGCGGCTGCAGAGGGGCCTGGCAGCAGAGGAGGTGAGAGCTGGGGGCAAATATATCCATGTGAGCTGGGGGCAATATATCCATGTGTGCTGGGGCAAATATATCCATGCGAGCTGGGGAAAATATATCCACCTGTCACTGCGAACCCAACACCAGCTCTTGGCCAAAACTGGTAGAATGCCTCCCCCCCAGAAACCTGTGTCTGGATCCGCCCCTGGGTCCGCGTAGTGATACGCAGGGAGAGACTGGGGGGGCTTTTTGCCCAGTCTTTCCCTGCTCCCACCGGACAGAGGAGGCGGTTGGAGCCGCGGGACATTAGGGGAGTATCTGATTTAATTTTTTTATTTTTTAGCCTGGTGTTAACAGATTCTGTTTCTGCAGAATCTGTTAACCACAGCCAGAACTTTGTGTTAACTTTCCGCTAACCACAGCCGGACGTTAATCAGCGTTGGGACTTTGTAATCCAGCGCTGATTAACACTTTGCGCTCCCCATGTTAAGTATAGGGAGCACAATGTACAGTAACCTCGCGCTGAAAAGGGTTACTTAACCCTTTTGCTTTTGGATTGTAATATGCGGTGAACACAAGTGAGCGTTAACGTTTGCGTTAAGATCGTAATTTTTCCCACTCGGTGGTAAAACATTTCCCATGCCTTCAAATCGCTTTTAAACATGAGCAAAAGTGGCAAAAATTAGCTCAGCGCACAGCAGTGAAATGGTTAAAAACGTTTTTTTTATTATTTGTTTTTCATTGTTTCCTGTCCCCCAGGGCAATACCCGGACCCCTATACACCTTTTATGACCAATATCTTGCATATATGCCCTCTGGAGGGGACCTTTAATTTTCGAACTTTAGAGCCCCATTGACTTGCATTGCGTTCAAATCGTGTTCGAACTTTTTCCGATGTTCGAGTTCGAATGCGAACCACACACGGGGGTGTTCGGCCCATCACTAATCACTACGTATCATGGGAAATGTCTCTTAGGAGCTTTGGAGTGAGCAGCATTCGAGATTTTTCTTGCTAAATCAGAAACTGTCAAAAATGATATATAGAAATTTGATTTAAAATAGCCGAGATCAAACTAAAAAAATTACAAGTAGGTTGTTGTTAAAGTACTTAAACTTTATTTAAAAGGAACACACTACTCATCCTGATCTCTTTAGCAAGCAGTCTCAGAGAGGTAGTCAATGGATCGGATCTGCGCATGCGCAGGCCTCCTGGTCAGAGAGGGTGCAGTTCTGGAAACAAATCCTCTGGGCCTTCTGCACCTGGTCATAAAGCTAAGAGGTCTTTAAATAGCAGTAGCCGACAGAGCTCTGAGCCCTGATGTGGTTTTCAGTATTATTATTGTCATCATTTACAGTGGCAAGAAAAAAAGTATGTGAACCCTTTGGGATTACGTGGAGTTTTGCATGAATTGGTCATAAAATGTGCTCTGATCTTCATCTAAGTCACAACAATTTGAAAAACACAGTCTGCTTAAAATAATACACCACAAACATTATATGTTTTTATGTGTTTATTGAACATAACATGTAAACATTCACAGTGCAGGGTGGAAAAAGTATGTGAACCCCTAGCCTATTGACTTCTCCAAGAGCTAATTGGAGCCAGGGGTGAGCCATCCTTGAGTCCAATCAGTGTGATATTATTGGATGTGTTGCTGAAAGCTGTCCTGCCCTTTAAAAACACACACCAGTTTTGGGTTTACTGGTTTCAAGAAGCACTGCCTGATGTGAACCATGCCTCGCAGAAAAGAGCTCTCAGAAGACCTACGATCAAGAATTGTTGACTTGCATGAAGCTGGAAAGGGTTACAAAAGTATCTCCAAAAGCCTTGATGTTCATGTGTCCACGGTAAGACTACAAGTCTACAAATGGAGAAAGTTCAGCACTGTTGCTACTCTCCCTAGGCGTGGTCGGCCTATAAAGATGACTGCAAGAGCACAGCGCAGAATGCTTAATGAGGTAAAGAAGAATCCTAGAGTGTCAGCTAAAGACTTACAGAATCTCTGGCACATGCTAACATTTTTGTTGACACATCTACAATAAGGAAAACATTAAAGAATGGAGTACATTGAAGGGCACCATGGAGGAAGCCATTGCTGTCCAAAAAGAATATTGCAGCACGATTTAAGTTTGCAAAAGAGCACCTGGATGTTCCACAGCACTACTGGCAAAATATTCTGTGGACAGATGAAACCAAAATTTAGTTGTTTGGAAAAAACACACAACACTATGTGTGGAGAAACAAGGCACAGCAAACCAACATCAAAACCTCATCCCCACTGTAAAACATGGTGGAGGGAGCATCATGGTTTGGGGCTGCTTTGCTGCCTCAGGGCCTGGACGGATTGTTGTCATTGATGGAAAAATGAATTCCAGAGTTTATCAAGACATTTTGCAGGAAAACATAAGACCACCTGCTCGCCAACTGAAGCTCCGCAGAGGATGCAACAGGACAATGACCCAAAGCATACAAGTAATTCAACAAAAGAATGGCTTCAACAAAACAAAATACGCCTTCTGGAGTGGCCCAGTCAGAGTCCTGACCTGAACCCGATTGAAATGCTGTGGCATGACCTTAAGAGAGCGATTCATACTAACATCCCAAGAATATTGCTACATTGAAACAGGTTTGTGAAGAGGAGTGGTCCAAAATTACTCCAGATCGTTGTGCAGGTCTGATCTGCAACTACAGGAAAGGTTTGGTTGAGGTTATTGCTGCCAAAGGAGGGTCAACCAGTTATTAAGTCCAAAGGTTCACATACTTTTTCCACCCTACACTGTGAATGTTTACATGTTATGGTCAATAAACACATGAAAACATATAATGTTTGTGTTGTATTATTTTAAGCAGACTGTTTTTCAAATTGTTGTGACTTCGATGAAGATCAGAGCACATTTTATGACCAATTCATGCAAAACTCCACGTAATCCCAAAGGGTTCACATACTTTTCTTGCCACTGTATATATCGCCAACAGTTTCCGCAGCGCTTTACAATAACCACAGGGAACAAGATACAGATAAACGGACAAATGATGGAAACAAGAGGTGTAGAGGGCCCTGCTCATAGGAGTTTACAATTGGGGATTGGGGATGAGAAAGACCAGGGGAATTTTTCTGGTAGGCAGGATCGTTAGTGCCAGGGGTTTGGAAATGGTGGGGCCGTAGAAGCAGCAGTATATACCCGTCAGCACGTTCCTGTATATCTGCGATCCTTTGGTTTGACCCCTGGCTAAGTTTTCTCAGTTCTTCGGTTTTGCTCTTTATTCCCTGTTTGTTTAGTTATTATACTGATTCTGTGTACCGACCTCTGACTTTGTATATGTACTGAGATCTTTCTCTTCTGGTTGCAATACTTCTATGTATTGTCATTGTTCATATTCTTTATTCAGCTTAGAACTGGCGAGTGCTGGGTGACAGCGAGTAAAATCGCCTGAAATTAAAATAAATGAATAAATAATAATTAGGCAGAGACTGTCAATAGTATCTGCCATACTATTTAAGGGCAAAAAAAAAGGAACTTTATTTTTAATAGAGTATCCCTTAAATCAATTTACACACTATCAGGGTAATTCAAAGAAAATCGAAAAGTCACCGCACGTTCGGTGACTTTTCGTTCTCTTCAATTCGGTGCAAATCGGCTTTCCCATTTCGGCCACCCTGCGGTGCCTTCAGCAAGCACCACAGGGCTGTCGAAGTGCAGGGAAAAGCCGCTGAAAACCTGGCGAAAACCCAGTGAATGGACACCGAAAGCCCGTAAAAACATCTGGATTAAACCATCGAAGCCGCCGGAAAAACCGGAGCAGGAACCGAGCACACGCAGCGAAGCCGCCGGAAAAAGCCGACACCGCAGAAGAAGGCAGTGAATAAATTAGGAAAACAGTTTGCATGAAGGATTGAAAACTGAAAGGCTGTTTGCCAAGAAACTGAGCGAAAATGTCTCAAATTTACATAGGAGGTCCAGGGAATGATAATAAAAAGGGCTGTTACAGAAAAAAGTAAAAAAAATAAAATCCAGAAAAATGCTTAAAATATCCTAAAAAAATCTATGAATAAAGAGACTCTTTACTGCAGAGTATAATAATAAACGGTTTATTAGATATTGTATTAAAACGGGAATATTTTTAACATTGAAGCCTATGGGATTCTCCTGAATAAACCTGTCGAATGAAACCACCGAATGGCAGGGCATTTCAGGAACCTTTCACTGCTGGTTTGTGTTCTCTGAATAGCCGAAGCAGTGCTTTTTCATGGGTTTTCACTGCCCTCAAACAGGCACTCGAACAGGCACCGTATGTGCAGGCAATTCGCCAGGATTTGGCGCATTGCCTGCTCTCTGGATAGCCTAATGGCCAAGAAAGGTAACCGAACGCTGATTTTCACCGTTCGGTTACCTTTCTCCATTCTTGAATAACCCTGATTGAGTTATTTACTAAAATAAATAATTCCAGATAAATAACTGGGTGGAAAAGGGCATTTAAAAATAAAAAGTAGCTGAGAAGAGTAATTTTTCAAGTTCAAAAATTTTTAAATTATCTGCAATTTCCACTTACATGAATTAAAACAATGTTTTTACACTTGGGGGTCCGTTTGCCAAATGTGATACTATGTACAACTAGTGCATTGTAAAAGTAATTTTTAAAAAAATTTGAATTATAATAATAGGCGAGAAATTCTCAAATTCAGCTATTTTTCAACTTTGCTATTTTGCCACGTAATACAAAAAGAATACATAACTTGATATTCATTTGGAGTAATGGACCAAACTAATAGATTTAATTGAAATCTAACAACTTGGTTATGTATCAACTTTCTAGTCAAATGTACACAAACCAAAAAAAAAAAAAGGACAAGATGTCAATGCCTCACTTTATTGATATCAAAAAGAAAAGAGGAAGAATATCAGGGTTATTCAAAGAGAATCGAAAATTCACCGCACGTTCAGTGACTTTTCGCTCTCTTCAATTCGGTACGATTTGGTGATCCCATTTCGGCAACCCTGCGGTGTATTCAGCAAGCACCACAGGGCCGTCGTAGTGCAGGGAAAAGCCGCCGAAAACCTGCCGAACACTCACCGCAAAACCCGGCGAACGCTCACCGAAACCCACAAAAACATCTGGATTAATCCCGCCGAAGACGACGGAGAAACCCGAGCAGGAGCCGATCACAGCGCAGAGCAGCCGCCGGAAAAACCCGACATCGCAGACGAATGGAGTGAACAATAGGGATGAGCGGTTCGGGTTCGGACGGTTCGGGGTTCGACCCGAACTTAGCCTGTTCGAGTAGATCGCGAACACCGAACATTTCCGGGTGTTCGCCGCATGTTCGACCACAATGGACCACAATGCATTTTCCCACTGGCCTGAAGCTCGTAATTGGCTACAGCCTTGCACCTGACCACAGGTCTGGTGCAAGACTGGTTGAACACTATGCCAATCACCGCTCAGAGTCCTGATTGGGCAAATTTTGGCCAATCATGGGCTCACAGAGCTAAGTCCCGCAGCACACTATATAACGTTTCCACCCACCGATTCTGCACGCATTTCAGAGGAGATTTCAAAGGAGATAGTTGTGTCTGGTTACTGCCAGTCTACCACGCTACTGGGGGGGTCTGGGGGGTCTCATTTCTACCAAATATCAGGGAATTTATGTGATGTGTGTCTTGTCACTGTGCCAGCAAGTTTTTTTGGGGTTTACAATTTTCTTTAAAACATTTGTGATTTGAGGTGATCTTCTGGGTCTTGTCACTGTGCCAGCAAATCTTTTTGGGGCTCACTAATTTCTTTAAAACATTTGTGAATTGAAATGATCTGTGTCTTGTCACACAGCCAGTACCACGCAGTATTATGGGGGGTCACAAATTTCTACAAAACATTTGGGAATTGAGGTGATCTGTGTCTCATCACACATCCAGTACCACGCAGTATTTTGGGGCTCACTAATTTCTACAAAACATTTGGAATTGAGGTGATCTGTGTCTCGTCACTGGCTGCCAGCTATCAGTGTGTCTCACTGAGTTATAAAGATTTAAAGAACTCTGGTATACCAGAGTTGAATCAGAGTTCTGTATATATTAATCTATAAATCACTCACCATGTCTGAAAGAACAAAAAGGACAGGCAGATGCTCCCAGACACAGATAAGAGGGCAAGCAGCCCCTGTGTCGGGAGGCTGTGCCTCTGGTCGTGGTGGACGTGATGCTTCCTCTGCAGGGGCACGCTTGTCCTTTCTAACTGGTGCTGGCCGTCTTAAGCAGCAGCAACATACAGAGGACTTGGTGGATTGGCTAACCAGGCCATCCTCATCCTCCGAGTCCTCTGCCAGCCAGGCTTCTAGTGCTTTACAGTCCACCTCAGCTGCCAAAGCATCTAATGCAGCCTCCATGTCCACAGCTAATCCTGCCGTAGCCTCGCTATCACACACGGAGGAGTCAGCTGAATTGTTTGACTACAATTGACATGAGTCTACAATTGACATGAGAGTGACATGCTGCTTGAGGATGCGCAGCACGTACAGTGCTCTGATTCAATCTCTGAGGTTGAGCAAGGGAGTATAATCAACCTAGAGGAAGGGGGTGCCAGTGATGACACACAAATAACTGGCACTCATGTTGCCCCAGCAGCTGCAGCATACTGCCAAGCTGGCTCCAGTGACGAGGAGATAGGGGGTGAAGATGACATTAATGATGAGGTCACTGACTCCACCTGGGTGCCAGATCGAACTGAGAAATCAAGTGAGGAGGAGGGGGAGGAGGAGGAGGAGGCACAGCAAACACGAGGCACAACATCCTCTGTGACCAACCGTAGCACTAGCCAGTCCAAGGCATCAGATGTCAGAGCTGCTCCGGTGCAGAGCACTGTTGTCTCAAAGAACACATGCAGGAACTCTGCTGTCTGGGAGTTCTTTAAGAAATGTGCAGCAGACCCCACCATTGCAATTTGTAATCTATGTCAGATGAGGCTGAAGTGTGCGATAAACACCGGACACTTGGGTACCACGTGCTTGAAGTGACATATGAACAAGTGCCACACATCCCGTTCGCACAAAACTTTGCGTAGGTCCTCCTCCTCCTCATCTGTCTCTACCCACACTGTATGTCCTGCCATGTCATTGCCTACAACCTCCACTGACAGGGATGATGCTACAGTAATGGATGTACCAGGTCCTTCCTCACAATGTGACATCATTCCAGTAGCTGAAGAGTTACGCAGTCAGATTACATTGCCGCAGCTGCTGCAGCGAAAGAAAAAATATAGTCCCAACCATCCCCAAGCACAGTGTCTAAATGCCAGCTTATCAAAATTACTCGCATTGCAGCTGCTGCCTTTCCAGCTGGTGGACTCTGCTCCCTTCCGTGAATTTGCTGAATGTGCTGTACCACAGTGGCAGGTTCCAAAACGCCATTACTTTTCACGGAAGGCCATTCCAGCACTATACCAGCACGTGGAAGACAATGTTATCCAGTCATTGGGAAAGGCAATCAGCAGTAAGGTGCATGTGACTTTAGACACGTGGTCCAGCAAGCATGGACAGGGTCGTTACATTTCCTTCACGGCACACTGGGTAACTCTGATTGCAGCTGGGAGTGATCCAAGACGGGGCTCTGTGCTAGAGCTTGTTCATCCACCACGCCTCCAGAAAGCTGCTTGTATGAGGTCTGTCTGCTCCACCACCACCACCACCACCACCTCTTCCTCCTCCTCTGTCTGTCGAAGTGGCAGTTAAACCGACGCCTGACAGGGTCTACGCAATGGCTCAAGCAAAAAGATGCCATACTGTGCTTGAGCTGGTTTGTTTAGGGGACAGGAGCCACACCGGGTAAGAAATTTTGTCAGCCTTGCAGGGGCAGGTGCAGAGATGGTTAACACCATGCCAGCTTGAGCTGGGAATGATCGTCTGCGATAATGGCAGCAACCTTCTCTCCACCCTACGCAAGGGTATATTGACGCATGTACCATGCCTAGCACACGTCCTAAATCTGGTGGTACAGCGTTTCCTAACCAAGTACCCAGGGCTGCCAGAGCTTCTCATCCAGGCCAGAAAAGTCTGCAGTCACTTCAGACGGTCATTCCCAGCAAGCGTTCGCCCGGCAGAAATTCAAAGAGAATTCCACCTTCCCACAAACTTTCTGATCTGTGAAATGCCCACCAAGTGGAACTCGACATTAGCAATGCTGCAGCGTCTGCACAAGCAGCAGAGGGCCATCAACGAGTACCTGTGTGAGTATGGCACAAGGACAGGTTCAGGTCAACTTGTTTTTTTTTTCCCCCCGCAGTGGCTGATGATCAAGGATGCATGCACTGTACTGTCACCATTTGAGGAGGCAACGAGGATGGTGAGCAGGGACAGTGCATGCATCAGTGACACAATTCCTTTAGTGTTCCTGCTGGAGCACACTCTGCGGGGAATTATAGATGTGGCTCTAGAGGCAGAGCAGCGGGAGGAAGAGGAGGCCTTCCCTAGCTCTCAAGGCCCCAGTCTTTCCGCAGACAGCATTCCAGCGGGTCCTACTCAGATCAGACAGGAGGAGGAGGAGGAGGACTATTTAAGTAGTGGGGGCATTGAAGGTGGGGATTCCTCAAGGGAGGGTTTTGTGTGCCCAGAAACAGAAGGGCTTGTGCGTGGCTGGGAAGAGGAAGTGCACGATACGGTCATCCTCATTGACCAGGAAGACTCGGAAGCTAATGCCACCTCCAACCTACGCTGCATGGGCTCCCTAATGATGCAATGCCTGCTAAAGGACCCCAGGATTCGTGCTATCAAGGAGAGGGATCATTACTGGTTGGCAACCCTTCTTGATCCACGATACAAGGGGAAAGTTGCAGAGCTCATCCTGCCCGCACAGAGGGAGCACAGGATGAAAAAACTTGAGGACGCTCTAAAGCGACACTTGTGTAACACCTTTCCAGGCACTGGTAGATTACCAAGTGCTGACACACGTGCTTCTGAGGCTGCAGGTGATCAGAGGAATAGCGATGAAGGCCAGGGCCGCTTGACTGATGCTTTTTAAATTTTTTTAGTCCACGATGCCCAAGGACGTCAAATATAGGCACCCATTGCCAGCGTCTTCACCATATGGTGCAGGACTACCTAGGGGCAAGGGCAGACCTGGATACCTTTCCAGCAGATGATCCACTGGCTTACTGTTTGTTGAGATTGGATCACTGGCCAGAACATAGCCAATATGCTATGCAGCTACTAGGTTGCCCTTCATCTAGCGTGCTTTCCGAAAGGACGTTCAGTGCCGCTGGAGGTTTTGTCACAGACAAAAGAGTGCGTCTGTCCACCGACTCTGTAGACCAACTGACATTTATAAAAATTAATCAGCCCTGGATCAGCAGCTATCAATCCCCTGATGCTGAAGTAATGGAATAGATAGGGGATGTCCTCTTCTGCCTTCACAAAACCTCCAGCACTGAACTCTTCCACAATACCACAAAAGGTTTACGGTGTGAAGGCACTTGCTGCCATGAAAGGCACAATATTTGGCTGCACTGACGCCTGTGCCAGATTTAGATCATTTTATTTTTTTGACCCGCAGGGTCCAACCCTGCACTCTTCCACAATACCACAGAGGGGTTACTGTATGATGATACTTGCTGCCCTGGCAGTCTTGCACCAAAGGCAGAATATCTGGGTGCACCGACGCCTTAACCAGATGCATATCTTTTTAATATAGGACTGCAAGGTCCACCCCTGCACTCTTCCACCATAACACAGAGGGGTTACTGTATGATGATACTTGCTGGCCTGGCATTAAAGGCACAATATCTGGGTGCCAAGACGCCCATTTACAGATAAAAAAAAACACTTTTCAATATAGGACCACATGGTCCACCCCTGCACTCTTCCACAATACCACAGAGGGGTTAGGCTAGGGTCAGATGAGCGCATTTTCTATGGACTGTGCGTCCGTGCAGTATGGACGTACTTACTGACGACAAGGTAGTGGCCACACAGTCCGTTTTTTTCACTGACGTATTTTTTGACTGATGTAGCAGGGAAAATAAATTACAATGAAAGAACATTCTGTCCGTCAAAAATGCTGGACGTATAAATGCAGTCCGTCTGACCTTGTTGCATCACTCACACACAAAGCTATGCAGACGTTGTGGACGTGGCGCACTCTGCACGTCCGTTCTAGCAGTATTACGTTCTTGCCTAACCTGCGTCCGTTTGCAGCATCCGTCAGCCCCCGCACTTCTGTGCGGACGTACTTCGTGTGTGGTTCTCCATTTAACACAATTGTATGCTATCACGGACGTACTTATGTGCGGGCAACACGGACGTTAACACTGCGTTCGTCTGACCCCAGCCTTACTGTATGATGATACTTGCTGGCCTGGCAGTCTTGCACCAAAGGCACAATATCTGGGTGCACTGACGCCCATTACCAGATCAAAAACTTGTCAATTTAGGACCACATGGTCCACCCCTGCACTCTTCCACAATACCACAGAGGGGTTACTTTATGATGATACTTGCTGCCCTGGCAGTCTTGCACCAAAGGCAGACTATCTGGGTGCACTGATGCCTTAACCAGATGCATATCTTTTTAATATAGGACCGCAAGGTCCACCCCTGCACTCTTTCACCATAACAGAGGGGTTACTGTATGATGATACTTGCTGCCCTGGCATTAAAGGCACAATATCTGGGTGCACTGACGCCCATTACCAGATCAAAAACTTTTCAATATAAGACCACATGGTCCACCCCTGCACTCTTCGACAAAAATACCACAGAGGGGTTACTGTATGATGATACTTGCTGGCCTGGCAGTCTTGCACCAAAGGCAGAATATCTGGGTGCACTGACGCCCATTCTCAGATTCATATCTTTTTAATATAGGACCGCTGGTCCACCCCTGCATTCTTCCACAATACCACAGAGGGGTTACTGTATGATAGTACTTGCATGCCTGGCACTAAAGGCACAATATCTGGGTGCACTGCCATTGACGCCTGTATCAGATTCATATCCTCAGAGGGGTTACGGTGTGACGGCACTGTTGCCGACGCTAAAAGCCCAATTTTAAAGCACCTATTGTTACTTTCATCCAAAGCCTGCATAAGTTTCACAATAATTTATCCAAAAAATAATCACTAAACTTTTTCTGCGCGTCCTAAAATGTCTTTTCATACAGGCTGCCGCCCCAAGCAGTTGTTTATGGATAGATTAAAGGAAAAGCATTTACCGTTATATGAAACGTAATTTTTTGTTTTTTAAGTGTTTCTATACATCCTAGAAATCCGCCACTTCACAGGCAGGTTATGGGGACCTCCTAGGCACGATATTTGAAGGAATTTTTGGTTTTTATTTTTAACCCTTATTTCATGGAAAACTCACTGTCCCTTTAAAAACGTTTTTTTTTTTTACTTTTTGTCCTTGTTTCCTGTCCCCCAGGGCACTACCCGGACCCCCATACACCTTTTATGGCATATATGTAGCATATATGCCCTCTTGGAGGGCACTCTAAAAAACCGAATTTTCAGCCCCATTGACTTGCATGGAGTTCGGGTTCGGACCCGAACAAATGGGATGTTCGGGTTCGGGCTCGAACCGAACTCGGGGAGTGTTCGGCTCATCCCTAGTGAACAACAACAACAAAAAAAAAAAACAGTACGCTTTAATGTTTGAAAAGTGAAACGTTGTTTGCAGACAACCTACTTAGCGAAAACGTCTTAAATTTACGAGGTCCAATGAATGATAATAAAAAGGGGTGTTACAGAAAAGAGAACACGTTTAAAAAAAAATTGAAAAACGTTTTTGCAAATAAATACCAAAAAATGCTTAAAAGATCATAAAAAAAAATCTATAAATAAAGAGACTTTTACTGCAGGATATTATAATGAACGTTTTTTTAAATATTGAATTAAACCGGGACTATTTCTAACAATGAAGCCTATGGGATTCGCCTAAATAAACCTGCCGAATGAAACCACCAAATGGCAGGGCAATTCGGCAACTTTTCACTGCTGGTTTTTGTTCTCTGAATAGAGGAAGCATTGCTTCTCTATGGGGATTTCACTGCCCTCGAACAGGCACCGTATGTGCAGGCAATTCGCCAGGATTTGGCGAATTGCCTGCTCTCTGCATAGCCGAATGGCCAGGAAAGGTAACCGTATGCTGAATTTCAGCGTTCGGTTACCTTTCGGCCCCAATTCGGAGCTCTTTGAATAGCTCTGTTAGTAACTGTCAAAAAAATGGGATTAACACCTCATCTTGTATAGAAAGTTAAAAGGAACTGGGCTAGAAATCAAAATCAATGAACTCTCCTAAGAATAGACAGTCACTCAAGATACAATGTATTCTACATAAATACAAATCAAGTTTATTAGTCATTTTGACTAATAAAATAGATTTTATTTATATGGAATACAAATGTATTTATACTTTAACAAACTCAGACATTTTGTCACTTTGCCTCTGGAAATATATAAATAATATGAGACAGGGGATAATTATGAGTAACAGAACTCCTGCTGGGCTTTTCAACTGCACCGGTGTCATGTCTTCCTTGAGTAATGCTAACATAATTATGCAAAAGAACCATGTATTCTGCTCATTCTGCTCATGTATTCTGCTCATTATCTTTAATTTCCCTGACATGTGATCCACAAAAGCACTTAGAGAGATATAAGAACATAAGAAAATATGAATAAAAAGAAGTAGATAAATTATTCCGATTACAAATATATTTCTTGCTCTTGGCCCGTTATAATGATGGAGTCAAAGTTAAAACCAGACAATGACATATTGAATAGCCGTCAAATACAGAAATGCCCCATATACAAATTAACAGTATTTTTAATAATGTAAAGATATTGTGCGATAACATTGTAGATATGTTACAGTGATGGATTTCGGAAAGACACAGAATGTGTTTATTGGAATTATATATTATTTATGAATTGGGGTTTAAGTTGTAGGTGGTTAGGTGCTCTTTTATTACACTCAGTCATGCTTTTAGGCTAAATGTACAGAGTTCCATAACATTATGCAAATTAAATACCCCCGGGATTAGTGTAAATGCTGGGAAGCAGGGAAAATTGCATTACAATAGGCTTTACTGAACATAATAAAATCAAGTCCCATTCCTCTGCTTCTCCTCCCCAAAAAAAGTTGAAAGCACTTAAGTAACATCTGTCAAAGACCACAAGTACGAGAAATAAAAAAAAAACTGAAATAAAGCATGGTTTCCTGCAATTACAACATACATTATGTTATGTAAAATGGTATCATTTCCCCCACAGTTTACTTCTTTTGTTTCACTTATTTTTCATTAATAATATGTTAAGCATGGCATATGGGTCACGACTACAGGAACAGGTGGACCACATGCTTTTCGAAGAGTAGTTCAGTTCCAACCACTTTACAGACTGATAATGGAAATGATATTCAGTTTGTGATGTGTTACAAAACCATCTGTGGAGAAGCTGCGTTTGGGCTGCAAATGTTGGCACTCAAACATTCTCAGCAATTCTGCCAAACATTTTACTTGTTTACTTAAGAATGTCTGGCCACACACAAAACAGTTTCCTGCAAACATTTCCACATCCTCCATTCCTTCCTCCCATTAGTAGCAGATCTACAAGGACAAGAGAAATGTTATGAATGAGGCATTGCCACTGCACGGATGTGTCATCTCATGCCTTTTAAATCTACGCATGCAATACAAGACTTGAGGTTTCCAGTGGACAATTAAACAAGCAAAAGAGGAACCGGAAGACAGAACAGACACAATTAGAATTATCCCCTACAAAATGTGCTATTTTACGTTCCACTTCTTTCTCACCATATACTCAGTTCTTTTTGTTTTTTCGGACGACCTTTGATGCATTGAACACAGGATGGCAATTGTCTTCTCAAAAGACATTGCGTGTTTTCCAGGCATAACAGTTGAGTCTATAATTTTCAAAAGGGGCAGCATTATATATAAACTATCCACTTCACTACCAAGTGATTTTCCATACAATCACTGTCAGGAACCAGTGTGTTTTTTTTTTTTATTGAAAAATTGATACCGTATTAATTACACAGTAAGAATTTGGGAACATTCACAATGTTTATGATTTTTTTAACTGGAGCAGCCCTATTTGACATGCAGATAGGGCCTGCTTAACATAGGGGCTGATGTAGCAGCAGCTCCAAACCCATGCCCCAGCATAGGCCCAGAGAAAGGATAACTATATCTGCATTCATGGTCATTTGGGCCCCTGTATCACAATTTATCATAGCTACAGGGACACGTGAGGTATCAATGGAAAGGCCAGGTCATGACCTTTCCAATGATACCAAACACGGTTAAATGTAAGAAAAAAAATAAAAAGAACACTAGTGGGGACTTTGGACCCCTGCGTCACTAATCTTTACACCTCAAAAGGTCAAGCGAGGCATCATTGGACAGGTCAGAGTCTGGCCTTTCCATTAATACCAAGCGTGAACCTGCAAAATCTATAAAGAAAAAACCAAAAAAAAACTTTAAAATTTATTTTACCTGTCCATTGTCCATTTGTCACATATAAAATGAGCAATACCACTGCCATTACTCACCTTTTAATTTCCCAATCTGGGAGCAAAGTCAATGTTTTATACATGGTCATATTATTCATAAAACATCATCTTCCAAAACACAAGGGAAATACTTCATTTTTTTGGTTACAATTGTATATTTTCTCTGAAAAATGCAGTAACAGGTTCCCAACCACTTTTTTTCCCCCAAGAATTCCCTATAGAATATATAACCACAAAGCTTGGATGATAAAATGGGGAAAAAAAATCTTTTACACGCTTTAAATGATTGATATCTTAATTAAATCACACAGTAACTGCCTGGTTAGATATACCCATATCCGCACTATTAAATGTCACGTTCCCACGTTCCAACCCTGTCTCCCTGCCCTCTGTATTCCTTATGTCTGTGTTTCCCTGTGCTGCTTTCCCTGACATGCAGCTCAGGGGTTAAGTTCTTTGCTCGTTGAGCTTCTGCTGGTGATATGGGCTGATTACTCCCCTATATAAAGCCATGGGCCCATATCACCATGCTCTTGCATCCTGATTCACTTCAGCTACAGATTTGTTCCTGAGAGCTCCCTGTTATTCTATCCTAGTGCTTTCTCAGTGTTTCCCCCTTGTCTGAGTTCTAGGTTTCTGATTGACCTCCTGGTATTGACCCTCTGGCCTGGCTGACGGATTTTCTCTGGTGCTATATCCCCGCTTTGGCTCAAGGTATACGTTTTGGTTTTGACCCCTGGCTTATTTATTGACCACTCTTCTGGACATCCCTAGCGGTTCTGTGCTTATCGTATTATCTGTTGTGTATCCCTGTAGACCACGGCTTTAGTTTATTGAAGTCCTTCCCTGCAAGTTATTGAGTATATCTCCTTTAGGTGCCTGTGTTTTTCCCAGGACTCTGCACGGCTACAAGGTAACCTTTTTCCATTAGTGCAGATTCACCCACTCTAAGGACCGATCTATCAGTATAGGGCTCCTTCGGTATTAGCCGTGCAGAGGTCCCCAGTGTCTTCTGTGGTTTATTTCCTTATCCTGATTGTTGTGTCACGCATCTCTGCATATAGCGGCTTTTCCTCATACCTGGGCCCTACTTGGCGCATGCCAGGTACCGCCATTGTGGCTGAGCGTGACACTAAATAACCCAAAATATGTTTTCATTTCACTAAATTTAAAAAAAAGCCACCAAAATATACAGCTCCAGGCCCATAGAGATCTTAATCTGACCCTGCATGCAGACATCACCATCTGCTGGCTAAAAGTGGTGCTGCAGCTAGTACTCTGTGCTGAATCAGCTGGGGAGCCAGGTTTTAGATACAGAGTTCCAGTTGTTCAAACTGTTTTGGCACATCATCGGCTGAATGGAAAAGGTTACAGTGTTCCTTCCTATTGCCTGGTACCTGCTCCATCCCAACTCTAATGATTTAAGTGTTAATGTATGCCCCTCCTACCCACACTCTAGCGACACTAGCACAGGTACCCATTTTCTCTTTCGCTTGTAATATCTTGTATAACTCTGTACCTTTGTACCGGATATAAAAAAAATTAATTAAAAATAAAACCCAAAAACTGTTATATATGTCCAAGGCTTCTGCTCCAGCGACAGTTAAGAGCAATGCCACTTTCTGATCTCACTTGCCTAAGGGCACATGTTTATTTCTATCATATACAAGCTAAATCTTTACACAATCTGCATTTAGGCTCCAGTAGATTTCCACAAACACTGTTTAACACTGGAGAACATATCTAAGGGACTTTTCCTCTGCTGATACTGGACAGAGTTCAGAGCTGTAGTAACTCTATTTGTCAAGCAGATGGCAGTATCTGCCTGCCAAATAGTTTACTACAATAAGAAATACATTGAGAACAAATATTTCAATTGTAGTTAAAAAAAAAAAAAGTTTGACAGGTTTTTTTTTAAAACACAGGGTTATTCAGAGAGAATCCCTGCACTTTGGGTGATTTGTCAATTCTAGTTCACCGACCCTGCGGTGTATTCAGCAAGCACCGCAGGACCCACCGTAGTGCAGGGAAAACTCACCTCAAACCACTTACCGAACATTCACCGAAAACCCGCAGAAACTGCTGCAAAATCCCTACCAAACACACCGGAAAAACCCAGCTAGCCACCATTCATAGCGTAGAGCAGCTGCCGGAGAACGCCGACTAGCAGACGAACAGGGTAAAAAAAAAAAAAAGTATGTTTGAAAGTTTCAAAATTGAAACGCTGTTTGCAAAAAACTACCGAACGAAAATGCCTGGAATGACATTTTCAAAAGGGCAGAATATGGATGCCATTAAAATTCTGCCCCCCTGGAAAGATTTCTGTGGACGCCCATGACCGTAGGGCCCCCGTAGTGCAGGGAATACTCGCCGCAAACCTGCAGAACACGTGCTGAACACTCACCGAACCACGCACCGAAAACCCGCAGAAATCGCCGCAAAATCCAAGCCGAACACACGCCGGAAAAACCCGACTAGCCGCCAATCACAGCGCAGAGCAGCCGCCGGAAAAAGTCGACTAGCAGACGAACTGGGTAAAAAAAAAAAAAAAGTATGTTTGAAAGTTTCAAAATTGAAACGCTGTTTGCAAAAAAACTACTGAATGAAAATGCCTGGAATTTACACATAAGATCCTATGAATGATAATAAAAAGGACGGTTAAGAAAAAATGAAAAAACTATTTAAAAAAAAGGAAAAAAAATGTTGCAAAAACAAATCCTGAAAATTGCCAAAAAGATCCTAAAAAAATCTAGAAAGAGATTTTTTACTGCAGAATAAAATAAATTGTTTAATTGATATTGAATTAAAACAGGAATATTTTTAACATTGAAGCCTATGGGATACGCTTGAATAAACCTGACGAATGAAACCTAACGGCAGGGCACTTCACTGACAGCTGTTCGGTGTTCTCTGAATAGATTAACCATTGCTTCTCTATGGGGGATTTCACTGCCCTCGAACAGGCACCGTACATGCAGGCAACTCCCCAAAATTTGGCGAATTGCCTGCTCTCTGAATAGCCGAATGACCCCGAAATGTCCCTGTTCGCTGAAATTCAGTGTCCGGTTACATTTAGACCACATTTTGGATCTCTCTGAATATCCCCCTATGAAAGCTTCAGGACAGAATGGTACAGGAGAAACTTGTGAAACTCCCCTGAGAGACCCGATAGAAAACCTGACAGAGTGCTGGAGCTGTGAGAAGGTCAGGTCCAGCTAGATCTGTTTAAGGCTAGGGTCAGACGAAAGCATTTTTCCCCGCGAACGTGAAAAAGTGCGTCCGAACGCATTGACGTATTTTTTCACGGAATGCGCAAAAACGGTCAGACGACGAGCATTTTCGGGCGTGATTTTGTACGGATCGTCAATAAAACTCTTTTTGCGTCTGGACGTTATGTAGGCTGGACATTAGCAGCGTCTGACATCTCCTAATCACGCAAACACGCCGCTATGCCGCAGCTGCGCACTCAGTACGTCAGTACTAGCGGTTCAGCGTTCTCAGAAAAATGCGTTCAAATTCCACTTGCGTTGCACGGCCGGACTTTTGTGCGGCCGTACATCGTATATTGGCCGTCATTGCCCGTCATCTGCTGCTAGTGCGGCCGTAATTATGTGCGCCAGAACGCACGTTAAAAGTGCGCTGGTCTGACCCCAGCCTAAAGGGCACCTCATCTTCCATATTTGTGGACCATGACATTGACTAACCAGTGATGGCTCGACGCACTCTACTGCTCTATAAATGATAAGGCACCTAAAAGTCCACTTTCTTGTAGGAACACCATAAATAACAAACCAGCACTAGTGTGACATTGAAAATTATGAAGAATTGTCTCTCATTACATTAACTGTGGTATAGATAATAAAAGAGGCGGTACAGTTGTGTTCAAAATTATTCAACCCCCAATGCTGTAAAGGGTTTTAGGGAATTTAGTGTACATTTGTAATTGTATTCAGAATGAAATCCTACAAGGACTTTTTAAAGAACCATATGCAACTAAAATGACATCAATTGGTTTTGTAATACAGTAGTAAATGTTTCTTTTGTAAATTCTTCATTGACACAATTATTCAACCCCTTAAAGACTACCACTCTGAAGAACAGAGGTTCATTCAAGTGTTTTCAATCAGGTATTGAAAACACCTGTGGATGTCACGGAGCAGCAATAAAGCATAATAAGCACCAATTAGGCAGCTTTAAAATGACTGATACTCAGCTCCTTCTAGACATTTACTGGTGTGGTTACAAACATGGTGAAGTCAAGAGAATGGTCCAGGAAGACAAGAGAAGAGGTGATTACTCTTCACAGGAAGGGCAATGGCTATAAGAAGATTGCAAAGATGTTAAACATACCAAGAGAGACCATAGGAAGCATCATTCGCAAATTCAAGGCAAAGGGCACTGTTGAAACGCTACCTGGTTGTGGCAGAAATAAGATGCTGACTTCGACTGCTGTGCGCTACCTGAAGCGTAGAGTGGAGAAAAGTCCCAGTGTGACTGCTGAGGAACGGAGAAAAGATTTGTCAGATGTGGGTACTGACGTTTCAGCTCAGACAATACGGCGCACACTGCGTAATGAAGGCCTCCATGCCAGAACTCCCAGGCGCACCCCCTTGCTGTCTCCAAAGAATAAGAAGAGTCGACTGCAGTATGCCAAAAGTCATGTGGACAAACCACAGAAGTTTTGGGATAGTGTTCTGTGGACTGATGAAACAAAATTAGAACTGTTTGGGCCCATGGATCAACGCTATGTTTGGAGGAGGAAGAACAAGGCCTATGAAGAAAAGAACACCTTGCCTACTGTGAAGCATGGCGGGGGGTCAATCATGCTTTGGGGCTGTTTTGCTTCTGCAGGTACAGGGAAGCTTCAGCGTGTGCAAGGTACCATGAATTCTCTTCAGTACCAGGAGATATTGGATGACAATGTGATGGAGTCCGTCACAAACCTGAGGCTTGGGAGACGTTGGACCTTTCGACAGGACAATGATCCCAAGCATACCTCCAAGTCCACTGGTGCAGATTAAAGGCTGGAACATTTTGGAGTGGCCATCGCAGTCACCTGACTTAAATCCGATTGAGAACCTCTGGTGGGACTTAAAGAAAGCAGTTGCAGTGCGCAAGCCTAAGAATGTGACTGAACTGGAGGCTTTTGCCCATGACGAATGGGCGAAGATAACCGTAGATCGCTGCAAGACACTTGTGTCAAGCTATGCTTCACGTTTAAAAGCTGTTATAACTGTAAAAGGATGTTGTACTAAGTACTAAGATTGAATGTCACTTGGGGGTTGAATAAAACTGATAATGATGTGAGCACAGAAAAGACATTTGTGGTTATTTCATTATAAATGTTATGTTATATTTGTCTGACCTACACGTGCCTCTTTGATTTAATTGTAAGCAAGATGACTGAATGATCAAAATCAATGCCAAACTGGCCAAAACACTCAATTTCAGTGGGGGGTTGAATAATTTTGAACACAACTGTAGCTAGCCATTTTGGAAAATGGCAACTTTGTCAATAGAAAATATAAGAAATCCGATTAGCCGCCAATCACAGCACAGAGCAGCCGCTGGAAAAGACAGGCAGACGAACGTGGTAAAGAAAATAAAAACGTAGGCTTGAAAGATAGAAGCTTTAAATGCTGTTTACAAAAAAACTACACAATGAAAATCTCTGGAATTTACATAAAAATTTCTATGAATGATAATTAAAAGGTCTGTTAAAGAAAATTGAAAAAAAGGATTAAAAAAAAAAAAAGAAAATATGTTGCCGAAAAAAATCCCGAAAAATGCCTAAAAGATCCGTGACGGAAACATGCTCCTTCCGCCTGTCCTGGCTCTCTGGACACCCCCTTACCAATATCAGCCAGGCCACTGAGTTGCTCGGAACTCAGTGCCTCGAGCAGCCTGATCTGTAGCTCCAGATCTGCTTGGTCTGATTCTCTGCCTTGGAGCCTCTTTGAATTTCCAGAAGGCGCTCTGTGCCTTCTGAGGGTGAGAGTGGGTACCCTGAATGAGACACCAGACAAGCTGTATGTTCAAACAGGAATCTGAGACTTTTATTGAAAAACGCCACTATTTATGCCCAGGTCCAACAGTTCTAATTTGCATACCAACCGACGAACATTGACCTACTAAAACTGTAATTACATTATGTCAGTTATATATTTACAGTAAACATTCCTTAGCATTCATATCACACAGCATTTACATAATCTATTGTTCCAATAGATCGATTACCTTTGCAGTCAAACACTGTCCCAGACTCTTGACTCTTTAACCAGATAGCAGACAGAGAAAAGCAATCTTGCATAATCACACATTACTCAAACATTCCACACCAAAGAGGGCATTGAACATTGCTTCAGGTTGCATCTTTAAAACACATCTCCAAGTGCCCATTCACAACAGTAAATAGAAGTACATTTAAAACTAAAGCAAAGCAATTTACAATACATTTAAAACCACGCCACGCAATATAAATATAAATGAACATGAAGTCTTTCCCAAAGCAAATGTCTGTGTCCTTTGGGGTTTTTGCCATGGGAATAAAAGTCTTGGTTTTCGAAGCGGGGAGCGCTACGTCAGTTCCATGACAAGATCCTAAAAATAAACTAGAAATAAAGAGACTCTTTACAGCAGAATAAAATAATAACCGGTTTATTAGATATTGAATTAAAACTGGAATATATTTTTAACATTGAAGTCTGTGGGATTCGCCTGAATAAGCCTGTCGAATGAAACCACTGAACAGCAGAGCACTTCAGCAACTTTCCCTGCTGTTTGGTGTCTGTGAATAGATTAACCATTGCTTATCTATGGAGATTTCACTGCCCTCGAACAGGCACCGTATGTGCAGGCAAAGCGCCAGAATTTGGCGAACTGCCTGCTCTCTGAGTAGCCGAACTGTCCCGAAATGTCCCCTTTCAATGAAAATCAGAGTCCGGTTACATTTCGGATCTCTCTGAATAACCCCCTAAGTAGAGAAGGGGTTAATAGCCAAGTTAGGATTCAATTTATATGTACAGTACATTCCCCATTAAACTGAAGTAACTGTTTATCTATTCTTGAAGAAGTATGAAATTTTTTTTGACTTTATCCCATTTGTTTAAAAAATATATTTGTACGTAGCATGAAACATACTTGAATAATAATGAGTGGTTGATAAGGTGTTAAGTAGTGAACAGAACAATCTTGAGAATTTGTTTAACACTGTACTTGGAACATTATGTTAACCAATATGCTGAAAATCCTGCGAGGAAAGTTTATAAATCATTCATGGAGCAATGAATGAATAATTGAAATAGAGCCTTCCAAACATTGCCGTCTTCTGAAAGTTGAATAATACGAGTGTTTGTAAGACTGATATCCCCACAGTTGTATGTCCAGTATTCAATACATTAATTATTTATTCAAACAATAATAAACAACAGCTAAACATGCTGTGATCATTAATATCGCAGGCTCTGAAATCTGAGTACGCTGCTCTCCAATTTCTGGTTCTATTATACAGCTGATACCAGCGGAAAGTAGCCATTCTGTGTGTAACAAGTAATAATTTCCCATTACAGTAATATTCTGTATAACCTAACTAAAAAAGACTTGCATTATAAGTTTTTCACAAAAAATATTAATGTATCACATATTAAAGTATAACTTAACCCAGGCCTCAAAATTTCCACTCGCCTGCTCGCATTTGGCGAGTGGAAATTACATGAGGGCGAGTAGAAATGCAGAGGCAGGGCAGGATAAGGGGTTAGGTGGGGCAACTAGTGGGGAGTAACTCTTAAGGCCTGGCTAGTAGCTTGGGACTTGAAATTTTGAGCCCTGACTTAACCCCTTCACTGCTGAGGCATTTCACCGCTGTGTGCTGAGCTTATTTTTACCGCTTTCGCTCATCATGTTTAAACGCGATTTGAAGCCACGTTTTTTAAATGACCCAGACATATTATATATCGTTCTTTCCGGAAGACTCGGCAGATTCATAATATATCATTTTTATATGTATACGTCATGTCCTGCCTGTATATTATAACAAAAAATGCAATAAAATTAGAATTTTTAATCATCTGCAGCGTATAAAGTGTTTTTTTTTTTCACATTTTATCCCATGAGCGTTTGCGGTTATATTTTCTATGGGGTGCGCTTGTACAAAAATTAGAAATGGGGACTTGTTACATTTTTTGGGGGGGAATTACGTGATTTTAAGGCTGGGGTCAGACCAGCGCACTTTTAACGTGCGTTCTGGCGCACATAATTACGGCAGCACTAGCAGCAGATGACGGGCAATGACAGACACTATACGATGTACGGTGGCACAAAAGTCCGGCCGTGCAACGCAAGTGGAATTTGAACGCATTTTTTTGAGAACGCTGAACCGCTAGCACTGACGTACTGAGTGCGCGGCTGCGGCATAGCGGCGTGTGTGCGTGATTAGGAGATGTCAGACACTGCTAATGTCCAGCCTACATAACGTCCAGACGCAAAAAGAGTTTTATTGACGATCCGTACAAAATCACGCCCGAAAATGCACGTCGTCTGACCGTTTTTGCGCATTCCGTGATAAAATACGTCAATGCGTTCGGAAGCACTTTTTTACGTTTGCGGGGACAAATGCTTTCGTCTGACCCTAGCCTTAGCAAGCGCACCCCATAGAAAAAAATCATTAGTGCAGCATCATTGTTCACAGAATTGAAATGGGAACAATATTGCTGCATTAATAAAAATAACAATTTTTTTTTCATGTTTTTATTTTTATTTATTTACTTTGAACATGTTCATGTTGGGTATCATTCAAAAGTCACCCTTCATGACCCCCTAGCTGCCATGGTTCTGGAGATATCGGGGTTCAAAGGAACCCCCTATCTCCACCAGGGGATTTCCTTGGGAAATCCCCAGGCAGCTAGGGGTTCCCCGGCTATCTGATGTCATCATGCTATGCGCGATGACGTCGGGCAGCGAGCGGGGACCTGGGGGTGGAGCCACCATCCAAGATGGCGGCCCCCACCGGAGCTAGGCCGCAATTTGGCGCTGAAGTGTGACCCGGTGCCTGAGGGGTTAAAGCCAGGCACCGCTTAAAAGGGCACCCTTTTAAGCGGTGCCTGGCTTGTGGCGCTGCTCCTTCCCGATCAGGAGGGAGAGGGATCCGAACGGATCCCCCCTCCCTTCCAGGTGATCTCCCGGCATTGCCAGGGGTCGCCTGGAAATGACATCATCGCGCATGGCGCGATGATGTCATTGATGTCGGGAGGGGCTTAACTTCAGCGTCTGAGGACACTGAAGTCAGACCGCCGCGGGACCCCGGACAGAGAGGTGAGTATAGCAGGAGTCAATGAGGACGTGCCCCACACGTCATCCGCATCGAAGGGGTTAAAGTCTAGTTTGGTGAGTAGTGTCACTTTTTTACCTTCTATTCACTATATTTAAATAAATGTGACAGATTTGGAGTACTCAAAATATGCATTGGGTAACAAATTGAATAGAAAATTTTACAAGTACTGTAACTTTGAATTGTTTTTATTCTATTTATCTAATGACTGACACCTGATAATAGGTCTGCAGCTTCATTTTTAAAATACAAAAATGACAACTGAATGGTAGCACTGGAAATCTGTCTCCTTAGCAGACTGCCATGCTCTTCTTACGGGGTAGAACCTTGGATCGCTGGACTGGTTTCAGGAGGGGCCTGTGTATTCCACTATATCTAGCCAATGGGGTTGCCAGGTCGGCCATGTTTTTCTGGACACATAATATATTCATTCTGAGGGGCAGAGCATGAAAGATGCCACCCCGCAGCATGTATAATCAATACGCTGCAGGTAAGGTATCCCAGGTGAGCTGCCTTGATTTCCTTCCTTAAGTATATGAATTATACATGTTGCAGGACAACACTTTTCCCTGTGCTCTCCTCTGCATGATATAGTAAGACTTGGCCGACCTGGCAACCCTGCTTGCCAACCCACTCTAATTGCCTCTTGACCCGCTGTACATGCCTACCACGATCTTTTTTCGTCCTTTCCCGCTCTACCCCCTCCCTTTTTTTTCCTGCTACCCCACTCTCCCTTGATGTGTCGTGCTCTGTTTTTTTTTTTACTTGACCTGGATCACCCTCACTCCCCTCATGATATTCTGACGACTCCCTTTTTTGTTACCTTAGTCCGCCTGTGGGGTGTGTCTGCTCGACTAGACCTTATCTTTGATATATGTAATAGTACACTCATCCTGGATGTGCTCTGCCTCGTTCCTCATGAGATGTACCCCTTTATTATGTTTTTTGTTTAAGGCTAAGGTCAGACGAAAGCAGTTTTAATGTGCGTTTAGCCGCACGAAATCACGGCCGTGCTAGCAGCAAATGACGTCCAATGCCGGGGAACATACGACGAATGGCCGCACGAAAGTTCGTCCGCGCAACGCAAGTGGCAAACGAATGAATTTTTTCGAGAACGTCAAACCGCTAGTACTGACGTACAGAGTGCGCTGCGGCCGCATAGCGGCATGTTTGCGTGATTGGGAGACGTCAGACGCTGCACATGTCCGGCTAACATAACGTCCAGACGCAAAAAGGGTTTAATTGATGATCCGTACAAAATCAGGGACGAAAATGCGCATCGTATGACCGCTATCGCGTATTCCGTGAAAAAATACGTCCATTCGTTCGAACGCACTTTTTCACGGACAACGTGAAAAATGCGTTCGTCTGACCCTAGCCTTACTGTTCAAAGCATCCTCCTAACCCTACTGTTTATATTTTCTGTCATCTTCTGCTATGAATTAAAAACAAGACAATTGAAAAAGCAAAGGATTTCTTTTATGAGTTTAACAACAAAGCAGCAAAATGGATTAACAGATTGAGGATGACCAATTCCAATT
Source organism: Leptobrachium leishanense (assembly GCA_009667805.1). Taxonomy (NCBI): domain Eukaryota; kingdom Metazoa; phylum Chordata; class Amphibia; order Anura; family Megophryidae; genus Leptobrachium; species Leptobrachium leishanense. The sequence goes on along the minus strand of CM019075.1, from coordinate 61,781,547 downwards.
GACATGATGTAGATCAAAAACAACAAAAATTAAGAAAGACATCATTGATGTATATTTTTCTTCTTTGACTGCAAGAAAATGCCAATAAGGCTAGGGTCAGACTAACCCATTTTTCGCGTTGTCCGTGAAAAAGTGCGTGTGAACGAATGGACGTATATTTTCACAGAATACGCGATAGCGGTCATACGATGCGCATTTTCGTCCGTGATTTTGTACGGATCATCAATAAAACCCTTTTTGCGTCTGGACGTTATGTTGGCCGGACATTAGCAGCGTCTGACGTCTCCTAATCACACACACATGCCTCCTAGCGGACGCAGCGCACTCTGTACGTCAGTACTAGCGGTTTGACATTCTCGAAAAAATGCGTTCGTTTGCCACCTGCGTTGCGCAGCCGGACTTTCGTGCGGCCGTTCTTCGTATGCTGCCCAGCATTGGACGTCATTTGCTGCTAGCACGGCTGTGATTTAGTGCGGATAAACGCACGTTAATACTGCGTTAGTCTGACCTTAGCCTAAGGAGTCATCAACAATTTTAGTGGTATAAATCAAATTTGTAAAAAAAATAATCAGATTTTATTGTACAAAGAGGGATGTATGTAGAGGGATACAACAAGTAAATCACATAAGACTTGTACAGTATAAAGTAGGGATGTGACTTAAGTTATGGTGAAGGCCAAAAAGTGAGATTATAAACCTCCACATAGCAAAAAATGAAGTTCATAATTGTAGAAGACATTTACACATCCCAGCAATTCAGAGAACTGCTTCACCGAGCTCATGTGCTACATTCCCTATATGCAGCAAGGAACTATAGGTAGAACATGCAAACTAAGTGTCCAATTCCCCCCTTTTTTGCACCCTGGGTCTGGGAGCACAGAATGCTCCTTGCCAGTGCAATGCCATCCTAGATGGCTTTTTAGCAAAGGTCAGGTTATGCAACAAGTCACAGCTACTCCTGGGCAGCTGTTTTGGGCTCCCGAAACAGCTGTCCAGGAGTGGCTGTGACTCTTTTCATCATGGAGCCTCTCAGATATATAGGCTCATGTATCACACTTCTAACACTCTTATCGGTGAGTGTATAAACCCTCTTGATTCTATGTCTCCAGTCGATATGTAGTGTAGATAGGAAGGAATCCAGAATAGCAGTTGAAGGATTAAGACATATAAAATGACATATAGTTGTGTCCAAATATATATGGACCTAGGCACAATTTTAGATTTTTCAGGTATTTACCAAAACATATTCAAGCTATAGTTATATAAGGGACATGGGCTAAAAGCACACACTCTCAAGTTTAATTTGAGGGTATGTACACCCAAATTGGAGGAAGGGTTTAGGAATTACAGCTCTTAACAGTAGCCACCCCCTTTTTTCAAGGGACCAAAAGTAATTGGACAATTGAATCAAAGCCGTTTCATGGCTAGTGGGCTACTCCATTATTTCTTCATTAAATAAACAGGTAAAAGGTCTGGAGTTAATGCTAAATGTGGTGTTTGCATTTGGAATCTCCTGCTGTGAACCTACATCATGCGTTCCAAGGAGCTGTCCATGCAAGTGAAAAAGGCCATCGTAAGGCTTCAAAACCAAAACAAGTCCATCAGAGAGATAGCAGCAACATTAGGAGTGGCCAAATAAACATTTTGGTACATTCTGAGCAAAAAAGAATGCAGCGGTGAACTCAGGAACATAAAAAGGCCTGGACGTCCACGAAACAACGATGGTGGATGATCGCAGGATCCTCTCTATGGTAAAGAAAAACCCATTCACAACATCCAGGCAAGTTCAGGACACTCTCCAGGAGGTGGGCCTATCGTTGTCAAAGTCTACAATCAAGAGAAGACTTCACAAGATCAAATACAGAGGGTTCACCACAAGGAGCAAACCATTCATCTCCACCTGTCATTGGTCTACACTCGCACAACACACGCTCAGCCAACTCTCACCTCCAAGATTTCTCAAGGGCAGCACCAGTCCTGTGGAATGACTTGCCTCGCCCTATCAAACTCTCCCCTGACCTTCAGGCCTTCAAGAAATCCCTCAAAACCCATCTCTTCAGATTAGCGTACTGCATCACTGATGCAACTCATCCCTCTGCTCACCTACTCACACTTGATTGAAGCCGCTTCTATGGCCCCACCATTGCCAAACCACTGGCACTAATAATCCTGCTATGTAGTGCATTCCTCTGGTCTTCCTCAACCCCAATCCCTCTAGACTGTAAATTCCTATGAGCAGGGCCCTCTACACATCTTGTTTTCATCCTATGTCCGTTTATATGTATTTCGTTCCCTTTGGTTATTGTAAAGCGCTGCGGAAACTGTTGGTGCTATATTAATGATGACAATAATAATAATTCATAAGCCTGAAGAATAGAAAAGTCAGATTATACATTGCAAAAAAACATCTAAAAATGCCAGACCAGTCCAGCTAAAAGCATTCTTTGGACGGATGAAACTAAGATTAATCTGTACCAGAATGATGGGAAGGAAAAAGTGTGGAGAAGGTTTGGAACAGGCGGAGAGAGATCAGGAGAGGAAAAGATAGATTTGGGTGTAGTTAGCATATAGTTGATATTAGAAACCATAGGAAGAGATGAGGTTGCCAAGGGAGGCAGTATCGATTGAGTAGGGGACCCAGAACAGAGCCTCGAGAGAGGAACTGGGGTGAAGAGGCACCAGCAAATGAGAAACTTAACGAGTGAATAGAGAGCTAGAAAGAGAACCAGGAGAGAGCGGTGTCACTGAGACCAAGTTGATGCAACGTATATAATCTATATGCTGTTTATATTTTATAGAGGTCTGACCAAAAATGAAACCGGTATTAAGAGGGGAAATGTGTCAAGTGCTAAATAATTGAGACAGGAGCTAGGGCAATAAAAAATACCAACTTCATAGGCAAACAGGGTTATTCAAAGAGAATCAAAAAGACACTGCGCTTTCGGTGACTTTTCGTTCTCTTCAATTCGGTGCGATTTGGCGATCCCATTTCGGCAACCCTGCGGTGTATTCAGCAAGCACCACAGGGTCCCCGAATTGCAGGGAAAAGCTGTTGCAAACCCGACGAACACTCACCGCAAAACTTGACTGCAGAATATTATAATCAACGGTTTATTAGATATCGAATTAAAAGGGGAATATTTTTAACATTAAAGCCTATGGGATTCGCCTGAATAAATCTGCCGCATGAAGCCACCGAATGGCAGGGCAATTCGGCAACTTTTCACTGCTGTTTTTTGTTCTCTGAATAGACGAAGCTATGGGGATTTCACTGCTCTCAAACAGCCACCGAACAGGCACCGTATGTGCAGGCAATTCGCCAACATTTGGCGAACTGCCTGCTCTCTGGATAGCCGAATGACCAAGAAAGGTAACCGAATGCTGATATTCAGAGTTCGGTTACCTTTCGGCAGCCGTTCGATCTCTTTGCATAATCCTGTTATTTTTTACATTACGTGGACTGGTTAAAAGTTGAAAAATCTAGTAAACAGGGGGAAAGGTAGATAGAAGAAAATAGAAAAATGTGTAGAAAAATGTAAATACATATAAAAGTTATACAAAAAATTTATTCGATATATTGTGATCATTAAGTGTAAAAGATAAAAGTAAAAAGTCAAATTGTCATAAGTACAGAAAGTGAGATCAAAATATAAACTAATATCATGATAATGATGAAGAGAGAAAAAAGATGAAAGAAAAAAGAAGAGAATAAAAAATAATGATATAGCAAAAAGTATAGAATGAGAAGCAGTAAAACAGTAAAATATAATGGATATATAATAAAAATATACTGGTAAAAATTAAAAAATATTTCAATATATTTGGCACAGGAGATTGCACCCTTAATGTTCAGGTCATCAAATTTTGAGTAGCTCACAGACCATATCTATAAGAATTAACACAACATTATAATGACCCTTCTGTCCTACGTGTGTCTGTATGCATAACAAATGCTGTCTTCTAAGCCCACGTAAAGTGGATCTCTATTTCTGTGACTATTTGGTGTTATTGTCACTTCCAGCAGAGATCATTTTGTGAATCAATGAGGAAAGGAAATAGACTTGGGGATTGATGTGCTGGGAAAGTCTAGAAGTGGTGTTCACCTTTGGATATCATTAGTCGTGATGGAAAAAGGAGTGGCGTAGAGCAGCCAGTGATTTCTGTGGGGGGCCGTGGGGAGACATTACTAAAGTAAACAAGGAAACCACCTGATGTGACTAAGGTCAGATAAGACCCTCGTCACTTATAAAACAGGTGCTTCCTGTACAGTGCAGCGAGCCTGCTAAAAACAAACTGTATAGCCATCATTAAAGGCATTCCAAAGGCTTGAAACTTTATTCAAGTTTTTAGAAAGTGTTTACGGCTATTTTTCCGAATTCTATAGGATTATTCTGTAGATTTGCAAGTTTTACGTATGTATATTAAATAGATTTATCCCATTGGATAAATCAGTGGGTTTCCTAAGGCTAGGGTCAGAAGAAAGCATTTTTCCCCGCTAACGTGAAAAAGTGCGTCCGAACGCATTGACGTATTTTTTCACGGAATGCGCAAAAATGGTCAGACGACGCGCATTTTCGGGCGTGATTTTGTACGGATCGTCAATAAAACTCTTTTTGCATCTGGACGTTATGTAGGCTGGACATTAGCAGTGTCTGACATCTCCTAATCACGCACACACGCCGCTATGCCGCAGCTGCGCACTCTGTACGTCAGTACTAGCGGTTTAGCGTTCTCAAAAAAATGCTTTCAAATTCCACTTGCATTGCACGGCCGGACTTTTGTGCGGCCGTACATCGTATATTGGCCGTCATTGCCCGTCATCTGCTGCTAGTGCGGCCGTAATTATGTGCGCCAGAACTCACGTTAAAAGTGCGCTGGTCTGACCCCAGCCTTAATCACTTAACAGTAATAGGCAGTACAAGGAGACTGCCCGTAGAAATGCAAGGGTGCATTAATGCCAGCCGTGATTATTAACATCCACACACAATCAGGGGCGGATCCAGAGACTAGTCTCGGGAGGGGCACTTACAGAAAATAAGGTGTTTTAGCAGAGAGCCCGACTCACGAGAATTTACAGAGGGCCCGGCTCACAGGAGCTTACAATCTAGAGGAGCAGAGGGCCCGGCTCACAGGAGCTTACAATCTAGAAGAGCAGAGGGCACCCAGGAGCTTACAATCTAGAGGAGCAGAGGGCACCCAGGAGCTTACAATCTAGAGGAGCAGAGGACACCCAGGAGCTTACAATCTAGAGGAGCAGAGGGCACCCTGGATTTTACAATCTAGAGGAGCAGAGAGCCCCCAGCTCACACATGGATTTGCCCCCAGCTCATGGATTTGCCCCAGCTCATGGATTTGCCCCCAGCTCATGGATTTGCCCCCAGCTCATGGATTTGCCCCCAGCTTACACATGGATTTGCCCCCAGCTTACACATGGATTTGCCCCCAGCTTACACATGGATTTGCCCCCAGCTTACACATGGATTTCCCCAGCTCTCACCTGAATATTGCTCCAGGCCTCCAGCTCCGGCAGGGGACAGGGTTGACTCTGAGCCAGGGACCCAGATGCCGGGCAGCGCGGGAGTGCCTGCCCGGTCCTGAAGAGTCCGTCCTGTTGAGTGATGCGGCTGCGTGGCGTGCGTGCGCAGGTCACGCGGTCCGGCCAGTCAGGTGGTACAGAGACTCAGTACCACCTGATTAGCCGGACCACGTGACCGCCGGCGCCTGCACGCAGCCGCATCCCTTTAACAGGACGGACTCTTCAGGACCGGGCAGGCACTCCCGCGCTGCCCGGCATCTGGGTCCCCGGCTCAAATCTTGGGGGGGGGGGCAATTGCCCCGTTGCCCCCCCTGGATCTGCCCCTGCACACAATACAGAGAACACATTTTGGGGTATGCCCTTTTGTTGTTGTGGTTATAATCTAAACTAAAACAGTACCGGCTGGGTGGAGTAGAGGTAACATCACTGCTCTGCGTGCAGAGAGCCTGTGGAGACATGGGTTCGATCACAGCAAGAGCACCTCTCCAGTAAGTGTCTTTGGGCAAGACACCTAATGGTACATACTCGCCACCCAGGACATACTTGAAAACGAGAGAAATCTCAATGTATCCTTCCTGGAAAAAGCCAGGGTGCATATAATGGATTACTTGCTGTTGGAAAGAGATTTGCTCTTATATACAGTGTCTGCTCTGCCTTTGAGATCCACGACCAAGTTGTCCTCTCCATATAGTAGGGATGTGCGTTTTGGGTTTCGGAATTTTCACGAAATTTCCCGATTCGTGTTTTCGGATGCGGCCGATTTTCCGAAAACTTTTAGATCCGAAAATGGCAGATCCGAAAAGTTTTCCGAGCCGAAACGAAATATTTTCGGAATTTTCGAATGTACTTGAAATGTGTCAAATCGGAATTTATTGCTTTGAAATGAGGAGAACAGACGTTCCGAAAAAACGAAAATTTCCGAAAATACGAAAAGTTGATACAAAAAACGAGCTAAGTGACACGAAAATACGAAAAATGGTCGAAATTCCGAAAAATGTACACGAAAAACGAGTCGAGCCGAATCGAAACAGAAATCGGTCGAAACGAGCCGAATCAAAAAGTTAAAAAATCCGAAAAATCAGATCGAACCGAAAAAAAAAAATCGGTGCACAAGCCTACCATATAGTGCTGGTTTGCAGCTCTATTGCTACTCTATCAATTTATCTGCTCATTGGCATATCAAAATATCCGCAGACTGCTGTAGCAGCATAAATCCCTTAGAGTGAAATTTCTTAACCCCTTACTTCCCAAAAACAAACTAAAATGCTTAGTTTGTGGTTAAAAATATCTCTTCACCTCAGAAAGAGATCTGTTAATCACACACACACACTAAAGCAAACTTTTAACGGGATATTGTCATAATTTATATGTGTTCTGTTTGCAAGTATATCATAATTCGCCTTAAATAACACTTGTCAACATGATTTTTTTCACAAGAAAACTAGATAGTGACTCTAGTGCAGTTTGTTATCCTGAATTCAAATAAGTTATCTGAATTTTTCCATCAGGCATAGTTTTTTGTGACAGTCATAAACTTCTCTTCCTTCAAACGCTCCCTGAAAACATTCCTATTTAGGGAAGCCTACCACCCAACTCACTGACGCAACCATCAATCACTCTCACCTTACAGTCCTCTCCTCCTGTTTCCAACCCCAGCCCTCCCAGATTGTGAGTTCCTACGGGAATAGGGCCCTCATCTCCTCCAGTACTGTTTGTCAAATGTTGTTCAATGTATTGTAACCCTGTCTATACTGTGCTTATTGTACAGCGCTGCGGAATATGCTGGCGCTTTATAAAGAATAATAATAATAATAATAATAATTCTACACATCAGGCTTCCTTTGTTATGAGTTTTGTAAGTTATAAACAGTGAACATATTTTGTTAAATGTGGGAAAGTTTATGCAGAATGGGTTGGCAACAATATGCAGGCTTATTCATGTTCAAACATCTTTTTATCACATTTAGATATTGCATTGTTAAGGATAAGCAGACAGACAGTATTGAACTTGTAGTGAGCCCATCAACATGTGTATTTTGTTTCTCTTTAGGCAGAGTGTTTCATGCTGTATGTTGTTCTCATTTTTAGGTTTTATTACTTTTAAGAAAAGTTTCAATATGCCAAAAGTCAAAGTGTTGAAATCATACAGACAATTTCTGCTCTGTGTGTGGTGAAGTAACCTTGAAGTCTCAGAGGTGAAATTTCACGCCATTTGTAAAAAAGTTTTATGAACTTTATTTTGGGTGTAAAGCTGGTGACTTTGATAAAGACTGGGCACCAAATGTATGTTGTGTATCATTGGTTAGACTTCTCACTGAATGGAAAATGGTACACATCACATGCCATTTTCAAATCCTGATTTGGAGAGAACAGACGGAACATTCAACTGATTGCTGTATTTGTGTTTAACATTAGAGGAATCACATCTAAAGCAAAATATAAAGTTAAATAATAACTATCCCAATGTGCCATCTGCAATGAGGCCTGTGTTACATAGTGAAGAGTACCCTATACCAAAGTGTCCAGAATTCATGACCTAAAGTGATAACTCCGAAAATTATCATAAATCTTTTTAGGTAAGCCAAAAGGAGGTATATATTTATCATTCAGTGTTACGTAAGTACTAATTCTATAACAAATTTAAAACATGTGCCACAAGACACTCCTGCCAGTTGGAGAAAATATCAAAGTATATTTGAACTCAGCCTGAAAAAGACACAGGGTTATTCAAAGAGAATCGAAAAGTCACCGCACGTTTGGTGACTTTTCGTTCTCTTCAATTCGGTGCGATTTGGCGACCCTGCGGTGTATTCAGCAAGCACCACAGGGCCGTCGTAGTGCAGGGAAAGGCCGTTGCAAACCCGCCGAACACTCACCGCAAAACCCGGCGAATGCACACCGAAAACCTGCAAAAACATCTGGATTAACCTCGCCGAACACGCCGGAGAAACCCGAGCAGATGCCGATCACAGTGCAGAGCAGCCGGCGGAAAAACCCGACACGCAGACGAAATGAAGTGAAAAAAAACCCCGAACAGCAGTGAAAAGTTGCCGAATTGCCCTGCTGTTCAGTGGTTTCATTTGACAGGTTTATTCAGGCTTCAATGTTAAAAATATTCCTGTTTTGATTCGATATCTAATAAACAGTCTCTATGTATAGGTTTTAAACTTTTAAATTTGGTATGTTTAAGTGTACTAATAAAGGTTTATTTTAATGATATTAGAGAGTCAATACCTCTATTTGTTAGAGTAATCTTTTCTTCAATGCATTGTATTATTCCCTTTCTATTGGCATGTAGAGCTGAAATTGAAAGGCAATAATGCGGTGCAATTTGGTGTACTTCGCCAGTAGCAAAATTGTCTCATAGAGACCCATCGAATGATTCCTCTATGATCCAAATCGCCGAACAGCACCAAATTGCACCTTATCAGTTGAGAAATGTGTCTCAGCGCTTTTGGAGCTATATCAATAAAGTATAATAATAACTGTACCCTATTACCTGTCAATTGGCCTCCTGTGGTGCTGCTGAATCTATTTCCAACATCACAGGAGACTAATTGACAGAACAGTGCAGTTATTTATTTTTTATTATACATTGATATAGCGTCAACATATTCCACAGAGCTGAGGTGCAGTTTGGCGATTTGCCCCATACAGGGCCGGATTAACATAGGGGCTGATGGAGCAGCAGCTCCAGGCTCATGCCCCAGAATAGGCCCAGAGAACGGATAACTATATCTGCATTGATGGGCATTTGGACCCCTGTTTCTCCATTTTTCATAGCTACAGGGACACGTGAGGTATCACTGGAAAGGCCAGATCATGGCCTTTCCAATGATACCAAACATGACCAGGTTTTATATAACAATAAAAATAAAATAATATTTGTATATTTTTATTTTATTTCTAGCACAGCAATATTTTTCAATTATAAAGTGAACAGTCATGCTGAACTAATTCACCATTTCATTTCTCATGTCACCAACAAGTGTGGAGATGGTGGCACAATCCATTGTTACATCAAAAACCTAAACCGCCGCACTGCAGTGAAGAGCACTGGGGGACTTTGGACCCCTGCGTCACTAATCTTTACTCCTCAAAAGGTCAAGTGAGGCATCATTGGACAGGTCATAGTCTGGCCTTTGCATTAATACCAAACATGAACATGCAAAATCTTAAAAGAAAACAAAAAAAAACTTTAAAATTTATTTTTAGTTCCAAAGCGACGGCATTGTCCATTTGTCACGTATAAAATGAGCAATACCACTGCCATTACTCACCTTTTAATTTCCCAATCTGGGAGCAAAGTCCATGTTTTATACATGGTCATATTATTCATAAAACATCTTCCAAAACACAAGGGAAATATTTGATTTTTTTATTTTGTTTTGGTTAAAATTGTATATTTTCTGATAAAAATGCAGTAACAGGTTTCCACCCACTTTTTTTTTTTACCAAGAATTCCCTATAGAATATATAACCACAAAGCTTGGATGATAAAATGAGAAAAAAAATCTTTTACACGCTTTAAATGATTGAAATCTTAATGAATAATTAATCACACAGTAACTGCCTGGTTAGACATACCCGTACCCGCACTATTAAATAACCCAAAATATGTTTTCATTTCATTAATTAAAAAAAGGCCCACCAAAATATACAGCTCCAGGCCCATGGAGATCTTAATCTGGCCCTGGCCCCATAGAGGAATCATTCAATGCTTCTCTATGGGACAATTTCAATGCCACCTCAGCGCTGCGGAATATGTTGGTGCTATATCAATAAAGTATAATAAAATAAATAATAACGGCACCGTAATCTGTCAGTCAGCCTCTTGTGGTGCTGCTGAATCTATTTCAACACCAAAGGAGGCCAATTTACAGGGAATACGGTGCAGATATTTTATTATTATACTTTATTGATATAGCGCCAACATATTCCGCAGCATTGAAAAATATTCCTCAACCCTGAGGCGCAGTTTGGCGTTGTTCGGTGAGTTGCCGCATAGAGGAATCATTCAATAGTTCTCTATGGGACAATTACGCTGCTGCCGAAGACCGCTGAACTGCGCCGAACGGCACCGTATTTAACAGTCTATTGGCCTGTGGTGCTGAATAACAGATTCAGCACTGCGGCCAATTGACAGAGACGCGGTGCAGTGTGAAACGGTATAGCAAATCGATTCATTATATATTGTTTAGTTTCCTTCTGTTTTTGTTGCAATTCAGACGAAAACGATTCATTACTTTGGAAGTACTTCCGAAAACAAATAATCATTTTCTGATGAATTGCAATTCGTTACAAAATGAAACGCGCAACTCTACAATAAACTATGATTTAACAAAAAAATATATAACAACTCCCTAAACTATGTTGTAGACCCTTGTTTATTAGCGGGTCCCATTACAATCTCAGGGTTATCCAAAGAGATCTGAATGGCTGGAGAAAGGTAACCGAACGCTGAAAATCTTTCCTGGCCATTCGGCTATCCAGAGAGCAAGCAATTCTCCAAATCCTGGCGAATTGCCTGCACATACGGTGCCTGTTCGAGGGCAGTGAAATCCCCATAAAAAAGCACTGCTTCGGCTATTCAGAGAGCACAAACCAGCAGTGACAGGTTCCCGAAATGCCCTGCCATTCGGTGGTTTAATTCGGCAGGTTTATTCAGGCGAATCCCATAGGCTTCAATGTTAAAAGTATTCCCGTTTTAATTCAATATCTAATAAACCGTTCATTATAAAATTCTGCAGTAAAGCGTGTCTTTATAGATTTTTGAAACATTTTTTGTTATTTTTTTTTTTTTTAAATCCGATTTTTTTTTTTTAAGTTTACTTATTTTTTCTGTAACAGCCCTTTTTATTATCATTCCCTGGACCTCATATGTAAATTTCAGACATTTCCGCTCAGTAGTTTCTTTGCAAACAGCGTTTCACTTTTCAAACATTCAAGCAAACTATTTTTCTAATTTATTCACTGCATTCGTCTGCGGTGTCGGCTTTTTCCAGCGGCTTCGCTGCATGTGATCGGCTCCTGCTCGGGTTTTTCCGGCGGGTTAATCCAGATGTTTTTGCAGGTTTTCAGCGTGCATTCACCGGGTTGTGCGGTTAATTTGACAGGTTTGCTGCGGCCTTTCCCTGCAATTCGGGGACCCTGTGGTGCTTGCTGAATACACCGCAGGTTCGCCGAAATGGGATCGGCAAAACGAATTGAAGAGAACGAAAAGTCACCGAACATGCGGTGACTTTCTCGATTCTCTGAATTACCCTGTGTGTATTTTACGGCATCATAGGTCTGTGGTAAACCGGGCTTGCTGTATTATTGTCACAATGTTACAGCAATGTGGAGACATGATGGACCTGATGGGGAACTGCATTCGGAACACAGGCTATCAGGGAGCAAATAAGTATAGAGAAAAGTGCTATTATTCCCATAATGGAACGGTAGGCTTTCCATTGGTGGCTCCACAAGCTGATAGATGGTAAATGGTGCAACACTGCATAGGAGGGAGTGTTATGGTGTTTTCACATTGACAATTGGTCCACATACAATCCGGGAGAACTCAAGGGAAAACTTCCAGGTGCAAACCAGAGCGATTGAGGCATTTACTGGTCTAAAAAACCCAAATAAGGTGCAGTGAGTATTAGCTCCTGATGAAATTAGGGGTACCCTAGAATCCTTTTATCTGCCAGCATAATAGAGGAGGTTTTGTGAATTCCCACACACGCTGGTCACTCACTAAGCAGTTACATTATAATGGTGCAGCAGTTGGTGCAATATTTTAGCAATAGTACAGCAGACCCAGTATACCACAGACTTATGACTCTTTAAAATTATGGATGTTTATTAGTGGGTCTCAGAGGTCAAGTCGTAAAAAAATGAGTGTGGGAACTCACCAAGATTTTTGGCCCCCAATTAGGGATTATCATTTTGCACGTAGTGTAAATGTACACACGTGTATATATATATATATATATATATACATACACATACACACATATACATACACATACACACATATACATACACATACACATATACACACAGTATATTTATCTTGAATTTTAGCAAAAATATATTATAAATGACAATAAATATATGACTTAAAAGGGAAAGATATGATTACATACCTGACTACAAGCTTTATAGTTTATGGGACCAATGGGAACTCTGTTCCCCCTGGGAAAAATAGTGGAGGAAATGCATTCCCATGCGTTCCCACTCGACTTGATGCCTGGTGGGTCTCAAGGGGACCACAGTATAGTCTAAGGAGTGTTAGGTCATAGTTTACTGGTTGGTTCTATTAAAAAGAGACCTTGCCTAGGTGTTAAATTCCCCTCCTTTTTCTCGTATTAAACAATATGTCATATTGTGGTTTCAGGGGTTTATAGCTACCTGAAAGGTGGACTCAATGTGCTAACAATCTGCAATTAACCATGTACTAAATATTATGCTGGAAGTGTGACAGCAGCAGGTTACTCGGGGTGAGAGTTGAAATAATAGTTAGGGCATAAGAAACCTCATTTACACCTTAACCCCTTAATTTCAGGCTTGATATAGTGGTGGGTTTACTGGATCTCAACTGGTGACTAATAGAAATAATTGAGTAACCTAAACTGACACCACCTTCATGATCAAGTTATTAATGGGGTGCCAAGTTCTTGGCACGATTGTATGGAATTGTTTGTGGTATGTTTTTTAAATGTTTTCTGTTTAGATGTACACTATATTGCCAAATGTATTCGCTCACCCATCCAAATAGTCAGAATCAGGTGTTCCAATCACTTACATGGCCACAGGTGTATAAAATCAAGCACCTAGACATGCAGACTGTTTTTACAAACATTTGTGAAAGAATGCCTCAGCTGAGGAGCTGAGTGAATTCCAGCGTGGAACTGTGATAGGATGCCACCTGTGCAACAAATGCAGTCGTGAAATTTCCTCGCTCCTAAATATTCCACAGTCAACTGTCAGCTGTATTATAAGAACGTGGAAGTGTTTGGGAACAACATCAACTCAGCCACGAAGTGGTAGGCCACGTAAACTGATGGTGTGGGGTCAGCAGATGCTGAGGCGCATAGTGCAAAGAGGTCGCCAACTTTCTGCAGAGTCAATCGCTACAGACCTCCAAACTTCATGTGGCCTTCAGATTAGCACAAGAACAGTGCGCAGAGAGCTTCATGGAATGGATTTCCATGGCCGAGCAGCTGCATCCAAGCCATACATCACCAAGTGCAATGCAAAGCGTCGGATGCAGTGGAGTAAAGCACGCCACCACTGGACTCTAGAGCAGTGGAGACGCGTTCTCTGGAGTAACGAATCGTGCTTCTCCATCTGGCAATCTGATGGAGGAGTCTGGATTTGGCGGTTGTCAGGAGAACGGTACTTGTCTGACTGCATTGTGCCAAGTGTAAAGTTTGGTGGAGGGGGGATTATGGTGTGGGGTTGGTTTTCAGGAGCTGGGCTTGGCCCCTGAATGCTTCAGCATACCAAGACATTTTGGACAATTCCATGCTCCCAACTTTGTGGGAACAGTTTGGAGCTGGCCCCTTCTTCCAACATGACCGTGCACCAGTGCACAAAGCAAGGTCCATAAAGACATGGATGACAGTCTGGTGTGGATGAACTTGACTGGCCTGCAGAGTCCTGACCTCAGCCCGATAGAACACCTTTGGGATGAATTAGAGCGGAGACTGAGAGCCAGGCCTTCTCGTCCAACATCAGTGTGTGACCTCACACATGCTCTTCTGGAAGAATGGTCAAAAATTCCCATAAACACACTCCTAAACCTTGTTGACAGCCTTTCCAGAAGAGTTGAAGCTGTTATAGCTGCAAAGGGTGGACCGACGTCATATTGAACCCTATGGATTAGGAATGGGATGTCACTTAAATTCATATGCGAGTCAAGGCAGGTGAGCAAATACTTTTGGCAATATAGTGTATATTCCAATAAAGGTTATATTTTATTGTATGGTTTTCATCACCAACTTTGAGGGGACATTAAGTCCAGCTTGGCAGATTTATCCTAATAGTTTCAGTTCCATGTTTTATCAATGTCTCTTTTATTTATATTCTCTATTCATGTGTTTTTTTTGCAAATTAAAAGATTGTAGGTGAATATTTTAACAGGTTTGCTTTCTCGCTACGACCAATTGCAATGTGTGTATATAAAGAAAGGAAAATAATGGACTTGTATTTATTTCCATATTAGCGTACATTAGGGATCTTTTCTAGGATGCCTTTTGTACTCAACAAGAGGGTACACAACTCCTAAGGATTACAATCTCTGGGGAGCAACACTGCTAATGCAAGTGATGTTTCTATAGAAACAATATTATGTACCAGTGGCTAAGAGACTGAAGAGAAAGCCGGACACTTCATTAGGGAGATTAAGAGGCAGATTCAGTACAATTAGCACAGGTTGTATTCTTGAGGGAGGATTAACAAAGCCAGTAATAGCTGGTCAGTAAACAAACAAGATTAACCCTTGGCCTTGTCCCTGTTAGTATTACTTTGCTATTTGCTGTCTGTCTGAGTAGAATAAATCAAAGTCAAGGGTGAGGAGAGAAATTAAATAAAATATAAGAGTAGAGCTAGAATCTGCTATTTTGATTTTGCACAGATATTGTGTCACTAAAGTTCCGTTCCATATGAAAAAGCTCAGCAGTCTCTTGTTAAAGGCTCAAAAGCTAAAGTGATCCCATGGCTCATTAAAGAGAAAAAGGTGACTTTACAGAATAATTGGCAGGAGGCCTCTTTTTCTATAAAAAAGCAGCCTCTGAATTATATTTGATGAACTTCAAAGCACTTTACCTAGTCCCTTGTGTGTACATTTAGAGGCTTTTTAGATGATAAAAACATCACAAATGATACTCGCAACATTTTTAATGACCTTGCCACTAAATTCAAAGGCCTTCTAGTTTTCTTTTAGTATCCCATACAATATATATGGTTGGCGAAGACCAGATGTCCACTTAGAAAGCAATCAAATACTTTGGAAGTCCACTCATTTTTCTAGGACCCTTTTCCAAAGTTGTCCTTAAGCTAAGCACTTGAGAGATAATGGCTCCAGAATTTAGCATAATGTATGGGTTTGCTATTTCAACCGAGACTCAAAGTTTGCTTGCGACTTGGCGACTCCTTGCTGCAAATAAATGGTGTCTATATTTTATATAGGAGTCATCATTAATTTGCAGTTAGGTGATGAATAATGAGATACAGACATTATTCAACAAAGATCCCATAACACCATAGTGACCGGGCGGTTTTACGAAAGTCTGTCCGAAAGTACCCGCTGCTGTTTTTAGGTTTCTGTACTGTTTGTGTTTAGGTCAAACTTTCCTCTTACTCGTTTATGCAACCTACAAATATTAAATGGTCTTTCTAAAGATACCATTATTTCCATCATATCATATAATTTACTATAAAATAAAGTATGAAATATGATGAAAAAAATGGAAAAAAGCACACTTTTTCAAAATGTAATCCCCAAAATCTAAAACCGCCAAAGAAGACCTCAGCTAAATAGTTTTAAAATTTTGTCCGGAGATTAGAAATACCCAATTTTTATAGGTTTTTGATTTTTAGTCGATTCACTGCTGAGCCATTTCACCTCTGTGCGCTGATCTCATTTTGACCATTTTACGCTCATCATTTTTAGTTGCCTGCTTAAGACCTATTTTAGTAACCCCCAGACAATTAAAAAAAAAAAAAAAAAACATTTTTTTATTATTTGTTATTATTTTATTATTTATTTTTTAATTTTATTTTGCACCAAACCTAGTCATGTTTGGTATCATGATCAGGCCTTTCCAATGATATCAAACATGACCCTCTAGCTGCCACGGATCGGGAGATACGGGGATCCAAATGATCCCCCTATCTCCGCTTGGCAGCTAGGGGTTAACTGGCCTACTGACATACTCACACATATGGTGACAATGTCAGTGGGTGGTGGGTGACCCAGAGACTTGGCTGACATCCAAGAGGTCAGCCACTTCCGGGTTTGAATCGTGATGCAGCAACAGAGGTGTAATGACAGGTACCGCTGAAAAGGGGAGACTCTCCCCTTTCCAGTGGTACTTGTTTTTTTTTCTATGTGGAATGGTTGGGGAGGGAGAGGGCTCCAAAGGAGCCCATCCTTTGCTTTTTTCCCTCCAGGCACCGGGGGGCACCTGGCGATGATGTCATCATGCACATTGATGACGTTATTATGCCTGCCGGGCCTCCTGAAAAGGCGGGGCAGACTTCCAGCCTGCCATTCTGCTGCTGGAACCTGGACATAGAGAGGAGTATAGAGAGGGAGGGAGGGAGGTTAGGAGATTGTGACGTACATAGTACGTCCGCGATTGTTAAGGAGATTTCGCCATCGGGTGTACTATGTACATCAGAGATCATGAATGGGTTAATGAAGACAGCAGTAGAAACCATGCATACTCTGTGTGAAGCAGAACACTGAAATAGTGACCAGTGAATCCTTCCACTGTCTATGACTGATCCTGCTGAGTGCGAGCAGAGTCGCATTTGGCTCCATAGAATCCTATGGACTCCTGGATCTGATAGCTGCAGTGACTTGAAGTGGTGCTGAGGTTTTCCACACGCAGCTCACATGTATATCGGCTCCACCTGGCGATACATTAGATCGGTTAGAATACAGTCATTGATACGGACACAGTGTTTGCTCGAGCTGGATTTTTCCATTTGCGGCCTTCCATTAATCTCTAGGGCCCCTTAAACTGATGGGGTTAAAACATAATTTTGCCTTTATACATCAATGGTAAGACGCACCTTGAATATGCCGGCAATTTTGGGCACCTGTCTTAAGAAAGGATATTATGGTGCTAGAAAAATGCAGAGACGGGCGACTAAATTAATAAGGGGAATGGAAGTGTTTAGTTATGCGGAAACACTAACAAGCTTAAACCTGTTTAGTTTAGAGAAACGGCGCCTTAGAGGGGATCTGAACCTTATATAAATATATACAGGGCCATTGGAAACCATTGTCTGGAAACTTATTCATTAACAAGACTATACATGAGGTCACCTATTTAGACTGGACGAAAACAAATTCGGCCTAAAGCATAGGAAGGGTTATTTCACAGTGAGAACAATAAAGCTGTGGAATTCTCTGCCTGTTGAGGTGGTTGGGTCAGAGATTGTATAGACTTTTAAATAACGGCTGGATGACTTCCTGCAGACACATAGTATTAAGGGTTATAATATTTAATATGTGGGTAAAAGCTACTTGATGCACAGAAAAATCTGACTGCCATTCTGTGGTCAAGAAAGAATTTTTCCCCAGTGTGTTGCATATTGGCGAGCGCTTCAGACAGGGTTTTTTGCCTTCTTTTGGATCAACAGCAGTAAGTGATGTGTGAAAGGCTGAACCCGATGGGCACACTTCTTTTTTCAGCCTAAGTAACTATGTCAAACTGGAAAAACGAATTATGAAGATTCCATGGCAAGTGCTTATATAGAATTCTTGAGCTTTTCTATGTGTTTTTTCCCCAATGTGTACTTTGACACCTAGGCACAACCAAAAGTCATTTGAGGAGATCAAATAAAAGAAGAGTAATGGCTGTATATTAAAAACTAAAAAGACGCTTTGTAATCCATAGTTTACACTTTTGACCAATCTAAAGTGAGCCATCAATGTTTGTAACATTTTCTGGAAGTTTTTTGGTAATTAGGAAGTTTTGCACCACGGAGGTTATCTTGGAAATTAAAAGGGTCAAATGACAGTGTTTCACAAAGCAAGACAAAACTCCGTGTTTGAGGAAATGCTTTCTGCCTATTAAAGTTCCTGCCTTTTCTGTCCCTCACACACCGTCTATTCTTGGCATTTCCGACAACAACTGGTCTATTGACGTCAAAATTACTCAACGGTTGTTTTCAGGAAAAAGATGATTTGCTTTTGAATAGAAAGAGTTTTCAAAGTATCCCAAACATGGTGCGAAGAGAATGATGTCTGGAAAGATTCTTCCCTAATTGCTTCTCCAGCCAACCATCTCCATATTGGTTCATTTCAATGCCAAGAAATTAGAAAAATCCATAAATATTGTATACAAACTATGTAAGAGTGAATCCCAGGGTTACGAAGAAATGTTAGCGATGAAAAGCACCACACAGCTGCTCTTCATACAACCTTCAGAAAATGAATTCCTTCCTCTCTGATGTACACAATCATCTCCCCATCCCCAACAACCTCCTCACCCACCCTCCTTTACAGTTTCCTGCCCCAAAGGAACAGACACACAAAATTCAAAGACTCAAATAGCCGTCCAACTGACCCCGGGATGTTTTTAGAAATCACGTGTGCTCTGCAGCTCTTCCAACGTCAAAGCAATGCGAAAAGAAGACTTAAAAACTGATGTTGAATGTTAAAATTAGCAATCGCTACTCTCACAATGGAACGTTAAAATAACTTTGGATAAAAGAAAGACCGTGCCAAACAATCAGGGGCAAAAATAACAGGATTTATGCATTCTGCAGTCGATTTGCTTTCATTTTTTAGAATGACTTTTAGATTTGGAGTTGCTCAGCTGATACTTCGACCACAAAGAATAATTATTAAAATGGGTGTAAGTGTTGTTGATCTCAAAGGAAGAGAAGAGGTTATAAACAATGCAACCTTATTTTGCAAAACTTTACACTTCCCAACCGAAAAAAAAAAATACACACTCAGTCGGCTCTCGGCTGCTTGACACACAAATGTTTTTTGACCTCTGCACTCTTCAAATCCTGAATCACCGTTTTATATTCCCCAACCTGGAAATCCTACAGATAATTTTTAGCCTGCGTGATCTATTTTGAGGTGTCTTTTTTTCCCTTTTCCACAGAAAATTTGACTTTGGTTTTCCTTCCCTTTTATGAATAGCAAAGACTAGTCATACAGGACACTGGATTGGTATATCTGTCATCTTCCTGCACTAGACAGTCTGGCCTGGATGTGATATTATGTATAGGGACAATCAACATAGTCATAAACGCCAGAATACAAAGTAGCAGCACTTGCAACAGTATATACCTCAATTGTAGGCCACACATTGGAACCTTGTTACATTTTTTGTGAAGCTTGCACTCCATGGTGGATATAAAATATCCACCATGGACCCCAGCCTACTGAGGTCATCGTGCATGGACGCGATGATGTTAGTTGGCAATTAACCCCTAGCTGCCAAGGGATTTCCATATGACAGCTAGAGGGTCATGTTTGGTATCATTGGAAAGGCCAAAGCATGACAAGGTGGCATGTAAATAAAGAAAATAAAAATGTCTTTTTCTTCTTTTTTTAATTTATTAATGCAGCACTATTGTTCACGTTTCAACTATAATGTGGACTATGATGCTGCACTAACAAAATATTTTTGTTACTTACAGCTAAAATCACGTGTTTTCTCTGAAAAATACAGCAACAGGTTCCCATTTCAAATTTCTTTAACAAGCGCACACCATAGAAAATATAGATGCAAAGGTTCAGATAAAATGTGAAAAAAAGAATTTTACACGCTGTAGATAATTGGAAATTCAAATTTTTAAATTTTGGTTTTGCTATAGCATTCTGGCAGGACATGACATATTCATATAATAATGATATATTCTGAATCTGTCGAGTCTGCTGTAAAAAGTTATATACAATTTGTCTGGGTCATACAATAAAACATAACTTCAAAATCGCGTTTAAACATGAGCAAAAATGGTCAAAATTAGCTCTGCACACAGAGGTGAAATGCAACAGCAGTGAAGGGGTTAAAGGATCAGGTGCAGAGTAAAGAAACACAATGAGAATGACAGAACTGATAAAGCAACATTTTGGTACCCAGACAAGATATGAAAGGTGGAAATCACACCCCAGACTAAAACTATGCTAAGGTCACATCATGAAAGGGAGGGGACAACCTCTCTAAACAAACTTTAGATGCAAGCCGTATGTCTGAGTCTGCCAAATACCTGCGCGTCCGAAGGGGCAGAGCATCTTAACTTAAAGCTAAAAACCTCTTAATAGTTGGATTGGGGAGTTCAGGGGGAGTGGATGGGCAGTCATTTGTATTCTTAATATGCTAGATCTTCTGTGCTAGAATGATTAGTGTTTTGATACAAAAGTGTTGATTTAACAATTTTTTTCAGTATTGTATTATTTGAAGAATACAGAAATATATGATATTTTTAATCATTTCTGGCAGCCATATAGGGGGTGTCAGGTTAAGGTGGCGATGGAAAGACAAGTTCAAAATTATCTACATCCAAAGTGTCAAGTGGTGCGACGTGTGTTGACCAACCCTATTATATATTAAGAAATAAACAACAATTCATTCTTAGACCTTTTACTATACCAATGCTTATACATCAAGCACAAGTAGATCCGCTCTGTACTTCTGTTTTCCTTCTATTAGACTGATTTCTTACCAACCTTTTCAGCTATAACGCCTTTCTACATTCAAAAATGATGCATTTGTGATGCAGGGTTCAAAACCTACTTAGACCTTTAGCGCAAAAGTACGCAACAATAAACTTTGCAAAAACCTCCCTTAATAGACATTCTGGTAGTATCATGAGGATTTGAGTTCATTGAGGTAGAGGTTGCCCACAGGATCCTAAGATGCTCAACTACTATTCAAACTTTGCTCATAATTGACTTACTGGAATTAGTGCCAGATTTTTTTCTAGTCATAAAATGTCACATTTGATCTGTTCAGTGCAAAGAACCCTTTCCTCTGCTGCATGTGAACTCTCCTTTCTTCAAGTCTCAACTGATAACCTCTGTTCCCTGCTGACTTGTAATTTGGCTGTAGAGTCTGACTGTTACCTATCATTATTCCCATGTCCTTCTCATGACATCCACATCAGTATTCTTCTACCACCTCTCTCATAAAATGTAATTAAATCAGTTATCAATAAAGATCCTTCGTAAAATCAGGTTGATACCTACTAATAACAAGGTAGTTCGCAATGAATTCCTTAATTTCAGACATATTTCAAATAATTTCCCTACAACATCTGTGAATTAGGGATGTGCGTTTGGGGATGTGTTTTCGGATGCGGCCGATTTTCCGAAAATTTTTAGATCCGAAAATGGCAGATCCGAAAAGTTTTCCGAGCCGAAACGAAATATTTTCGGAATTTTCGAATGGACTTGAAATGTGTCAAATCGAAATTTATTGCTTTGAAACGAGGAGAACAGACGTTCCGAAAAAACGAAAATTTTCGGAAATACGAAAAGTCGATACAAAAACGAGCTAAGTGACACGAAAATACGAAAAATGGTCGATATTCCGAAACCATTTACAATTCCGAAAAACGAAAATTTCCGAAAATACGAAAAGTCGATACAAAAACAAGCTAAGTGACACGAAAATACGAAAAATGGTCGAAATTCCAAAAGAAAATGTACACGAAAAACGAGTCGAGCCGAATCAAAACAGAAATCAGTCGAAACGAGCCGAATCGAAAAGTTTAAAAATCCGAAAAATCTAATCGAACCAAAAAAAAAAAAATCCGTGCACAAGCTTACTGTGAATGTGGCAGGTTAGCGAGTCCTCTTCAAATATTGGCTTTACCCATAATTTCCTAGGCGTATAAAACTGTTTGACTATTTCTATTCTAAGCTCCTTAACTACCCTAAAGTGAATACAGACACTTTAGCCATTCACAAATAAACTTAAGACTTCTATTGGCTGTTCTCATACACCTACAGAAAAAAATACTGTTAAATCTTGTCTTTCGACTACAATCTGCTCAGAAATACATATTTAACAGTATTTGTGTATAGATACCATCTATCTACTATGAAACAGAGGGAGCTCCTTACTATTATTCGAATGAGGAGCTAGGTGTTTTTTTATTGGGAATGTGACAGTGTGATTAGGGGCAGGGTAATAAAATGACTGTAGTTCAGTTTAGTTAATTGAAATCTGCAAACATCTGTGAGAACTACTAGTCCCTGCATGCAATTCAGCTCCATTTAGGGTCAGCCAATCAGAGCAGAGGTTAGGCTTCCCAGCAGCTTCTAGGAGATCTGTGGTGAAGGGAGGGGCCATCTTAGAGTTCCATGCCATGCAGCAGGCAACCTGGACATAAGAAAGAGCACAGACATTTACAAACATCTTCAGATCCTGGAGTGGCAGTCGGTGAGCAAAAGGACTTGTTTCAGATTCATGTGCAGGAAAGGAATTGAGCTAGTTTAGTGATCAATGCAGTCGACATGGGTTCGATCCCGATGAGCACCTCTCCAGTAAGTGTCCTTGGGCAAGACACCTAACGGTACAGACTCGCCACCCAGGACATACTTGAAAACTAGAGAAATCTCAAGGTATCCTTCCTGGTAAAATCCTTTCTCAAGAAAACAAAAAAAATTAGCTTGTAACTCTATTTCTTTCTCAGTGAAAGGAGATTCCAAATGTAGTTCTTTATATTGGTTAATTTCATGTCTGTTTTAAGTTAAAATATATTTTGGCAGTAATGATATTTTAGAAGTGTGTGTTAGTGAAAATATGAAGCTGACACAGAAGTTAATGATTAACAAACTTTATGTGCAATGCATTTATACAATTTCTGTATTTCTTTCTGTTAAAGGTTTTTCACCTAATCATCTAGTCATCTAATCACTTAATCATCCTATTCAACTATTCATCTATTCACCTAATCAACTATTCAGTTTACGACTTAATCTACAGCTACTTAATATACTACCCAATTTACTGAAATTAAACATAAATGCAAGTGAATGAAGAGTGGAATCCAGTTATTTCCGACGATGATGTTTGAAATTCCTTTTCAAGCGGGGAAATTGTGCAAAAATAATAAAGCTTGACAAGGTGGATGGAGAAAGCCCTTTCCCCATAGGGTTAATTATCAGCTTACACCTGATTAAGACTGGCCTGCCTTTATAGATATGGTGGTTCCCTCTGAGAGGACAGTCTTTGTGCTGGGTACAGCAGGGAAGGAAGCAAACCCTAAAGCTACTAAGGAAAGTACATTTTATTTTGTTTTGCTTATTGGTAAGCGGCTTAGCTGTCCAATGTTGTGGTGAGGAGAGACAAATGTGTAGTTAGACTCTGCATAAGGAGTAGGCTATTGATTTATATTTGTTTTATTTTCTTGTTTTTGTAGTACTCAGCATGTACCGTGGCTGCCCAATATAGGAGAGCCTGAAGCACTGATCCGTGTGTCCAGTGGCTATATCACAGAGGGATGGGTGACTATGAGCATCCGGACCCATAGTGAAAGAGAAAGGCAAGTTTGGACTTGAATAGCTCCCTATCCCATGTGTATAGGTGATAGGCTGGGGAGACAACAGCAGGTCCCAAAATCTCCTACTTTTATTAATAGCTCCTTTTTCACACATGAATGGGGGCTGAAGGGTATACAAACATTATAAAGTTTATTTGAAATATGGGATTTAGTTAAAACATAGAAGTAGGTTGAAATCGCAATTTTGCATAAAGATTGCTATTCTGAGATTATTAAAAGAATAAAATAATGTAAATTTGCATATTTTTCATTCTATATGTACTCTTTTAATCCTTCACAGAAATATTGCTGGAAAGAACGGTTCTAAAAGCTAGATGGTGTCTCTTATCTGGCATTATTTCAAATGGGGTCTGCTTTATTGGCAGACAGAATGGCCTATACAGTAAATGTGATAACTATATACTAATGGTCAGAAATCCTATTTCTGGATATTTGTAGTGTAGTGAGCACAATCAGAATTAGGAATCAGGGAAACCACCAATTGTGTATTAAAACTGTATAGAAATGGTGTTTGATACTTTTTTTGTTTAGTAGTGTGCTAAGGCTTTAATTTATATAGCTTAATATTTCAGCTAACAGTTTACATATTTAATTTAAATTTATTAACAAGGAATTATTTTCTTCGTTACAGAGATTTGATGACG
This sequence comes from Leptobrachium leishanense, assembly GCA_009667805.1. Taxonomy (NCBI): domain Eukaryota; kingdom Metazoa; phylum Chordata; class Amphibia; order Anura; family Megophryidae; genus Leptobrachium; species Leptobrachium leishanense. The sequence goes on along the minus strand of CM019075.1, from coordinate 61,757,122 downwards.
CAGCTTAGATTGGCAATATATTCTTTCTTTTTCAAGATTTTCTTTTTCACTAGGGGGGTCATTCAGGGAGCTCTCTTGTTCCCCGCAGTTCCCTGCACTTCAGGGAATCAAATTTCCCCACCCTGCGGTGAATTCAGCGCAGAGTCCCCAAAGTGCAGGGAATAGGCTGTCGATTGCCGCCGCCAACCCGCTGCCGACCTGCTGTCCCGCTAAACATCCACCGCTGACCCACAGGAAGGGCAGCCAAACGCAGTCGACAAGCCAACGCACAGGTAAAAATATAAAAAGCAATACGATTGAAAGCGTCAAAATTGAAACGCTGCATGCAAAAAAAACTACTGAACGAAAATGTCTGGAATTTACATATAAGATCCTATAAAAGATAATAAAAAGGTGTGTTACAGAAAAAAGAAAAAAAAGCTTTTAACCACTTGTATTCAGCGCGTCCAGCCTAGTGGTGCTTAGGGTGCGAAGGACGCGCTGAGCATGTCCTATGTTAGCAGGCCGCGATCGGCCGGTATTTTGGCCGATTGCGCGGCCACCGGGGGGGCTGACATCTTAGCTGTCAGCCCAGTTTCCGGGACCCCAGACATAGGAATAGACGTCTATTCAAGGCACCCCCCCTCCGCCAGTGCAGGGAAGGTGCCTGAAAGGTAGGCGGGGAGGTCCTTTGGATCTCTTTCCCGATCTGTTTGGGGCACACATAGAAGGCAGGCACCGTTTGGAAGGGCACAAACTGCCCTTCCAAGCGGTGGCTGCCTTTAACTCCTTAGGGGCCAGATCGGGATTCTGCGCCAACAGATGCCGGATTGCGGTCCTCTCCTGGAGATGGCCAACATCTCCCCCCTCCTACTGGCGTCATCGCGCATGAATGCGATGATGGCAGTTCGGGAGTTAACCCGTAGCTGCCACCTACGGTGGAGATAGGGGATCCAACAACCCCCCTATCTCCCGATGTGTGGCAGCTAGGGGTTAATGTTCGGTATCATTGGAACGGCCAGGGCAATGATATCAAACATGAACATGTTAAAAATAAAGAGAAAAATTTAAAATATAAATTAAAAAAGTAAAAAAAATATATTTTTTTTTGTTTAATTTTTGCCGCAATATTGTTCCCATTTCAATTATAATGTGAACAATGATGCTGCACTAACAATTTTTTCTATGGGGGGTTTGCTAAAAAATCACGTCATTTTAATAAACAAAAATTTAAATGAGAACATTTTGTAACAAGAGCACCCCATAGAAAATATAACCACAAAGGCTCGGACGATAAAATGTAAAAAAAAAAACAACACTTCACGTTGTAGTGGATTGAAAATTCAATTTTTTTTGCATTTTTTGTTATAATACTCAGGCAGGACATGACGTATACATAGAATAATGATATATTATGAATCTGCAGAGTCTGCTGGAAAGAACGATATATAAGTTGTCTGGGTCGTATAATAAAATGTGAATTCAAATCGCGTTTAAACATGAGTGAAACTGGTAAAAATGAGCTCAGCACACGGGTGAGCTCAGCAGCAAAGGGGTTAAAAAAGGAAAACATTTAGCTGAAAAATGCCTAAAAGATCCTATAAAAATTATATATATATATATATATATATATATATATATGAGACTTTTTGCTGCATATTAAAATAATAAAGGGTTTATTAGATATTGAATAAAAATGGGAATATTTTTAACATTGAAGCCCATGGGATTCGCCTGAATAAACCTGCCGAACCACTGAACAGCAGGGCACTTCAGCAACTTTTCACTGCTGTTTGGTGTTCTATGAATAGGTTAACCATTGCTTCTCTGGGGGGGGGGGGATTTCACTGCCTTCAAAAAGGCACCGTACTTGCTGGCAGTTCACCAAAATTTGACGAACTGACTGCTCTCTGAATAGCCCCGAAATGGCACCGTATTGGGAAATTCCCTGTTCGGTGACATTTCGGGGCCAGATCGACTCTTTCTAAATAACACATTAGGTATAAATATTCATTGCAATAATTCCTGTGAAAACCTACTGAAGGAAATAAATTAATCCAATTAATATGACAGTTTTTTTTTTAACAGTTTAAGAATTCATCATCCCTCTTAAACAGTTACCCAGCAGGCACTCTAATTTGTCTAATATATCTCTCAGCTGGTTTCTCTGAACTGAAACCTCCTACCGCTCCGCTAATGCAGTCATCACTGCCAGGCAGTGCCTTCTATTACCTAAATCCTAATCAAATCAGTATGGACTGTGATTCTGGCGCCCAAATAAAAAAACGCTCTGTTGCGGAGAAAATGTCACCATTTATATTTTTGTATAATATGGTTCATGGTTGGCTTCTTAAAGAGGCACATAATTATTTGTATCAGTTGTGCCCCAATTATCCATGGAATCTTGAAATGATATTACTGAATTAATATGTCCGTATTTCATTATATTTTATTCTATTTCCCCATTGTGCAAGTGGTGGATGTAAAACTGTAAAAAAAAAATAATCTCAAAGCAGCAAAGATCCCTTTCACTAACAGCAGGATACCATTCTCTTCAATTTTTTTTTAAAAAATTCCTTCATCTCAGACCTTTTTTGTTGAGCACAAATATAACACATACACCCCTTACATTAATTGGGGTTAATGCATACAGTGACACAGCTACAAACAACACATGCATATAGTCATCTCCATCCAGAAAGCAATGATTTAAAAGCAGTTATCTGAAATGGAAAGATGTTATCTTCAAACAAATAGGCTTGTGCACCGATTTTTTTTTTTCGGTTCGATTCGGTTCGATTTGTTTGGATGTTTAAAATTTTCGATTCGGCTCGTTTCGACCGATTTCTGTTTCGATTCGGTTCGTTTTTCGTGTACATTCTTTTTTCGGAATAACGACCATTTTTCGTGTTTTCGGGTCACTTTGCTCGTTTTTTGTATCGACTTTTCGTGATTTCGGAAATTTTCGTTTTTTCGGAACGTCTGTTCTCTTCGTTTCAAAGTGTCTTACTCTATTCGTTTTGACGTATACTACTATGGTTTACTTTTTTTATACTTTATATCTTTTTTTATAATAAATTTTTGGTTTGTTTTTCGGATCCGATAATTCATTCCGTCGATACAATAATTCTGACGATTCTATCGTGTTTTTTTTATTAAAGATCCTTTCTTATGAATATACATTTCACAACTTTATTTAATCATATTAAAATGGTATGAAAGCCAAGGAACAAAAAAATGAACAAAACGATTTAAAAAACGCTAAACTGACCCGAATGCCACAAGAAACAAGTGATACGCATTTACAAATACAAAATTTACAGAATCAGCGATATAACCGATAATAGTTAAATATACGATGTCCAGAATTACCGAAATGGAACCGAAATCACGAATGGAACCGAAATCATGAATAGAGCAAAAATAAATTTCGATTTGACACATTTCAAGTCCATTCGAAAATTTTTCGTTTCGGCTAGGAAAACTTTTCGGATCTGTTGGTTTTCGGGTCCGACCCGATTCGGAAATTCGGCCGAATCCGAAGACACGAATCTGGAAATTTCGTTTAAATTCCGAAACCCGAAACGCACATCCCTACAAACAAACATGTTTGTAAATATAGTGGTATAGCCACTGGACACACGAGTCAGTGCTTCAGTATTTTTCTTTATATGGGCAGCACCAGCACATGCAGATTAGTTGTTTCAATAAAAATATAACAAAGTAAAGTAAAGCCTACTCCTCATGTGGAGTCTAACTAAACATTCGGGCCCCATCACCTGGTGTGAGCTAAAACACCATCACTAACGGAAAAATCTAGCAGGAGTCGATTAAAGTTAGCGCCTGACGACCCACCACCAGAACACCTTGTCTGCAGTAGTCCATGTACAAGGTCGTTTCGTGCACGCTAGGGAAAAGGTAAGACCGGGGTTGAGACCCAGCGCAAATGCGGTTGCGTACAGGATAGGACTGTCTCCAATCACACTGTCACAATATTAATATCTTTTTCCTTTTGTCATACCAATTAATAATTACATATACACGTATTTTATCTCCATTGTTTATCCTTAACTGAGTTTTTATACTGGGCTAAATAGAAAGGTAGCATAAAACGGAACTTTGAATGAACAGATATACAAACACTTCAATTGTAGATCAAAGGGAAAATATCAATAGATGACAAACATGCACAAACAAATAATAAAAACAGTACAACTATGGTGAGCATGTTAGGTAACATCATTGATAAAGCAATATCTCACTGATCCCAATGGGCTTATAATGCACTAGGGATGTGCATGATTTTTTTTTCGTTTAGTTTCGTGGTTTTTTTTGATGGTTTTTTTGTTTCGGATCATTTTGAATTGGTGATTCGGATCGATTCGGTAATTTGAATCATTTCGGCGATTTGGATCATTTTGCCGATTCGGATAATTTCGAGTGATTCAGATCGGTTGGTTTTCCGCTTTTTTATGAGTTATTTTATTTTTTATTGCTTATTTAAGAATGGGAAGTAGATTACTACCAATAGAATGTAAGTTTAACTTATTCATTCTTTTAGGATTTTTTTAGACTTTTCTTTGGTGAAATTTTAGGTTTTCTAACCTTTTTAAAGAAACAAGGCTTTTTAACCCATAGATTTCAATGCAGCATATGAATCCACACACTGCTGGGAAGTGCCTCTCTGCAGTATAATTAATGCAGCATATGAGTCTGCTCACTGCCGGGCAGCACCTCTCTGGAGATCCATTCATTGATTCGGATCGATTCATTTTTTGATCAGTTAGTTTTTCATTTTTTGAGTTATAATTAATGCAGCATATGAATCCACACACTGCTGGGAAGTTCCCGGCAGTGTGCAGATTCATATGCTGCATTAATTATGCTGCAGAGAGGCGCTGCCCAGCAGTGTGTGGATTCATATGCTGCATTAATTATACTGCAGAGAGGCGCTGCCCGGCAGTGTGTGGATTCATATGCTGCATTAATTATACTACAGAGAGGCGCTGCCCAGCAGTGTGTGGATTCATATGCTGCATTAATTATACTGCAGAGAGGCGCTTCCCAGCAGTGTGTGGATTCATATGCTGCATTAATTATACTGCAGAGAGGCGCTGCCCGGCAGTGTGTGGATTCATATGCTGCATTAATTATACTACAGAGAGGCGCTGCCCAGCAGTGTGTGGATTCAGATGCTGCATTAATTATACTACAGAGAGGCACTTCCCAGCAGTGTGCGGATTCATATGCTGCATTAATTATACTACAGAGAGGCACTTCCCAGCAGTGTGTGGATTCATATGCTGCATTAATTATACTGCAGAGAGGCGCTTCCCAGCAGTGTGTGGATTCATATGCTGCATTAATTATACCGCAGAGAGGCGCTGCCCAGCAGTGTGTGGATTCAGATGCTGCATTAATTATACCGCAGAGAGGCGCTTCCCAGCAGTGTGTGGATTCATATGCTGCATTAATTATACCGCAGAGAGGCGCTTCCCAGCAGTGTGTGGATTCATATGCTGTATTAATTATACTGCAGAGGCACTGCCCGGTAGTGTGTGGAGTCAGATGCTGCATTAATTATACTGCAGAGAGGTGCTGCCCCGCAGTGTGCGGATTCATATGCTGCATTAATTATACCGCAGAGAGGTGCTGGAGCATATGAATCTGCACACTGCCAGGCAGCGCCTCTCTGCAGTATAATTAATAATACAGCATGTGAATCCGCACACTGCCGGGCAGCGCCTCTCCACAAATTCTCAATTTACTATAGGGGTTATTCAGAGAGGGCAGAAATGTCACCGAAATGTAACCGGACACTAAAATTCAGCGTTTGGTGACATTTTCGGGGCAATTCGACTATTCAGAGAGTAGGCAAATTTTGGCGAATTGCCTGCACGTACGGTGCTGTTCAACGACAGTGAAATCCCAATAGAGAAGCAATGGTTCATTCGGCAGGTTTATTCAGGCGAATCCCATAGGCGTCAATGTTAAAAATATTCCCGTTTTTAATTCAATATCTAATAAACTGATTATTTTATTCTGCAGTTAAAAGTTTGTTTATTGATAGATTTTTTAGGATCCTGTAGGCATTTTTTGGGATTTGTTCAGCGATTGTTTGGCGAGTTTTCGGTGAGTGTTCGTCTGGTTTGCGGCAGGTTTTACTTGCACTCCGGGCACCCTGCGGTTGTACTTGAATGCACCGCAGAGTCGGCAAACTAGAATCGCCGAATCACCCCGAAGTGCAGGGAACGAAAGGGCACCTTTCACCCTGTAGGTAATCCTTATTTGCATTTGAATGCGATTGTGAATGAGGTTTATTATCTTTCTTATATATTTTTTGTTTCTTCCCAATAAGATACAAAAGCAGAGATTGCTAATTTTTTCCATAACAAGGTGAGTTATTTGTTCTGGGTCTCTTTCGGCAGGGAGTAATTTAATTTATTTTAATGTAATTTTTTTTACATGTGTAATATATATTTCATGTACAGTTATACATTTACTCCCTAAAATATATGAGACTAATACGACGCAATACTTGAAAAGAAATTCTAAAAATACGAGTTTTAAGATGTTGACAATTTAAAATCCAAATAACAAACAATTCTACTTGCGCTCAGGCTGGCTGGTAGGTAAATAATAACTCTTATCGTGCTCTGTGAGAGCTAGAACATGCTGTATCAAAAGGGGCAATAAGCAGGGATACTCACCTAGAATTTATTGCCACCTATTTAGCACTCAAAGAGTTAAGAGTTGTTTGAAAACATCATGGAATATTTTTCACATGTACCAATGGAACACGCATATAAAAGAATGTTCATTTTCCCATTTGTCTAATGTATTTCCTGTTAGAAAATATGGCTTTTATCTAAGGGCACCGCTGTGATAAGCGTATATTCTGCTTCCAGATACGGCATGCAATATATACGATTAGGGAGGCTAGTGAATTATCCGTGGAAAGCAAAAAAAAAAAAGGAAAAAGCGAAATTTAAGAACAATGCTTATGGTTATATATATATATATATATAATTTCTTGACTATATACATGGAGCCCTCTGCTTTGCACATTCATGAAACTTATATTAAAATGTAAAAGAATATCCACTAAATGAATAGTGGTAACTCAGCAACAATAATAAGTGAAGATGGAATAGATAGAAAAACTGTCAATGTTGTGAAAAGGTAATTTCATTTTCCCATTATGCCCTCTGATTACTGGAGTTGGGCTCGACATATACCGTACATACCTACATTATTGCCATTCCCTGCTTCTTCCCGACTACCACTTTTTGCCTCGATTTGTCTAAGCCGAATATAGTGCATGTACGCACAATCTGTATACTCCAAGCAACATTGTTGATATGCACAAATCTATTTGAGGTGCTATATAGGTAGTGAGTTTATTTTAACTTGTATGTTGTCATTTTATGTGTTTATCATGATCTTGGTCAGTTTTATATAACCTTCAGGGTTATTCAAAGAGATCCGAATGGCTGCCGAAAGGGAACCGAGAACACTGAAAATCAGTTACCTTTGGTTACCTTTCTTGGCCATTCGGCTATCCAGAGAGCAGGCAGTTCGCCAAATCCTGGCGAATTGCCTGCACATACGGTGCCTGTTCGGTGCCTGTTCGAGGGCAGTGAATCCCCATAGAGAAGCAATGCTTCAGCTATTCAGAGAGCAAAAGCCAGCAGTGAAAACGCACGTTAAAAATGCGCTAGTCTGACCCCAGCCTAAAAGAATAAACGGTTTAATAAATATTCAATAAAAAACAGGAATATTTTTTACATTGAAACTATTGGATTTGCCTGATTAAACCTGCCGAATGAAACCACTGAGGCTGGGGTCAGACGAACACAGTGCGAACGTGCATTCAGCTGCACTTTATCACGGCTGTAGTAGCAGCAAATGACAGCCAATATATGAAGTACGTATGACGGAATGGGATGTTGTCCGCCTGCGGGTGTGCTCTATCTGCGTGCCCCCGGCGCTTACCGCTGGCCCGACTACCGAGTGATGCGGCACTCGGCGTCTCGTGCGGCCTGGCGTGACCCTGGGGAAGGGTTAGCGGGCGGTGGAGGGGACCCCTGCGTAGAACCAGCCCGACCACTGAGCCACACGGGGCTCAGCGTCTCGAGCGGCTGGTTCACTGACCTTGTGGATGTGGGAGACGTCTGCGGAGCGGGCGTCCGAATATGGAGATCGGATCTGCCGCGGAGGAATATTCGGATCTTAGCGGGAAACGATTCGGATCTGGTTGCGGATGAATCTTCGGATCGGATTGCGGAGAACGTTACGGAACTCACAGAAGCGGCTGACTGTTCGGATCTTATCTCGATCCCTGGATATACCGAAGCGCGGTACGCGGCCGCGCCTTTCAGATCGGATCCCGGTCGAATATACTCAGACTCGATGACCTCACGCTGCGCCTCTGTCCTGATGCTCGATGCAGGCACAGGGTGCTCGATTCGGTTCGGATCGTTGCTGGACACCGCACCCTGAGACCGCGGGGGATACTCAGACAATGTATGCGGCGGAGAAATAAAGTCATCAGACGAGGCTGGATGCACTGGTAAATCTGAATTTATTATTCACATCTCAGACATTTATAAACTTTACACACTTATGAATACAATGGGAATCCCTGCCCGCCCATACATGACCCATTGGCCCTCGCTGGCAGGAGGCACCCGGGCCCCGATCCGCATTGGTGGTTACGAATCGGGGAGTTGCCGATTCGGACCGGATGGTCCGAATCGACCATTTTGCGATTCGACCGGATGGTCCGAATCGGCCATTTCCCGATCCGATCATTCTGACCGGACCCACGAGGCCCTGGGAAAATGGCGACGGGCAAGGCAGACAAAGGGAATTACATTGCACAACACACGGGGACATTTTTATTACGCCACACACAAATCACATCTATTAAAAGAACTCAAAACTCTGCGGGTGCCACAGCACCCAAGTGTCCATGGCCATAACTGTCACGGTGAACTGCCCCTGGCTGAGGGTGTTGGGCCATTCCGTGACACTCCTCCCCCTCCCCAAGATCCGACGCACCCGGCTGGACCCCAACGGGTCGTACCGGGGTAGTCGGGGCTCCCCAATCCCCTGGTTCCCGGGCCGACTGCCGCGATAACCCATCTGCGTTACCGTTTTGCGACCCGGGCCGGTACTGAATGGTAAAGTTAAAGGGTTGGAGAGCCAGGCTCCACAGCAACAGGCGGCCGTTCTCCCCCACCACGCGGTTGAGCCACACCAGGGGGTTATGGTCGGTCATCACAGTGAAGGACCGACCGTAGACATAAGGTTGGAGCTTCCGTAGGGCCCAGACCAAGGCCAGGCACTCCTTCTCCACGGCAGCATACCCCACCTCTCGTGGCAACAGCTTCCGACTGATGTACGCCACTGGGTGATCCCCCCCGTCGTCCCCCACTTGGCTTAGGACAGCTCCCAGTCCGAACATGGACGCGTCTGTATGGACAACAAAACGTTTGTTATAGTTGGGAGCTGCTAGCAGGTGGGCTTGGGTCAGGGCGGCCTTCAGTTGCCGGAAGGCCTGTTCGCACTCCGGGGACCACAGGACTTGGCGAGGTAGGGATTTCTTCGTCAAGTCAGTCAGGGGTTTGGCCAGGTCACTGTAATGGGGTACGAATTTCCTGTAGTACCCCGCGGTGCCCAGGAAGGCGAGGACCTGGGTCTTGGTCACAGGGGTGGGCCAGTCTAGGATGGCTTCTATCTTGGCAGGCTCCGGCCGTTGTATCCCGTACCCCACCCGGTGGCCCAAGTACTGTACTTCGGCCATCCCTACTTTACACTTCTCCGGCTTCAGGGTCAGGTTGGCGTCTCTAATCCGGCCCAGGACTGTCCCTACATGGTCCAGGTGTTCCTCCCAGGTCTGGCTATAGATGGCTATGTCATCCAGGTATGCGCACGCGAACCCCTGGAGGCCATCGAGGAGGCGATCGATTAACCGCTGGAAGGTAGCAGGGGCGTTCTTCATCCCGAACGGCATGACTCGAAATTGGTACAAGCCGAATGGGGTGATGAAGGCCGACTTCGGGGTCGCCTCCTCGGCAAAGGGAATCTGTCAATACCCCTTGCACAGATCGACCGTGGTCAGAAAATGACCCCGGGAGATCTGGTCTAGCAACTCGTCGACTCGGGGCATGGGATAAGCGTCTGTAATGGTACAGTCGTTTATCCGCCGATAGTCGACGCAGAACCTGGTGGTACCGTCCTTCTTGGGCACCAGGACCACGGGCGACTCCCAGGGGCTGGCCGACGGTTCGATGACCCCCAGCTCCAACATCTCCCGGATCTCGGCCCGCATGGACTCGCGGACCGCTTCCGGGAGCCGGTATGCGGGTTGCCGAAGGGGTCTCTGACCGGGCGTGTCCACTTGATGGATGGCCTGGTCAGTGTATCCCGGAAGGGCCGAGAAAACCCCCGGGTAGTCATGAAGCAGCTGCCGCGCCTGCTTTTCAGGCCCTAACTCCTCCCCCAGCTGCACCTGATCCACCCCGGAAGGCTGCTTGGCTACCCCCGGGAGTTCTACCAACGGGAATGGTTCCGTCTCCTCGGCAGCCGGCGCGCATATGGCGTCCACCGTCTCCGGTCGCTCATGGTAGGCCTTCAGCATATTGACGTGGAACGTCCGCTGGATTCTGGTGTCTGCGCAGCTAACAACCACATAGGTGGTATCCCCCAGCTGGGTTACCACCTTGTAGGGACCTTGCCAGGCCGCCTGCAGCTTGTTCTGCCGCTGTGGCTTCAGCACCAGAACCTTCTGCCCCACGAGGAACGAGCGACTGCAAGCAGCGCGGTCGTACCATGCCTTTTGCTGAGCCTGGGCCGTCTCCATGTTCTCCTGTACGAACCCCGCGAGTTCTGCCAAGCACTCCCGGAGCTTCAAAACGTAATCCAACACAGGAACCCCATCTTCCTCCTGTTCCCCCTCCCACTGAGCCCTAACCAGATCCAGGGGTCCTCTCACTTGGCGCCCATACAGCAGCTCAAAGGGAGAGTATCCGGTGGATTCCTGAGGAACCTCCCGGTAGGCGAACAACAGGTGGGGAAGATACTTCTCCCAATCCTTGCTTTCGTGCACAAAGGCCCGAATGAGCTGCTTCAGGGTCCCATTAAACCGCTCGCAGAGCCCATTTGTCTGGGGGTGATACGGGGCGCTGTGCAGCGCCCTCACACCACAGAGACGCCAGAGCTGTTGGGTGAGCTCAGCGGTGAACTGGGTACCCTGATCGGACAGGATTTCTCGGGGAAACCCTACCCTCGTGAACACCCGGAGGAGCGCGTCCGCTACGGTGTCCGCCTGGATGTTGGCCAAGGCCACAGCCTCGGGGTACCGGGTGGCATAATCCACTACGGTAAGTATATACCTCTTACCGGTGGCACTGGGCCGCGGCAACGGCCCAATGATGTCGACCGCCACCCGGCTAAAGGGCTCCTGAATGATGGGCATGGGGCGCAGGGGCGCTTTCGGGTGATCCCCGGCCTTCCCCGTTTTCTGGCAAACTGGGCAGGTGCGGCAATAGTCGCGGGTGTCTTCGCTAAGGCGGGGCCAGAAAAACGCGCGTGCCAACCTGTGCCGGGTTTTCGTCTGCCCTAAGTGACCTGCAAGGGGAATGTCATGAGCCAAGCGCAGAAGCTCCTGCCTAGGGCCCTGGGGCACCACCATCTGCTTCTGCGGAACCTGCTTCTTCTTGGACCCCTCCCTCGCGGTGTACCGGTAAAGCAGCCCATCCTCCCACTCTATCCTGTCCTTCCTTTGGTCGTCCAGGCCCTGACCGGCCCGATCCCGGTAGCACTGTAGCGTGGGGTCGGTCTGGGTCTGGTGGCGAAGCGTCTCCGGGGAACTCCACGGGGAAGGGAGGTCAGGTGGGAAGGGAGGAGTCGGGACCCGTCGGGGTATGGGAGGTTGTGGCGGTCTGGGGGGTTGGGGAGGTCTGGACGGTCGGGGAGGTTTGGGAGGTCGGGAAGGTTTTGGTTGGGATCTCACCTGGGTCCCGTTCGGAGTGCCCCTGCCGTGGCGTTGGCTCTGTTGCCTAGTGGTTACTGGGGTAGCTGCATCTGCGGAGTAAGAAGAGACTAGCCGCCCCAGGTCGTTGCCAAGGAGCACCTCGGCCGGCAGTTGCTCCAACAACCCCACCCTCACCACTCTCTCCCCGTTCCCCCAGTCCAGGTGTACCCGAGCCGTCTCGAGCCGGAGCACCTTCCCCCCGGCCACCTGTACTGCAATGGTGCTTTGCAGACGGTCGTTCGACTGAACCAAGTGAGGCCGGACCAGGGTAATGGTAGCTAGGCTTGTGCACCGATTTTTTTTTCGGTTCGATTCGGTTCGATTTTTCGGATTTTTAAAATTTTCGATTCGGCTCGTTTCGACCGATTTCGGTTTCGATTCGATTCGGTTCGACCTGTTTTTCGGGTACATTTTTTTTTCGGAATTTCGACCATTTTTCGTATTTTCGTGTCACTGTGCTCGGTTTTTGTATCGACTTTTCGTTTTTTCGAAAAATTTTCGTTTTTCAGAAAATTTTCGTTTTTCAGCAAATTTTCGTTTTTACAAAATTTTCGTTTTTACAAAATTTTCGTTTTTCGGAAAATTTTCGTTTTTTGGAATTGCACATTTTTCGGCATATCGACCATTTTTCGTATTTTCGTGTCATTTTGCCCGTTTTTTGTATCGACTTTTCGTTTTTTCGAAAAATTTTCGTTTTTTCAGTCAAAATGTTCGTTTTTACAAAATTTTCGTTTTTCGGAAAATTTTCGTTTTTCGGAAAATTTTCGTTTTTCGGAACATCTGTTCTCCTCGTTTGCCACATTTCAAGCCCATTCGAAAAATCCGAAAATATTTCGTTTCGGCTCGGAAAACATTTCGGATCTGAACTTTTCGGATCTAAAATTTTTCGGAAATTCGGCCGCATCCGAAAACACGAATCGGGAAATTTCGTGAAAATTCCGAAATTCCGAAACCCGAAACGCACATCCCTAATGGTAGCCCCGGAGTCCCGCAGCCCCTCAGCGGGCCGCCCGTTTATCCACACCGCCTGACGGTGATGACGACGGTTGTCGTCCGCGGCGGCTTGCACGGGGTCGGCCTCATGTAACTGCTCCCATTCCTCCGGGGCCTCCGGCCACGGGGTTTTGGCATCGCAGCAATGGACGGTCGACGACGGTCTGGCGGGCGGTCGAGTCGACTCCGATCGGTTGGGGCAATACTGCTTGTAATGCCCATCTTGATTGCACCCGTAGCACCGGACATTAGCCAAGTTGTTGGGCCGGCTGGTGGGCCGTGCTGCCGGCGTCCAGACAGCCGGTGGTGGGGGTGGTGGAGCAGGTAGGGCTGGTCGGGCGGGCAGGGATCGCTCCCCCCCCCGGACATCTTCCGAGTGTCCGTATATTCGTCGGCCCAGGTAGCCGCTTGCTGCACTGTCTGGGGCTTCTTGTCACGCACCCACTCCCGGATAGCGGAGGGGGTGTGCTCGAAAAACTGCTCGAGCAGCAGCAGCTGGGTAATTTCAGTCACCGACTCCGCTTTGCTACCCGAGAACCAGGTGCGTAAGTCCCGCTGCAAACGATGGGCCCACTCAACGTGAGTAGTGCCACTGGGCCGGCGAGAGTTCCGGAACTTCACCCGGCTGGCTTCCGGGGTCACGGCGAACCTGCTCAGCATCGCCTGCTTTACGCACAGGTAACTGGTGGCCTCTTCGTCTGGCACCGTGCGGTAGGCCTCTGCGGCCTGACCGGTCAGCTTACACGCCAAAATCCTCACCCAGTCGGCACGGTGCACTTCGTGCACTTGGCACAGGCGCTCAAAGTCCTGGAGGTAGCTCTCTATCTCCTCCTCTGCTTCCCAGAACTCCTTGAACGCCTGAAAAGGCACTTTGCGCCCGGTGGAACGGTCCGAAGGGGAACGGCTGCTCCGTCGGCTTCGCACTTCTGCCAGCCGCAGCTCGTGCGCCCGATCTTTCTCTCGCTCCTCTTCCTGACCGATTTCCCGAATCAGATTCTGCATAGCAGCCTCCGATGGGGCCGGTCCCATCATAGCGACACGCTGCCGCACCTTCCGGTGAAAATCGCTGTCATCGGGCTCGGTGGGGACGGGTGCCGGCGCGATGTCAGCAGGTAACGCTACGAATGCTGCCTCTTGATCCATCCTCCTTAGTTCCTCCATCATGGCCTCCCGGCTCTTGGAGCCCGGGGCGCCTCCCCGGTTCTCCAGCATGCCACGCAGGACGTCCCGCTTGTAGGCACCGTACCCGGTCATGGTGAGGGTCTCCTAGGGGTCTGCAGAGAGCTTATCCCACCGCTGCCACCAGTATGACGGAATGGGATGTTGTCCGCCTGCGGGTGTGCTCTATCTGCGTGCCCCCGGCGCTTACCGCTGGCCCGACTACCGAGCGATGCGGCACTCGGCGTCTCGTGCAGCCTGGCGTGACCCTGGGGAAGGGTTAGCGGGTGGTGGAGGGGACCCCTGCGTAGAACCAGCCCGACCACTGAGCCACACGGGGCTCAGCGTCTCAAGCGGCTGGTTCACTGACCTTGTGGATGTGGGAGACGTCTGCGGAGCGGCCGTCCGAATATGGAGATCGGATCTGCCGCGGAGGAATATTCGGATCTTAGCGGGAAACGATTCGGATCTGGTTGCGGATGAATCTTCGGATCGGATTGCGGAGAACGTTACGGAACTCACGGAAGCGGCTGACTGTTCGGATCTTATCTCGATCCCTGGATATACCGAAGCGCGGTACGCGGCCGCACCTTTCGGATCGGATCCCGGTCGAATATACTCAGACTCGATGACCTCACGCTGCGCCTCTGTCCTGATGCTCGATGCAGGCACAGGGCGCTCGATTCGGTTTGGATCGTTGCTGGACACCGCACCCTGAGGCCGCGGGGGATACTCAGACAATGTATGCGGCGGAGAAATAAAGTCATCAGACGAGGCTGGATGCACTGGTAAATCTGATTTTATTATTCACATCTCAGACATTTATAAACTTATGAATACAATGGGAATCCCTGCCCGCCCATACATGACCCATTGGCCCTCGCTGGCAGGAGGCACCCGGGCCCCGATCCGCATTGGTGGTTACGAATCGGGGAGTTGCCGATTCGGACCGGATGGTCCAAATCGGCCATTTCCCGATCCGATCATTCTGACCGGACCCACGAGGCCCTGGGAAAATGGCGACGGGCAAGGCAGACAAAGGGAATTACATTGCACAACACACGGGGACATTTTTATTACGCCACACACAAATCACATCTATTAAAAGAACTCAAAACTCTGCGGGTGCCACAGCACCCAAGTGTCCATGGCCATAACTGTCACGGTGAACTGCCCCTGGCTGAGGGTGTTGGGCCATTCCGTGACAGTACGGTTGCACAAAAGTTTGGCCGCGCAACGCAAACGATCGCATTTGTTCGAGAACGAACCGCTAGTACTGACGCACAGAGTGTGCTTCGGCGGCATAGCGGCGTGTGTGATTAGCAGACGTCAGACGCTGCACATGTCCGGCCAACATCACGTCCATTTGATTTTTTATAGCTCGGTCAAAAATCACGGTCGTAATTACGCACCGTATGACCGCTATCGTGCCTTCCGTGAAAAAGTGCTGCCGACTTTTTGACGGTCGACGTGAAAAATGCGTTTGTCTGACCCTAGCCTGAACATCAGAGCATTTCACTGACATTTTGCTGCTGTTCGGTGTCTCTGAATAGATTAACCATTACTTCTCTATGGGGGGTCCACTGCCGCCGAAGATCACCGTATTTCATTGGTAATTCGCCAAGATTTGAATAGCTGAATGACCAAGAAATTGTACCATACGGGGAAATTCACTGTTCGGTGTAATTTCAGGGCCAGTTTGGCTCTCTTTGAATAACCTCTTAAAGTCACCTCAGTGTGTAGGTGTGTGAGAGGTTAAATCGGGGTGTGTGAGGGGGTTAATTCAGTGTATGTGGCACAGGTTATAAGTGTAGTGTGTGTGTGGTTGTCAGGGTGTCTATATCTATATTTTAATTATATTTAATAATTTATTATTATTTATAAAATAAGCAAATTAATTAAATAGTAAATAAATATTTCAGTAATATCTAGCTTATTATTTTAATAATTTTATTTCAATATAGTTTATTTTCACTTTAATGTAACACTTTATTTTAATAATATATTTGGGAGTTTCTTTGCTGTGGAGCTTTGCGATACACTTATACATACTGCATATTGGTGTGGAGCTCTGTGATACACTTATACATACTGCATATTGGTGTGGAGCTCTGTGATACACTTATACATACTGCATATTGGTGTGGAGCTCTGTGATACACTTATACATACTGCATATTGGTGTGGAGCTCTGTGATACACTCATAAAACACATGCTGTCTGCTAAAATATCTAGAAATAGCTTGGTCTCTGGCTATGTGGGGTCTCATAACGGACCAAATCAACTCGGTCCTCATTTTCCTACAGAGCACCACAATTATGGAATAACCTCCCAGACATCATCAAATCTTCCCCCAGTCTTAAGTCACTCAAAAGCTCCTTACTAACATACCTCAATACAGAATGCACCTGTAAACATGTAACCTAGTGACTATATTTCCTACATATTTTTTCTGTTAATCTGTATATTTGTGGGGGGGGGGGGTTTTAATATCTTGCATTGTATTACTTTGTATTTCTGTAACTGTAACACTTCAATGTTCTTGAACCCAGGACATGCTTGAAAACGAGAGAAATCTCAATGTATCCTTCCTGGTAAAATCCTTTATAAATAAATAAATAAATCAGGAAAGGTCTCTGCGTACATGTAAACATTTTATTAAATTATATTGCAGAAGCAATATCAATTTATTGACCTAAGGATTTTTCAGAGCTCCTGAAGGGATTTTGCTCCTGTAATGCCAATAACTAAGTTTTGTCATTGACGAGAAATTGTAAAATTTAAACTGCAAAAAGAACACATGCATATTACACTATTTCCCATCAATGAGGTGAATAACGCTCATTCTTAATAAGCAGTAAAGAGAAATGGTTAATTTTTTTTCAATACAATACCTCCACTTCCCATCCCCACCCTATGAGAACAGGAAGTTGAAAAGGAAAAGCTTTTCTAAGTCCAGCAGCTGGGAACGAGGGATCCTGAAACAATATATACACCGACACTGACAATAAAAATCCCCCATCCCCCAAAAGAGGAAACAAGAGAGACACATCTACGAATAAACAGAAAAACACCAGCAATTTCTTTCTGTGGTCAAATAGATAGGATTCAGTTGAAAGGTTACCGTTAGCTGCTGGATAAATAGAATGCTGTAGATATATCATTTGTAACTTTTTTTACAAAGTATTCCCCAGACATGGAAGCATCATTCTAAGTTCATAAAAAATGGGGGAGGGGAACTCACATTGTGCTCAGTCAGCATATTGAACATAAAGAGAAGGGTAGTGCAGATTTTCCTGCTTACCATCTCCATGTAAGCGTCAGGAATGGAATATGGCCCCTGTTGTCTACTTTCAATATTATGTAAATAAACTGCCCCACTGGAGCAGAGAGCTTGGTCTCCTCACTTTTGGATCTGCTTGGCCCAACGTCTTGTTTTATGACGAACAGAACAGGGTAGTAACACACAAAAGATGGTAAGTGCCCACACCTCCACCAGAATCCCCGGGCTAGGCCAGATGATTAGCGGTTTCCCCTAAACCAATAAAATTCAAAGAATGTATACGTATCTGGTCGGCATGGCTCTGAGTGGACCAACGCATCTGGGTGTATTTTCAGGAAACTTCTCAGGTAACCCACACATTATTAACATCCCAGCATGAGCAGTGATGGTTCGCTACACAGCAGTCTGTGGCTTCATTTTTGGAAAGGACTCACCCTCACTAGAGGTGCCTTGACGTTTGACGGATTGCGTAACGCCTGATCTGCACAAGGAGATTTTTTGTTTTTGTTTTTCACCTCCCTTACAAATACTGTTGTGGCGAGGGATCTAGGTTAATAAGGTGTTGGTTACCTGAGAAGTTTCCAGAAAATACACCCAGATGCGTTGGTCCACTCAGAGCCAGTGATAGGGCTCTAATTTTGTGAGTGGAATAATTATATGCAATTAGACTCTATATACCGAATGTGATATACTACACCAGTATATGCTGTATTTTGTTTTGCTTCTTTATGTACCCATATGGATGATGTTATTATGGGAGCCATCTGAACCCGGAAGCGTCTCTGTTCGCACCGACCAGATACGTATACATTCATGAGGTAGGAAGTTGAATAATTTAGGCATAGAAGTTGTAAAGTCCTCTACGTATGAATGAAATGATTTTACAAGGAAACACGCAAGTCGTGAGCGAAGGGGATATACAGTAGAGTGTATGATGTTGACGTATCAGTGGGTGAGGCATTCACAATGTATATGAAGACTACAACCGTGATGACTATTCTTTTTTCCCTTGAGGATATAGAGGAAGCCAACGTGCACAATGGAAGAGAAGACAATGATGAATGATGGTTGAGATCAATGAATCTGCCAACATCGTTCAGAATGAAATGTAGGGTGGAAATACATGTTATATAGAGATTGATGAGGGACTTGCAGTAATCAAGACATGATATTAGAAATAAGTAAAGTTAACGATCAGGTTAAATTGTTTGTAATGGCTTTAGGATATTTTTCAAAGATATATAAACCAAGATTCAAAGACTGATTGGACAAGAGAATCAATGGATAGAATGGAGTCAAAGAGCTCGTGTTAGGATTTCACGTTACCTAGGCAAGCATACACCTGCCCTCATCACCAAACTGCAACTTTTGGTACTTCTTGAAAAGGTTTAGAAAGATATTGAAAAGAGAGAGCTGCCCACAAAAAAATAAAACTAGAAGAAGCAGGGTGCTCTGAACCCAGTGAGGCCGGTCACAACAATATCATATAGTCGAACAGAGAGGGTACCAGCACACAAGAATATTGCAAACTGGCTATTTATACAGGGAGGAAGCATCAATGTTTCGGTCGACGAGGTGACCTTTTTCAAGCCCACCTCAACCAAAATATTGTGGCATCCTTCCGAAATAAATTACTACTTTGCAATATTCTGGTGTGCCTGGTACCTGGTACCTCTCTTTTCAACTGCAATTATTTATTCTAAAAGTATAGATAGCACATAAAAACCTTGAAGTCTAATTTTATAAGAACTAAAATAAGTAAATGTTGCTGTTTTTACTTCTCAACCAGTAATGTTCTAACCTGTGTTATTGCGGAATGGCTTGTGACGCTACCGTCAGTTTTTCTAATTATTATTGACTCTAAACAGAGTCACTGGGCAATGGTCAGAGACTGGCAGTCATGCCAAGTAAAAACCTGGATAATGGCACAGTTGGTTCTAAGTGTGGAACATCATAAGTCGACTACTGATGACCGAGTCGTACGCAGGGAGATAAATACTCAAAAATACACAAACACATAACTGTGGAATAATATATATATTTATTATATATAGGCCACAGCTAAAAACTCCACACAATAAACCCACCACCATGACATAGCAATTCCCATAACAAAATAAAATAACCCAGTGCTGAAAGAGGACTCCCCACAACCACCACACACCTCCAAAACCAACCACCCACAAAAACTTTCCAACTCCCAACCATCTGACCAAAATTATCCTAACTAAAAAGGAACCCCTAGCCAGCACTGCCTACACGCCCCCGCCTTGACAAAGGAGCCCAACAAAACTAATACTCTACCGAAAAAACCAACCCAGGCCCAGGGTGGGGATTTTCACAGCTCTACCTCGGGAGAAAAAGGCGCGCAGAGCCTCTCCACACGCGCCTTAAATACCCTCCTGGTGACTCCTCCCACACCACTCCCGCTCAATCTCCTCACACGCTGCAAAACCTTTCTAGAAGAAATCCTCCCTGCGTCCTGGCATCAGCGGCAACTTAGGCTGGGGTCAGACGAGCGTAGTGTTCACGTCTGTGATTGCGCCTAAAAGTACGTCCGTGATAGCATGACAGAAAGCCCATTGGAGCCCCACACACGAAGTACGTCCGCACTGAACTGCGGACGCACAACGGCCGCGGCCCACTGACGCAAGGCAGGCAAGAACGTACAACCCCTAGAACGGCCGCACAAAGTGCGCTGCGTCTGCAACGTCTGCATAGCTTTGTGTGTGAGTGATGGAACGTGGTCAGACGGACTGCATTTATACGTCCAGCATTTCTCACGGACAAAATGGTTTTGCTTTTTATTTTATTTTCCCCCTACATCCGTCAAAATATACATCAGTGAATAAACGGACTGTGTGGCCACTACAAGTCTTCCGTACTGACGTACGTCCGTGTGCACGGAAGCACAGTCCGTAGAAATCACGCTCGTCTGACCCTAGCCTTAAGGGCCCTACGCCTTAGGTGCTTCAGGCCTTCACTACATCAAAATATTTTCAAAAGGGCACATGCAGTGGCAACTCTATGAACAATATATGGGGGGGCACATAAGGTACCACAGTCAAAACTGGGGGGGCGGCACTGATAATTTTCACCACTATATCATAGCACTGAAAAAAACAAAGTATCTAGATAAGATTCCAAAATACCAGAGTAATGGCGTATGTAATGATCCCTGGGGTGGGGGGGGCAGAAGTCGGGGCAAAGAATAACCAAGGGGGGCCCCTCCTTGCCCCCTGTAGAGATGTCTATGGGCTCGTGACTTATGCGACGCACCAGGACTATTGAAGAGCAAAAGCAGCCCCAAAAGCACAAATTAAAATATTGTATGTGTTACTGTACTTACAAAATTTGCGTTGTAATAAAAGCCTGTGAATATCATTAAATTTTGTGACTTTCCAGAAACAGTGACCAATGGATTGTGTCAATGTCACGTGCGGTGTCGGGTTAGCACCGGCGAACAAGAGAAGAATCCACGAGCAGTAATAAAAAAATGAATGCAACACAAAAGCTTGGTATAAAAATGCAGAAAATCTATTGGATGAACTGGATGAAAAACAAAAAGGCAGCAATCTGTATAAACAATAACAGTCCTTGGAAAATAATAAAGGATAATAAAGGATGATAAACACACAGGGTTATTCAGAGAGAATCAAAAAGTCACCGCAAGTTCGGTGACCTTTTGTTCCCTGCACTTCGGAGCTATTCGGCGATTCTAGTTCGCCGACCCTGCAATGTATTCAGCAAACACCGCAGGGCCCCCGTAGTGCAGGGAAAACTCGCCGCAAACCTGCAGAACAGTCGCCGAGCACTCACTGAAAACCCGCAGAAACCGCTGCAAAACCCCCACCGAACACACCGGAAAAACCCATCTAGCCGCCGTTCACAGTGCAGAGCAGCCGACGGAAAAGAGTACGCTTGAAAGATTGAAATTTGAAACGCTGTTTGCAAAAAAACTGTAGAACGAAAATGTCTGAAATTTGCATATAAGATCCAATGAATGATAATAAAAAGGGCTGTTACAGAAAAAAGAAAACGATTTAAAAAGAAAAAATCTTGAAGAATGCATAGAAGATCCTGGTCCATGGTCTGGGTTTCATGGCACGCAGGGTGCAGGGAGTCTGCATGGCATGAATGTGGGTGATCTCAGGTCCTGCAGGGCAGTCTGATCTGCTCAATGCACAGGGTATGGGCAGTGTGGTGCCTGACAGGGGATAACCTGCTGTCATATAACCTGTGGATCTCCAGCTGCTGCAGAATGCACCTCCCAGATTGCCCATTTATTTAAAGTTCATCATGCATTGCTCTGAAACCCACACAGGGTTATGTAAATGTGCCAGGGCATCCAGATTCTACCATAAAAGTTATGGGGTATCTAAATAAGTTATGGAACCCACTTAAAACCACTGTGCTGCAGGATTTCTGTAGGTAGATACCCAGGTACTATTTATACCCAGGAAGGGGGTAATAACTACCTTAATCCTGATTACTGATGCCCTGGCATGTGCTGTGGCACCCAGACATTACCTGTGCCATGTAGAAATCTATCTATACAGCGGAGACCTGACATTTCAATCCATACCCTGTAGGAGTATCTGCCTGGGTACTAGTACCATGATCTTATCTACACCTAGCAGGGGTATGTGGCAAGGTAATACGCACTGTACATTACTGTGAGTTTTATTGCTGTGGAGCTCAGTGATACACGCATACACAACACACATTACTGTAAGATGTATTGCTGTGGAACTTTGCGATATGCTCATACACACCGCACATTACTGAGAGTTTTATTGCTGTGGCACTCTGATACGCTCATACACACTGCACATTACTGTGAGTTTTATGGCTGTGGAGCTCTGTGATACGCTCATACAAGTCATATGTTTTTTTTGGGGGGGCAGCATTTCATCCATCACTCCAGGCAACACAGTGGCTCGGGCCGGCCCTGTTAGTCATCATGTGTCAGCTTATGGGGGCAGTATAGCCAACTGTAAGACAAAGATCTCCAAGAATGGCCATCAGAAACGAAACCAGCTTTGTGGTATTGCATGTCCCCATTTCAAATTACAACTATAAAGCACTACAAGGTCTCACTCACCTTGGCTAGAGCCTTTAACAACGGCTCAAATGTATTCCCCTGTGGCAACCTTTCTAGTGTGTGTTGCCCAACCACCGCCATGACCCTTGGGATATGGTCCGCTGATCGGTAGCTTCTGGAATCTCACACCTATCCAATAAGGGTTATGACACAAATGATCCAGCTGGTTCTAAGTGAGGCACATCACTGCATCAAAATATTTTAAAAAGTGCTCAAGACACAGCAATGAACTTGGACTATACACTGCCACAGCATAACTACTGCGGTCAACGAGCAACTCCATTTATGTGACCTTACACACCACCATCTACCCTTAAGAAATGTTTTTACTAAATTCACAGAAAAATTAAGATGTGAGTGAGGACATATACACATAGGGCACTATTACATTCTTCGCGCAAAAACGCATTAACGTGAGGGACAAAACCCTTTGCGCAGAACGTCGTATTACAATGTCCACGCAAAAAATGCGTGATAATGTTTAACGCGGGTGAACCTGCGCGAACCCTTTGCGAGCGTAATGTACTTTGCACGTCCTATATATAGCATTGTGAGCGCAAATGCGTTTGTGCGCTGGTGCGCTCAAGGTATTACAATCCATACGCAAAATTAAACGGACGTTTGCGCGCATAATTTTAACGTCTTTGAAAAGCTGGTGGTAACGGCAAATCTGAACGTCCTGGCCGAAACCAAATACACCAGCCCAAAAATAAAAAATACAGCAAAGTATAGTTACACATTCTACACATACCCAAACCATAAAATTGATAAGTTGTGCGTGTTTTTATTATTGCTGCAGCATATATACTCATATTGATTTTGACAGACGCGAAAACTGAACGAGAGACAATTGTGGTTCTTAATCCAGATTGGCTGAGTCGCGTGAAAAAAACAGTCCGCCCACCTATTTCTGTGCGCAGCGTTAATTTGCACACATTTTTGCACGTCTTTTTTTATGCGCTGTATTCTTTTGACGATGAAAAAATGCGCTCGGATTGTAATACCAGCGTTAATTTCCACGCGTTAACGTTTAACGAAGCACGCAAAAAAATAGCGCTGCGCAAGCGTTTTTGCGCAAAGAATGTAATAGAGCCCATAGTGAGCTATATTACATTCTTAACGCTAGTGATATGTGAGCGTTAACGCTAGGTTAAGTTGGCCGCCCATATTACATTCCGAACGCTAATGAGTTTAAAAACCCATTAGATTGCGCTTGTTTGCACCAGCTTAATGTACTTTGCGCTCATGGGGAGCGCAAAGAGTAATTAGCGTTAGGATTACAAAAGAGTATTATAGCACAGGGCTCAAAATTTCAAGTCCCAAGCTACTAGCCAGGCCTTAAGAGTTACTCGCCAGTAGTTGCCCCATATAACCCCTATCCTGCAACTGCATTCCCACTCGCCCGCATGTAATTTCCACTTGCCAAATGCGAGCAGGCGAGTGGAAATTTTGAGGCATGTTATAGCATATACAGGGTTATCCAAAGAGAGGTGAAAGGCAGGAGAATGACTGGAGAATGGAAAATTCTAGGTCAAAATATCCAAACCAGAAAAATTCTCCCATTCATCTCACTTTCCAAATTCGCTATTTTGACCTAGAATTTTCCATTCTCCAGTCATTCTCCTGCTTTTCACCGCTCTCTGAATAACCCTGATATTCTATACTTTCACCTGTTTTCTCCTTTCTTTTATTAACAGATTCCTATAATCCCCAGCAAAATATTTTTTCAATCCTGATTGTAGATTTAAAATGTGGAAATGTCGGGGGGGGGGGGGGTGAATACAAGCCACTGTAACCACATGACAGGCAGATAATCAGCATTTAAGGATGGAATGTGCAGAACATTGATTGATGGTGTCTTTTAAAGAGCAGGCTTCACTGTTAAGAATGATTAATGAAATGGTAAGAATGCTAATGGCATGCAATTACAAAGTAACGTTTAACCTTTTTCATATGTAAATGTAGATTATGCATTTATTTAAAAAAATTTATATATTATGCATTTATTTAAAAAAATAAATTACAATCTGCTGCCCTTGCATTTTCTTAAATCACTGATTTTTAGCAGTCTTGTTATAATCGTTAGATATGTGTTTCCTTTAATATTTGCTAAATATTGTACAATAATCATTATTAATGCTTTCCTGGGACCTAGCAACGCCTCACTTTTATTCCCAAATGTTTTCTGTCTTGATTCTTTATCCTCCCAAGCACACTTGAATCATTAGATATCATCAGTCCAAATATATATATATATATTAAGCATCCAGACCTGAGGAAAAGAGGAATCCTCTCGAAAGCTTGTCTTTTAAATGTAACGTTAGTCCAATAAAAAAAGGTATCACTACGTACTGCTATACTCGTGAGATTATATATATATATATATATATATATATGACACACACACACCAAGATTCTCCAGGGGACCCGCAGCCAGTATATACACTTCTAATTGCTCCAGTGCTGACCATCACCGAGGGCATACAACTCATCAAGAAGGGGTGCACTCCTGGAGTCTTTTAATTATCAGGTCTGTTCACTAAAACGTGAAACTCAGAAGAATTGTCAGAAGAGAACAATCTAGACAAAATAGTAATAGGCGACTCTACAGGGGGTCAAGGGAGAGGGCAATTGCCCCGATGGTTATTCCTTGCCACTCCTACGTGCCCCCCACCAGGGATCAGCATCCAGCTTTCCCCACTTACTTCGGACCACTATATCTCCATCCACGCGCGTGGTTGATTGAGGTGTCATTGCAAGGAGCAGATCTGGCCTTTCCAATGATACCCAACATATGTGTATGAAAAAATAAAATAAAAAATAAATAATTGTATATGACACCAATCGTGCTGGGTCAAGTATCCCGATTTATTGTCACAACACACATATTTATGCCTCGTGATACAACAGAAATCCCTCCCTGGTGTCTTGGACAAAATTAGATTTGGGACAGGTAATTGAATTAACTCTGGATACCAAGACACATTGAAAACATTCCAAAAAACAGAACAATTTGTTTCTACAAAATAATCCTGCAATCACAGGTGGATATGAATAAAGTAGATAACAGCTCAAACACACAATGGTCTGATAATGGGGCAATATTTGCCAAACAAGACAGACAATGACCATTCAAACCGATCACAGATCTTAAGGATATTCTATACAGAGGGGGGGGGGGGGTTGGAAATGGCTACAGTGACACAAAATCATATTATCCATAATAACAGTAACATTTAAACAGACAGTAACAAAGGTAACAATAACATAGTCATACATAACACATACACCCTGTATGTGTACTGTTGACCGTGTGGCTTGGGGCAACTTTTAGCAACAAAAGAAAGTAATTTCAAAGGAGAATAGATGAAGGGGGTCCTGTGACATGTATTATATGTATTTATTTAAAAAAATTACATAAATCTGTCATTGCTACAACAAATACCTACAGGTTAATTCAAAGAGAATCGAAAAGTCACCACACGTTCGGTGACTTTTCGTTCTCTTCAATTTGGTTCGTTTTGCCGATCCCATTTCGGCGACCCTGCGGTGTATTCAGCAAGCACCACAGGGTCCCCGAATTGCAGGGAAAGGCTGCCACAAACCCGCCGAAAACTAATCACAAAACCCAGCGAATGCACGCTGAAAACCCACAAAAACATCTGGATTAACCTGCCGAAAACGTCGGAAAAACCCGCGCAGGAGCCGATCACCCGCAGCGAAGCCGCCGGAAAAAGCCGACACCGCAGAGGAATTGAGTGAATAAATTAGCAAAACAGTTTGCTTTAATGTTTGAAAAGTGAAACGCTGTTTGCAAAAAAACTACTAAGCGTAAATGTCTGAAATTCACATATGAGATCCAAGGAATGATAATAAAAAGTGCTGTTACAGAAAAAATTAGTAAACTTAAAAGGAAATCGGAATTTTTAAAAAAACAAATATAGAAAAATGCTTAAAATATCCTAAAAAAAATCTATAAAGAGACTCTTTACTGCAGAATTTTATAATGAATGGTTTATTAGATATTGAATTAAAACGGGAATATTTTTAACATTGAAGCCTATGGGATTCGCCTGAATAAACCTGCCGAATTAAACCACCGAATGGCAGACCATTTCGGGAACCTTTCACGGCTGGTTTGTGTTCTCTGAATAGCCGAAGAAGTGCTTTTTTTATGGGGACAGGCACCGTATGTGCAGGCAATTCGCCAGGATTTGGCGAATTGCCTGCTCTCTGGATAGCCGAATGGCCAAGAAAGGTAGGTATGTGGTTGGACCCTAATCTATCCTTTGGCCCCCACATCGAAAAACTCTCATCTAAACTTTACCCCAAATTAGGTGCCCTGTACAGAAACAAATCCTGCCTGAGTCCCGCGGTAAGAAAGCAGATTGTACAGCAAATGCTTATGCCGGCTATTGATTACGGAGATGTAGTGTATGCAGCCGCCCCGCAAACACACCTTCATAAACTTACTACACTGTATAACTCATTCTGCCGCTTTGCGCTACAATGTAACTACATGACCCACCATTGTGACATGTTAAAACAGCTAAACTGGCCATCGCTAGAATCCAGACGCACCCTTCACCTTTCCAGCCTGGTGTTTAAGAGCATCTCTGGGAAGCTGCCACCCTACCTGAATAGACTGCTTCCCCAGCAGCTCCCTCATCCTATAACCTCCGATCCAGGACCAGCACCTTACTTGCAATACCACAATACAAAAAGACAGTGGCTCGGTCCTCATTTTCCTACAGAGCACCACAATTATGGAATAACCTCCCAGACACCATCAAATCTTCCACCAGTCTTAAGTCACTCAAAATTTCCCTGTTAACATACCTCAATACAGAATGCACCTGTAAACATGTAACCTAGTGACTATATTTCCTACATATTTATTTTCTGTTAATCTGTATATTTGTGTTGTTAATATCTTACATTGTATTACTTTGTATTTCTGTAAATGTAACACTTCAATGTACTTGAACCCAGGACATACTTGAAAACGAGAGAAATCTCAATGTATCCTTCCTGGTAAAATCCTTTATAAATAAATAAATAAATAAATAACCGAACGCTGATTTTCAGCATTCGGTTACCTTTCTCAAGCAATTTGGATCTCTTTGGATAACCCTGCATATGTTACTTTGTCAATTCTTTATAAAAATTGAGCAGCATGTGAATTTCTGGTGTCCGAAACAATACAAAATGAAACAACATATCGGACGTACTGAATAGATATTTCAACAAATTTTTGGTTCCGAAAGAGTCAAAAGTTTTTGACTTGCACATGCCTAACTTTCACCTAACACATACATTCAATACGTCTAGGTGCCTTGTAAAACCATTATCCATTCCAGTACTTTTAGCATTAATGTATGAAGCTCATTTCATAGAATCTTCAAGGCACTGAATCTCCTTATCAAACATTATCAACCATATAGGTCTGACCTTAAATCCAACGCCTTCAACATAGTATGCATAGAGGAAACTTAATTTAAAAGATCAAATATTATACATACCCCAAATACTCCACCCAATTCCATTCCATCGGTTGCATACAAAAATATCTGACCCAGAATGTTGATATTATTTAATAGGCTTGTGCACCGATTTTTTTTTCGGTTCGATTCGGTTCGATTTTTCGGATTTTTAAACTTCTCGATTCGGCTCGTTTCGACCGATTTCGGATTCGATTCGGTTCGGCTCGTTTATCGGGTACATTTTTTTTTTAGGAATATCGATCATTTTTCGTATTTTTCATGTCACTGCGCGTTTTTTGTATCGACTTTTTTTTCCGAAAATTTTCGTTTTTAGAAAATTTTCGTTTTTCGGAAAATTTTTGTTTTTTCGGAACGTCTGTTCTCCTCGTTTGACACATTTCAAGTCCATTTGAAAAATCCGAAAATATTTCGTTTCGGCTCGGAAAACGTTTCGGATCTGACATTTTCGGATCTAAAAATTTTCGGAAATTCGGCCGCATCCGAAAACACGAATCGGGAAATTTCGTGAAAATTCCGAAATTCCGAAACGCACATCCCTATTATTTAATGACAATCCTAACTCATACAATATAAGCCATTATAAAGAGTACTTTCCAAACATCCAGCAGAAAAAAAATCCTCTGGAAAGTCCTCTGTGGGTTTAATCATGCTGAAACAGGTGATTTGATTACCTGTGGAGACTCTCATTTTAGCGTTTGAACTATATTGAACAGATCCTCCTCTGCATTAAAATAATATTTGACAGTGTTTTTAGAGGTGTTATCTCACAATCTGTATAATGTGCGTGGGATATTCCACCCTGTTGAAACAGATTGTACCTTTTGTTCTAGATTCATGTACAATAATTGCTTATTTTCTAATACAACAATGAACTTTATCATCCATTACTGATTGACCATGTTGCGATTACCTTGATCCTAATGGATAATTACCAAGCTCACGGTCAATCACCATCATTGTGCCTACCGATATTCAAACTGCACCCTTATACAAGCACTGCCATATGTACATTGCTGTATTATAGAATTTATAAGGATACAGATATTATGGCGCTCGAAAAAGTATAGAGACGGGTAACTAAGAGGAATGAAAGATTTAAGTTATGAGGAAAGGCTAACAAGCTTAACCCCTTAGTGACCGGGCGGTTTTACACAAATCCGTCCGTTCGTGACCGCTGCTGTTTTTACGTTTCTGCGCTCTTAGTGTTTACGTCAAATTTTCCTCTTACTCGTTTATGTAACCCACACATATTTTACACTGTTTTTCTCGTCACTAAATGGACTTTATAAAAATACCATTTTTTTCATCATTTCATATAATTTACTATAAAAAATATTGTGAAATATGACACAAAAATTGAAAAAACACCACTTTTTCGAACTTTGACCCCCAAAATTTCTTATGTATCAACAACCGTCAAAAAAAATTAATTCCTTGGTAGTTTCTAAATTTAGTACTGAGTTTAGCAATACCCAATGTTTACATATTCCTCGCTTTTTTCCTTATTTTATGCAACAATAAGTGCAAGTAGCACTTTGCCATTTCCAAAGAGTTTATTTTCAAAACTAGTGCTAGTGACATTGTAACACTGATATCTTTCACTAATTCCTGAATAACCCTCCACATATACATATTTTTTTAAAGTACACAAATCAAGGTATTAAACTTGGGGTATTTTGACTCTTTCCATGCAAACCATTTTATCACAAATCTATGCCAAAGTTTGAGGAAAAAAAAGAATTTGGTGATTTTTTTTTTTTGAACGCAATTTAAGAATACATGTACTGTGAACTTTAGGTTTACTGCCAAAAAGCACCCCCAAAATATGTTCAGCAACATCTTCTGAGTAAATTGATACCACCCAAGTATAGGTATGTCGGGTCATTTGGGGCTAAAAGGCCTTATTTGGGGGGTGCACATTTCAGTTTTCCAACTTGGAATTTTCACATTTCGTCATCATGCACCCATGTCCTATTTGGGACATTTTTGAAGCCGGCCAAAGTAATTTACCCCCATCAAACCATATATTTTTAGAAAGGGCACACCCTGGGGTGCTTCAAAGAGTTGTATTTTAACACTTTCCATGCACTAGCTCTATGTCAAACTTTAAGGCTAGGGTCAGACGAACGCAGCTTTAACGTGCGTTTAGCCGCACAAAATCACGGCCGTGCTAGCAGCAAATGACGTCCAATGCCGGGGAACACACGAAGTACGGCCGCACGAAAGTTCGTCCGCGCAACGCAAGTGGCAAACGAACGCATTTTTTCGAGAACGTCAAACCGCTACTACTGACGTACAGAGTGCGCTGCGGCCGCATAGCGGCGTGTGTGTGTGATTGGGAGACATCAGACGCTGCTAATGTCCGGCCAACATAACGTCCAGACACAAAAAGTGTTTTATTGATGATCCGTACAAAATCACGGACGAAAAGGCGCATCGTATGACCGCTACCGCGTATTCCGTGAAAAAATATGTCCGTTCGTTCGACCGCACTTTTCCACGGTCGACGCGAAAAATGCGTTCGTCTGACCCTAGCCTAAGGTAGTCACTTTTTGTGTTATTTTTTCACACACATTGTTACTTTAGGCATGAATTGTCAAATCCAGTTATGGGTTACTGCCAAAAAACACCCCAAAATATGTTCAGCAACATCTGAGTAAATTGATACCACCCATGTATAGGTATGTCGGGTCATTTGGGGGCTAATAGGCCTTATTTGGGGGGTGCGCATTTCAGTTTTCCAACTTGGAATTTTCACATTTCGTCATCATGCACCCATGTCCTATTTGGACATTTTTGAAGCCGGCCAAAGTAATTTACCCCCATCAAACCATATATTTTTAGAAAGGGCACACCCTGGGGTGCTTCAAAGAGT
Source organism: Leptobrachium leishanense (assembly GCA_009667805.1). NCBI lineage: Eukaryota > Metazoa > Chordata > Amphibia > Anura > Megophryidae > Leptobrachium > Leptobrachium leishanense. The sequence continues at coordinate 61,726,185 of CM019075.1, read as the reverse complement.
TGTATTTTAACACTTTCCATGCACTAGCTCTATGTCAAACTTTCAGGTAGTCACTTTTTGTGTTATTTTTTCACACACATTGTACTTTAGGCATGAATTGTCAAATCCAGTTATGGGTTACTGCCAAAAAACACCCCAAAATATGTTCAGCAACATCTTCTGAGTAAATTGATACCACCCATGTATAGGTATGTCGGGTCATTTGGGGGCTAATAGGCCTTATTTGGGGGGTGCGCATTTCAGTTTTCCAACTTGGAATTTTCACATTTCGTCATCATGCACCCATGTCCTATTTGGGACATTTTTGAAGCCGGCCAAAGTAATTTACCCCCATCAAACCATATATTTTTAGAAAGGGCACACCCTGGGGTGCTTCAAAGAGTTGTATTTTAACACTTTCCATGCACTAGCTCTATGTCAAACTTTCAGGTAGTCACTTTTTGTGTATTTTTTCACACACATTGTACTTTAGGCATGAATTGTCAAATCCAGTTATAGGTTACTGCCAAAAAACACCCCAATATGTTCAGCAACATCTTCTGAGTAAATTGATACCACCCATGTATAGGTATGTCGGGTCATTTGGGGGCTAATAGGCCTTATTTGGGGGGTGCGCATTTCAGTTTTCCAACTTGGAATTTTCACATTTCGTCATCATGCACCCATGTCCTATTTGGGACATTTTTGAAGCCGGCCAAAGTAATTTACCCCCATCAAACCATATATTTTTAGAAAGGGCACACCCTGGGGTGCTTCAAAGAGTTGTATTTTAACACTTTCCATGCACTAGCTCTATGTCAAACTTTCAGGTAGTCACTTTTTGTGTTATTTTTTCACACACATTGTACTTTAGGCATGAATTGTCAAATCCAGTTATGGGTTACTGCCAAAAAACACCCCAAAATATGTTCAGCAACATCTTCTGAGTAAATTGATACCACCCATGTATAGGTATGTCGGGTCATTTGGGGGCTAATAGGCCTTATTTGGGGGGTGCGCATTTCAGTTTTCCAACTTGGAATTTTCACATTTCGTCATCATGCACCCATGTCCTATTTGGGACATTTTTGAAGCCGGCCAAAGTAATTTACCCCCATCAAACCATATATTTTTAGAAAGGGCACACCCTGGGGTGCTTCAAAGAGTTGTATTTTAACACTTTCCATGCACTAGCTCTATGTCAAACTTCAGGTAGTCACTTTTTGTGTTATTTTTCACACACATTGTACTTTAGGCATGAATTGTCAAATCCAGTTATAGGTTACTGCCAAAAAACACCCCAAAATATGTTCAGCAACATCTTCTGAGTAAATTGATACCACCCATGTATAGGTATGTCGGGTCATTTGGGGGCTAATAGGCCTTATTTGGGGGTGCGCATTTCAGTTTTCCAACTTGGAATTTTCACATTTCGTCATCATGCACCCATGTCCTATTTGGGACATTTTTGAAGCCGGCCAAAGTAATTTACCCCCATCAAACCATATATTTTTAGAAAGGGCACACCCTGGGGTGCTTCAAAGAGTTGTATTTTAACACTTTCCATGCACTAGCTCTATGTCAAACTTTCAGGTAGTCACTTTTTGTGTTATTTTTTCACACACATTGTACTTTAGGCATGAATTGTCAAATCCAGTTATGGGTTACTGCCAAAAAACACCCCAAAATATGTTCAGCAACATCTTCTGAGTAAATTGATACCACCCATGTATAGGTATGTCGGGTCATTTGGGGGCTAATAGGCCTTATTTGGGGGGTGCGCATTTCAGTTTTCCAACTTGGAATTTTCACATTTCGTCATCATGCACCCATGTCCTATTTGGGACATTTTTGAAGCCGGCCAAAGTAATTTACCCCATCAAACCATATATTTTTAGAAAGGGCACACCCTGGGGTGCTTCAAAGAGTTGTATTTTAACACTTTCCATGCACTAGCTCTATGTCAAACTTTCAGGTAGTCACTTTTTGTGTTATTTTTTCACACACATTGTACTTTAGGCATGAATTGTCAAATCCAGTTATGGTTACTGCCAAAAAACACCCCAAAATATGTTCAGCAACATCTTCTGAGTAAATTGATACCACCCATGTATAGGTATGTCGGGTCATTTGGGGGCTAATAGGCCTTATTTGGGGGTGCGCATTTCAGTTTTCCAACTTGGAATTTTCACATTTCGTCATCATGCACCCATGTCCTATTTGGGACATTTTTGAAGCCGGCCAAAGTAATTTACCCCCATCAAACCATATATTTTTAGAAAGGGCACACCCTGGGGTGCTTCAAAGAGTTGTATTTTAACACTTTCCATGCACTAGCTCTATGTCAAACTTTCAGGTAGTCACTTTTTGTGTTATTTTTTCACACACATTGTACTTTAGGCATGAATTGTCAAATCCAGTTATGGGTTACTGCCAAAAAACACCCCAAAATATGTCAGCAACATCTTCTGAGTAAATTGATACCACCCATGTATAGGTATGTCGGGTCATTGGGGGCTAATAGGCCTTATTTGGGGGGTGCGCAATTTCAGTTTTCCAACTTGGAATTTTCACATTTCGTCATCATGCACCCATGTCCTATTTGGGACATTTTTGAAGCCGGCCAAAGTAATTTACCCCCATCAAACCATATTTTTAGAAAGGGCACACCCTGGGGTGCTTCAAAGAGTTGTATTTTAACACTTTCCATGCACTAGCTCTATGTCAAACTTTCAGGTAGTCACTTTGTTGTTATTTTTTCACACACATTGTACTTTAGGCATGAATTGTCAAATCCAGTTATGGGTTACTGCCAAAAAACACCCCAAAATATGTTCAGCAACATCTTCTGAGTAAATTGATACCACCCATATATAGATTTGTTCTGTTGTTTTTGGGGTGCTACGCCAATCTTTGACATGTGCTTGTCAATTTTCTAATTTGACATACAGTATCTTCTTTGCTTATCTTCTTTTTAGGGGCCTTTTTACATACCCCAGTTTTATGAACGTGCATATATTTGGTAAGCTAACACCCCAAAGTATTGTAAATGGAGTGTTTTTATGCTATGGATGCATCCGTTTGCTCCAAACAAATTGGATACAGTTTGTGGTCATTTTTCATTTTCACACCCACATCAGTTTTTGACTGTGATTTAGGAGACACTGTTTGTTACTGCATGAAAACTCTCCAGGTTGTTTTCTGCAAGGTCTCCTGAGTACACCCATGCCCCCCATGCATAGTTTTGCCAGGATTTTGGGAAGGTTCAAATACAATTTTTATGACTTTGTCATTGGAGTTGAAATTGAGATTATTTCTTCAGCTAGGCCTAGCTTTGGTTTTGGGTCTACCGCATACCCCAGTTTGAATTATTGCCAGAAAATTGTTTTTATTTGTTATGTTGACACCCCAAGGTATTGCATATGGAGTGCTTTGATGCCATGGATGCAACGGTTTTAGCCCAAAACATTTGAGAAGGTGTGTGGTGTAATTTTTCAATTTTCAGATTTTCACACCCAATCAGTTTTGGACTGTGATTTAGGAGACACGGTTGTTTGTTACTGCATGAAAACTCTCCAGGTTGTTTTCTGCAAGGTCTCCTGAGTACACCCATGCCCCCCATGCATAGGTTTGCCAGGATTTTGGGAAGGTTCAAATACAATTTTTATGACTTTGTCATTGGAGTTGAAATTTAGATTATTTCTTCAGCTAGGCCTAGCTTTGGTTTTGGGTCTACCGCATACCCCAGTTTGAATTATTGCCAGAAAATTGTTTATATTTGTTATGTTGACACCCCAAGGTATTGCATATGGAGTGCTTTGATGCCATGGATGCAACGGTTTTAGCCCAAAACATTTGAGAAGGTGTGTGGCGGTAATTTTTCAATTTTTTATTTTTACGCCCACATTAGATTTGGACTGTGATTTAGGAGACACGGTTGTTTGTTACTGCATGAAAACTCTCCAGGTTGTTTTCTGCAAGGTCTCCTGAGTACACCCATGCCCCCCATGCATAGGTGTGCAAAGATTTTGGCAAAATACAGCACCAATTGTAGAACATAAAATGGTACGAATAAAATGTAAAAGTCTGGAGCAGTAAAAGAAAAAAAAAAACTAAACTGAACTAACTAACTGGAGTGTGAGAAAAAATAGAAAGGAAAAAAAAAATCACAGATCACGCACAGTGTGATATAGCTTGAAACAGTCCCCAAGACACAGACCGGGTTGTCCAGGGCATTCTGGGCAGTAAAAGATTGTGTCTCTCTCTGCCCCCCTCTTGAAACACACCCTGCACCTTTTTTGGGGTTTCTGTTTGCCCTCAGTAGGGGGGATTTTATAAATAAAATGCGTAGCCCCAACTCTGTCCCCCATCACCGCCCGGGGAGCAGGTGCATCCTGGTACAAAAGCCCCGAAATGACCTGGAAAAACTGTAAAAAGGACAGCGTCACTCCGGTTTGCCTTTTTGCAGAGCAAAAAGGCATTGTGGGTTGCAATTTGCATCAGGTAAATTGCAACCTTTTTGTACCAGGCCCTTGACTTCCGCATAATCTGGTAGGGCGCAGCTGATCTGCCAGATCAACCCCACCCATATGCCGGTTATAGGCTTTGATGCACACTGGTTTCCTGATGCGCTCAGCTCTGCCACGTACAGAGACCTCCACAGACCTCTCAGTGTGGATGGTGGATAGAAGGTATACATCCTTCTTGTCTCTGTACTTGACCGCCAACAGCTGCTCTTGGCGCAGAGCTGAGGTCTCCCCCCTTTTTAGCGCCGGTGCGGACAAGCTGTGCTGGGAAACCTACGCGGTTCTTGCGAACAGTACCGCATGCTGCTGTATCAAAGCAATACAGCAGCTTGAACAAAGGGACACTTGTAAAAATTATCAACATACAAGTGGTACCCTTTGTTCATCAGGGGAAAAAGTAGGTCCCACACAATCTTGCCACTGGTTCCCATGTGTTCTGGGCAACCTGGAGGGTCAAGGCTACTATCCTTTCCCTCGTACACCCGGAAGGCCTGAGTATACCCACTCTCGCTGTCACAGAGCTTATACACCTTCACTCCATACCTGGAGGAATATACTGCTTGAATCCCAGCCTTCCTTTGTATTTCATTAGGGATTCATCCACGCAGATATTCCTTCCAGGTGTATAAGCCTCTGCAAACCTGGCGGCGAAGTGGGTAATCAGGGGACGGATTTTATACAGCCTGTCAAAATGGGGATGCTCTCTAGGAGGGCACAGGCTGTTGTCACTGAAGTGCATGAAACGCAAAATGTTTTCATACCTTCTACGTGACATTGATTGGGGTAAATGGGGTAGAGCAGATGGGGCTACTGCTCCAGTAGGAGCGAATTGAGGGCTTCTTTATGATGCCATCAGCATAGTAAAGTGCCCAGAATTTCAGAAATTCTGGCACATCTAGCGGGGTCCATTGCTGCTTGCCAAGTAGGAGTCTGGCTTCGCAGCACAATGCTGATGGGCATACAGATTTGATTGGCCACGATGTGGCCCAACAAATCATCCCCCATAAACACCTGCAAAAACTGTGTGGCGGTAAATCCTGCAACATCAATATTGATGCCAGGATTTGCCGTGAAAGGAGGGATATCTGGCCTCTGGCGATGAGGCACTACCCACTCCTCAGCTGGAGCTGTGCGTCTCCTGCTGGCAGGTGGTGACCCAGGATCTGCATCAGAAACTCACTAGATACATCAGCCAGCGTAGATGATGTATCTAGCGACGTCTCTGAGCAGTTGGCGGGGTCAAAATCAGGGTCAGAGTCTGACGCAGATGCCTCAGATTTGATGCCAGGATGGCATATGCCTCCTCGGCGCTGTACACCCTCTCAGACATTATATATAATAGATTATAAAATTTTATAATTATTATATATAATAAGCGGATTGTTGGTTCTTAGAAGAACCGTTGGGTTTCACAAGAAAATACAAATAAACACCTAAATCTCTCTAAATCACTCTAAACCTGCCTCAATTCTTCTAAATCTCCCTAAAATCTCTCTAAATCTGCCTCAATTTTTCTAATCTCACTAAATCTCACTAAAATCTCTAACCTGTCAAATCTGATCTCTCTCTCTCTCGCTCAACAAAACACAAGTGAGGAGAGGGAGGGAGAATCACAGAGGTCAGAGCCAATATTTACAAAATATTGACCTGACCTGACAAATTAGAAATTTTATTTTGATTTTTTCTAACTTCTGATTGGATGTTGCTAGCCTGCCTCTCTGATGAGGCAGGCTAGGAACATCCCACTCAGCCCCAAGATGACCCTGCCCTTAGAAGGGCAGCGCCATCTTGGCTGTCAGTTTTCTTTTCTTTTATTCATTTTTATTTATTTTTATTTTATTTTTTCTTCTTTTTTTACACTTTTTTTACTCTGCTGGGTGCCTTGATCCCTCGAGGCACCCAGCAGAGCACCTGATCACTCATGTGATCTTTTTGTACTGAGTGCCACGATACCTCGTGGCACTCAGTACTTCCTGCCGCTACCGGAAGTGATCGCTCGGGAGCGATCACTTAGCGGACCGGCGGCAGGTAAGCATATTGCAAGGATGCCTCGATGTCGAGGCATCCCTGCAATATACACAGAGCAGCTGGAAGCGATACCGATCGCTTCCAGCGCTCTTTAGAAGTGCCGGCACCTCTCCGGTAAAACCGGATGTAGATCGCTCCCGGGGAGCGATCACATGGTGCCCGGCACTTCTCACCGCCATTGCACGGATGCCTGGACTCCCAGGCATCCTGCAATGGCGTTTGAGCTGCTGGAAGCGATCCGATCGCTTCCAGCGCTCAAAAAACCCCAGGACGTACCATGTACGTCAGCGGGTCTAAGAGAGACCCGCTGCAATGACGTACATGGTACGTCCGCGGTCGGGAAGGGGTTAAACCTGTTTAGTTTAGAGAAACGGCGCCTTAGAGGGGATCTGATAACTTTATATAAATATATACATGGCCATTATAAACCATTGTCTGGAAACCTATTGATTAATAGGACTATACACAGGACACAAGGTCACCCATTTAGACTGGACGAAAGGAAATTTGGCCTAAAGCATAGGAAGGGTTATTTTACGGTTTGAACAATAAAGCTGTGTAATTCTCTGCCTGTTGAGGTGGTTGGGTCAGAAACTGTATAGACTTTTAAACTACGACTGGATGACTTCCTGCAAAAACATATTAATGCTATAATATTTAATATGTGGGTAAAAGCTGTTTGATCCAGGGAGAAATCTGACGCCATTCTGGGTTCAAGAAGGAATTTTTTCCCAGTATGTTGCATATTGGCGAGCGCTTCAGCCTGGGGTTTTTGCCTTATTTTGGATCAACAGCAGTAGGTAATGTGTGAAAGGCTGAACCCGATGGACGCATGTCTTTTTCCAGCCTATGTATTTCTCCCCCATAAAGTTGGCTGCTGATACTATTTTCTCATGATTTTCGTCTGTGGTGGTGTGGGAACCCTCCTAAATTCAGGCATTACCCTATTGCCTTAAAGGTCAGTCCGGCCCTGATCACCATGGAGACTAAACAAATGGATTTGTTTTATCATCATTGAAAATGAATATAAACAACTGACAAATTATTGTCTCTTAAATGTTAAAAGAGATTACATTCTCTTGAAATGCCACAAAACGTTTATGAGAGGCATATGTAGCGAATCGATTTTGCATATATAATTGGAAGACATGGTTAAAAGGGATAAAAGAAAAAGTAATGCAATTATTGTTTTACTTTATAAAAAAAAAAGGCTGTGGACACTAAAATAATTTTGTATAAACCTTCCCATGATTTTAAAACTGATAACACTGCTTTTAGGACCTTGCCTTTGGTCACTTGCAGCCACCTCTATAATATATGCATAAAAATGTTTCTCAGAACAGTGGGTTTCTGATGTCATGGGGATGTGTTTTGTTTTTCCATTATCTCAATGATGTAATGACCCAGCATCTCACGCAGTATCAATTACTAGGTGCTTTCCTACATTCCAGCATAATGTTTTCTGTTGAGGAATTGCAAGAGCTATGCAAATTTTCAAGTTGATGGAATTGTTACGGACGCTATGGCGCTCACCTGGGATTAGCGTTGTTTGGATCTTTTTGGACAGATTCACCTGGTACTTGACTTGATAGCAGTCACCACTGCCACACCCAACACTCCCAGCCAGGGAAGTGAGGCATAAACCTAGATAACGCTTAGCAGCAAGTGATTTCGAGATCAAATGTCTGCAGAGCGAGACCTAGTTAACTATACACAGATCAGGACAGTATAGTGAGACAGAACTAGAACTAGGTTCAGAAAACTCCGTCAATGTTACGCTGTGCGTTGGTACCAGAGGAGACTCTCTTATGCTTGTGCTCAACAACGTAAAGCACATACAGATAATTCAGCAAGTTGCAGGGCAGGTCTGCAATGCAAGATTATACAGAATGCAATTTATATATGCTTAGTGTCACAGTTGCCATGCAGGTTTGTTTGATACAGCAACCTGCAGGGCAGACCCACAATCAGAGAACTTGCGATAATCTTTTGCGCATAGGATAACTGACAGTTGACAGATTCTGCAAGCTGCAGGGCAGACCCACAACCGGAGACCATGCAGAAACAGTCAGCACATCCACTTAGCATAAGCAGATAATACAGACAACAATAAAGGGCAAGAGCGAGAGAATGGTCAATAACAGTCCGGGTTCGATACACACTCAGGGTCCTCGTATAAGCAGAAATATATTGGCAACTAAGCAGACTAAACTCCATCAGCAAGCGGTGCGGGAATAACTCTACGTCAGGGCGATTAGCTAATCCTCGCACCCTGCTTTTAAGACCGGCGTCTCCGCGTGACCACGCCAGTCCATGCCCCGAGACACCGATCCGCCAGCCGAAAGACCTGGCACCCAGCCAGCCAGCAACGCTGCCGGGTGCCCAGGTCCCGGCTCCGAAAACGTGACAGAACCCACCGTCTACCGTCGGCCCCAGGACGACCCCCAGGCACAGAGGGATAGGCAGCATGGAACTGGCGAACCAAATGAGGCGCATGGATATCGCTAGCTGGCAACCAAGCCCTATCCACTAGGTACTGGACAACACCTCTGACCACTCGGGTCTTCAGGATGGCACGAATCTCGTATTCCTCCTCACCCTGGGACTGAATAGGTGGAGGAGGAACAGTAACCCTTGTGTACTGGTTACACATGAGAGGCTTGAGGAGGCTGACGAACACATTATGAATGTGTACGTATGGAGGTAAAGCCAAGGCGTAAGACACCAGATTCACCATACATAGGACCTTATTGGGGCCTATGTATCTGGGAGCCATTTTCATGGAGGGAACCAGGAGTTTAAGGTTTATTGTGGAAAGCCAGACTCTGTCCCCCACAACATATACTATGGCAATGCATCTTTTTTGGTCTGCTTTCTCTTTCTGTTTCTTTATGCTAAACTCCATGATATCTTTCACCTTCTCCCATGTCTCCCTCAATAAGTGCTCATCCAGAGCAGGCAACATGGTTTCCTGATAATCATATGGGAGCATGGGAGGGTCATAGCCATACACCGTATGAAAGGGTGAGAGTGACCAGTAGTCTCGCTAAGCAGAATTGTTAAGAGCAACTTCGGACAGCTATCAGGGGGTCTCACTGACTTATAGGTGGTTTCTGGGAATATTAATGCGACTTGTCACTGGCTGCCAGCTATCAGGGTGTCTCACTGAGTTATACCAGAGTTCTGGAAATCTTTAATCTAGATAACAGTTGAATCAGAGTTCTGTATATCTTTAATCTATATATCACTCAGCATGTCAGAAAGACCAAAAAGGACAGGCAGACGCTCCCAGACACAGATAAGAGGGCAAGCAGCCTCTGTGTCGGGAGGCTGTGCCTCTGGTTGTGGTGGACGTGGTGCATCCTCTGCAGGGGCACGCTTGTCCTTTCTAACTGGTGCTGACTGTCTTAAGCAGCAGCAACATAGAGGATTTGGTGGATTGGCTAACCAGGCCATCCTCATCCTCTGCCAACCAGGCTTGTAATGGTTTACAGTCCACCTCAGCTGCCAAAACATTTAATGCAGCCTCCATGTCCACAGCAACTCCTGCCGTAGCCTCACCAACATACATGGAGGAGTCAGCTGAATTGACTACAATGACAGTGACATGCTGCTTGAGGATGCGCAGCAACTACAGTGCTCTGATTCAATGTCTGAGGTTAAGGGAGTATAATCAACGTAGAAAAAGGGGGTGCCAGTGACACAAATAACTGGCACTCATGTTCCCCCAGCAGCTGCAGCATTTTGTGAAGTTGGCTCCAGTGATGAGGAGATAGGGGGTGATGACGATTAGGTCACTGACTCCACCTGGGTGCCTGATCGAACAGAGGAGTCAAGTGAGGAGGAGGAAAAGGCACAACAAAACACGAGGCACAACGTCCTCTATGACCAACCGCAGCCAGTCCAAGGCATCAGAAGTCACAGCTGCAGAGCGCTGTTGTCTCAAAGCACATCTACAGGAAGTCTGCTGTCTGGGACTTCTTTAAGAAATGTGCAGCAGACCGCACCGTTGCTATTTGTAATCTATGTCAGAGGAGGATCAAGCGTGGGAAAGACAAACGCTTGGGTATCACGTGCTTGAGGTGACATATGACCACCTGCCATGCATCCCTTTGGCACAACACTTTGCATAGGTCCTCATCGGTCTCTACCCCCACTATATGCCCTGCCATGTCATTGCCTACAACCTCCACTGACAGGGATGATGCTACAGTAATGGGTGTACCAGGTCCTTCCTCAGAATGTGACAGCATCCCATCAGCTGAAGATTTACGCAGTCAGATTATGTTGCCCCAGCTGCTGCAGGGTAAGGAAAAATATAGTCCCAACCAACCCCAAGCACAGCGTCTAAATGCCAGCTTAGCAAAATTACTCACATTACAGCTGCTGCCTTTCCAGCTGGTGGACTCTGCTTCTTTCCATGAATTTACTGAATGTGCTGTACCACAGTGGCAGGTTCCAAAATGCCAGTTCTTTTCACGGAAGGCCATTCCAGCACTATACCAGCACATGGAAGACAATGTTATGGAGTCATTGGGAAGGGCAGTCAGCAGCAAGGTGCACATTACTTTAGACATGTGGTCCAGCAAGCATGGACAGGGCCGTTACATTTCCTTCATGGCACACTGGGTAACTCTGATTGCAGCTGGGAGGGATCCAAGACGGGGATCTGTGCTGGAGCTTGTTCATCCACCACGCCTCCAGAAAGCTGCTTGTATGAGGTCTGTCTGCTCCACCACATCTTCCTCCTCCTCCTTCTCAGTCTCTGGTGAAGTGGCAGTTAAACCGATGTGAGACAGGGGCTACGCAATGGCTCAAGCAAAAAGATGCCATACTGTGCTTGAGCTGGTTTGTTTAGGGGACTTGAGCCACACCAGGCCAGAAATTCTGTCAGTTCTGGAGGGCCAGATGCAGAGATGGTTAACACCATGCCAGCTTCAACTGGGAATGGTCGTTTGTGATAATGGCAGCAACCTTCTCTCCACCCTACGCCTCGGTAAGTTGACGCATGTACCATGCCTAGCACACATCCTAAATCTGGTGGTACAGCGTTTCCTAACCAGGTACCCAGGGCTGGCACAGCTTCTCAGCCAGGCCAGAAAAGTCTGCAGCCACTTCAGAGGGTCATTCCCAGCAAGTGTTCGCCTGGCAGAAATTCAAAGAATTCCACCTTTTCACAAACTGTCTGATCTGTGACATGCCCACCAGGTGAAACTCGACATTAGCAATGCTGCAGCGTCCACACAGGCAGCAGAGGGCCATCAATGAGTACCTGTGTGAGTATGGCACAAGGACAGGTTCAGGTCAACTTGGTTCTCCCCCCCCCCCGCAGTGCTGATGATCAGGGATGCATGCACTGTACGGTCACCATTTGAGGAGGCAACGAAGATGGTGAGCAGGGACAGTGCATGCATCAGTGACACAATTCCTTTAGTGTTCCTGCTGGTGCACACTCTGCGTGGAATTCTAGAAGTGGCACTAGAGGCAGAGCAGCGGGAGGAAGAGGAGGCCTTCCCTAACTCTCAAGGCCCCAGTCTTTATGCAGACAGCATTCCTGCGGGTCCTCAGATCAGACAGGAGGAGGAGGATGAGGAGGAGGAATATTTAAGTTTTGGGGGCATTGAAGGTGGGGATTCCTCAAGGGAGGGTTTTGTGTGCCCAGAAACACAAGGACTAGTACGTGGCTGGGAGGAGGAAGTGCACGACAGGGTCATCCTCATTGACCAGGAAGACTCAGAAGCTAATGCCACCTCAACCTACGCTGCATGGGCTCCCTTATCCTGCCAAGCCTACTAAAGGACCCCAGGATTCGTGCTATCAAGGAGAGGGATCATTACTGGTTGGCAAGCCTTCTTGATCCACGATACAAGGGTAAAGTTGCAGAGCTCATCCTGACCGCACAGAGGGAGGACAGGATGAAACAACTTGAGGACGCCCTAAAGCGACACTTGTGTAACACCTTTCCAGGCACTGGTAGGTTACCAAGTGATGACACAGGTGCTTCTGAGGCTGCGGATGATCAGAGGAAGAGCGTTGAAGGCCGGGCCGCTTGACTGATGCCTTTTTAAATTTTGAGATTTGAGATTGGATCACTGGCCAGTAGGCTTGTGCACCGATTTTTTTTTCGGTTCGATTCGGTTCGATTTTTCGGATTTTTAAACTTTTCGATTTGGCTCGTTTCGACCGATTTCGGTTTCGATTCGATTCGGTTCGGCTATTTTTTCGGGTACATTTTTTTTTCGGAATATCGACCATTTTTCGTATTTTCGTGTCACTGTGCTCGGTTTTTGTATCGACTTTTCGTGATTTCGGAAATTTTCGTTTTTCGGAATTGTACATTTTTCGGAATATCGACCATTTTTCGTATTTTTCGTGTCACTTTGCCCGTTCTTTGCATCGACTTTTCGTTTTTTCGGAAAATTTTAGTTTCAGAAAATTTTCCTTTTTTCGGAAAATTTTCCTTTTTTCGGAACGTCGTTTGACACATTTCAAGTCCATTTGAAAAATCCGAAAATATTTCGTTTCGGCTCGGAAAACGTTTCGGATCTGACATTTTCGGATCTAAAAATTTTCGGAAATTCGGCCGCATCCGAAAACACGAATCGGGAAATTTCGTGAAAATTCTGAAATTCCGAAACCCGAAACGCACATCCCTACTGGCCAGAACTTAGCCAATATGCTATGCAGCTACTAGGTTGCCCTTCATCCAGGGTGCTTTCTGAAAGGATGTTCAGTGCCGCTGGAGGTTTTGTCACAGACAAAAGAGTGCGCCTGTCCACTGACTCTGTAGACCGGCTGACATTTATAAAAATGAATCAGTCCTGGATCAAAAGCTATCAATCCCCTGATGCTGACGCAACTGAATAGATCGGGGATCTCTTCTGCATTCCCAAAACCTCCACCACTGCACTCTTCCACAATACCACAAAGGGGTTACGGTGTGAAGGCACTTCCCGCCAAAGGCAAAATATTTGGGTGCACTGACGCCTGTACCAGATTCATATCATTTTAATATTTGACCGCAGGGTCTAACCCTGCATTCTTCCACAATACCACAAAGGGATTGTGGTGTGAAGGCACTTGCTGCCACCAAAAGCACAATATTTGGGTGCACTGATGCCTGTACCAGATTCATATTTTAATATTGGACCACAGGGTCCAACCCTGCACTCTTCCACAATACCACAGAGGGGTTACGGTGTGACGGCACTGTTGCCGACACTAAAGGCCCAATTTTAAAGCACTATTGTTACTTTCATTCAAATCCTGCATAAGTTTCACCATAATTTAGCCCAAAAAAAATCACTAAACTTGTTCTGCGTGTCATAAAATGTCTCCTCTTTTCATACAGGCTACCGCCCCAAGCAGTTGTTTATGATTAAGGAAAACCATTTACCGTCATTTGAAATGTCATTTTTTTGTTTTTAATGGTTTCTATACATCCTATAAATCCGCCACTTCACGGGCAGGTTATGGGGACCTCCTAGGCATGATATTTGAAGGAATTTTTCATTTTTATTCTTAACCTTTATTTCATGGAAATGTTTTTTTTTTAAACTTTTTGTCCTTGTTTCCTGTCCCCAAGGCACTACCCGGACCCCCATACACCTTTTATGGCAAATATCTTGCATATATGCCCTCTTGGGGGGCACTCTAAAAACCGAACTTTTGAGTCCCATTGACTTGCATTGAGTTCGGCTCATCACTAGTCCAGATAGACAATGACAAATACTTGTAAAAAGTCCGTCAATACATAGTTAATGAAGTCCTGGAAGACAGTTGGCGTGTTACACAAACCAAATGGCATAACCAAGTATTCGTAATGTCCACTGCTTGTGTTAAAAGCTGTCTTCCACTCATGATCTTTGACTGACCAAATTATAAGCACCACGTAGGTCCAATTTCGTATAAATTTTGGCACCTTTAAGGCGGTCAAATAACTCGGATATCAGAGAAAAAGGGTATGCATTTCGTACAGTGATTCTGTTTAACCCTTTGTAATCTATGCATGGTCTCAAATCACCCTCTTTTCGAGACAAAAAAACCCTGCTCCCGCAAGAGAGGAAGAACGAGGAATAAACCCACGAGTCAGGTTTTGTGTATATATTCCTGTATTATATCGTTCTCTTTCTGAGAGAGTGGATAGACAGGTCACTTTGGAGGCATGGTACCAGGTAATAGGTCTATAGCGCAATCATAGGGTCTGTGTGGAGGCAATATCTCAGACCTCACTTTGTCAAAGACCTCCTTGAGGGCCACATACCACTTGGGTACCTCGGCAGACATTGGGGGTGCTGTGGCCACATTCAGACTTCCTACTATGCATTATTTTTCAAATGATGTTGGACCCTAGAATGATAGTTGTTCTTCAAGCTTTGTCTTCAATGCCTTAGGAGCTGAATTGTAATTTTGTACTCCTTATTGCACACGTTTAGATTTTACCAAAAGGTACCTATAACATTATATTATTGTCCGTTATTCAAGAATTATTGTTTTCAATACCCTCACCCCTATTTATTTTCCGTACCCCTTGTGCTTTATAGCCCTTTATTGAAAATGAACCAATAAACGTTTATTTGATAAACTTAGAAACTTACCTCTGGTCTCTGTGTGGAAAGGAAGATTGGCATGATCAGTCATCCTGCTATATAAAGGACATGGATAAGCAAACAGTTTCCTAGTATTTTTCTCAGTCAAAGGATCTTATGGTAGGCCCACACAATATCCATGAAATTTGGGGAACTCCAGGTCAGATTCCAAGCAGCAACGCTGCTGCCAGCATTTATTTCCAGGCTGAAAAAATTGCATGTCTGGCCGTTGTAATACTAGTCTATTAGGCACAAAATTTATGACTTTGCTGTTCCCTTATACTGTCCGAGTGTTAGTGTTAAGTCTAGCCATTAAATGAAACACATTAGATAAACATTTCAGATAAACATTTCAATATAAAATACACAGCAACCTATCACTTTAAAAAATAAATTAAAAATAAATAATTATTTAGAGTTTGAAACAAATATCCTCTGCAACTGGATGGACAGATGTTTCACTTCTCTGGGAGTTTGACTCGAGCAAAAAATTAAGATGACAAATGTCAACTGAAATATTGGAGAAATTAATAAATGGTGGAAATATTTGTTCACCAAAATTCCCCTATGTTTACACTACGGATAAGATATCATCAACATTGTTAAAGTCTTGCTTCAGCACATCCTCATATTTTTTTTAGGCCCAGCAATGTCTGCAAAGTGTATAAATCAAAGTCCTCTAATCCAAATCGATGAGCTTCTCAAATGGAAAAAGTCCTAAATTAACACTAGAAGCAGGGGAGACTTGCCGGGTCATTCAGATGGAACCAAAACGTCACCTTCATTTCATTGCTCTCCCATTCCATGCACTTTAGCTAGTCCAATTCGCCAGCCCTACGGTGAATTCAGCCTTCACTGAAGGGTCCTCGAAGTGCAGCGAACGAGCCGCCGAATCAATCGGAAAAACCGCCGCATCGATCCAAAAAAACCACCAAATCAATCTGAAGAACCACTGGAAAAACAACTGAATCGGTCCGAAAAAGTCAAACAGCGCGTCGACCAGCAGCTGGGAAAAGCTGACATGCCGATAAAAAGGCAAGAAAAAAACCCGCAAATTTTAAAAGGTGTTTGCAACCAAAATACTGCACGACAATTCCTGGAAATACTGTTCAGGGTGTCCATAAAGTCTCTTTACAATTTCAAAAATTAATTACAAAGGCAAATGAGACGACAGATAAGTGAAAATTTACAAAATGAGACGTTTACGTTTAAGTTTGTTTTGCCTCATTTAATGCACCTCTATATGGGCACAATTAATTGGACGAAGCACATCAAGATGGTACTCGATTTCTTACCATGTTCGCTGTAGCATAGCCTCAATGGTGGCAATGGCATCAGTGATCCTCTGCTTTAGATTAGTGATGTCCCGTACCTTTGTTCGATATACCTTCTTTTTTTTTACCATCATACCACAAAGGCACTCAACTGTCCTTCTGTAGAGTTCCTTTACGTCAGTTATTGCTCGACACTGCGAGGTCACCCTTTTTGTGATATACCATGTACTGCTGACATTTCTGTTTAATAAAACTTTTAAATGATAAAAACTTGTAGCAAAAGGTCTTTATAGGTTTTTTTGATTTTTTAGGCATTTTTCGGCAAAAACATTTCCGATTTTTTTAAATAGCCCTTTTCTTCTGTAACAGACCTTTTTATTATTATTCATAGGATATTATATGTTAATTCCAGACATTTTCGTCCAGCAGTTTTTTTGCAAACAGCGTTTTAAGTTTTTATAACCTTCAATGTTTTTTTTTTAACCCGTTCGGCTTGACGGCTTTTTCCGGCGGCTGGTCAGTGCTGTGTTCGGTGGATCATTGGCTTTTTTTGGATGTGCTCGGCGGGATTACGGCAGATAGGTACGGTCGGCAGGTTTTCTGCAGCGTTTCGGATCGATCTGATTTTTCGAATCATATTGGCTACTTATAGACGGGGTTTGATGATTTTTCGGATCCGTTCCCTGCACTTTGGGAACCCTGCGGTGATTTCTGAATTCACCGCATGGTTGTTGAATTTGATTGCCCGAAGTGCAGGGAATGAGAGAGCACTGAAATGTTGGTGATATTTCGGTGCTCTCTGAATAACCGCTTTATTTTATGTAGCAAATGGCTGGATACATTTACACAATGCCTCAGGAGACAAAAATGGGAAAATATATCATAATGCAGCAAATATGTAATAGACTACAGACCGTGAGTAATGTCACTGTTACATCCTCAGCCCCTGCTGCACTCCCTGGGGGGGGGTCGGGGCATGTTTCTGTGCCACTGGCTGGTCAGGTGCCTGCATTCCATGATGGCCGATCGGCGTCTGAGGGGGCGGGGCCTGGTGTGGTCACGATGAGCCGTCGGGTTTAAAGCAGGGCGCGAGGAGTTGCCTCGTCGCCCTGACGTGGAGTTTATTTCCTGCATCGCCTTGTTTGCTGTTCGAGACTTATCTGATTACCGACCCATTTCTGTCTGAGGACCTTGATTACGTATTGCGACCCGGCTTGCTACTTGACGATTCTCTGGTTTTTCCCCTTTGTGTTTGTTCGTTCGAGTCGATGTTACGATTCATATATGCATGTATGAGACCTGCCCGTCTCCTTGAACAATCTTACTCATGCTTCTGGCCTCTGATAGCTGCCCGTACTCACCTAAGACCTAATCACAAGGCACCATACTATGGGTTTGACTATCATGCTGTGAGCTCTGCATATACTACATATGATCTGAAATCTGTACGATCAGGAAGACTTACGAAAATAAGGTTTCTCTGAGGTTACTGCCCTGCAGTCTGCACAACTCATATGCCGTGGTAAGCCTTTATATACGAATGCAAGAATCCTGCTACTGTTACGATTTTGTATACTGTGTTTCATTCCAAGATCTGTCATGATTATGTTGCAACACTAAGTTGTCCTTTGGTCAAGAAAGCAATCGAGCTTAAGTGTGATTCTAGACTGTGTGTCTACTCCCTGGCTTGGGAGAATAGCTTTGTTTTCACTGTCTCTGGTTGTCAGAAAAATCTGCTCTCTATAATCCAAACTACGCTACTTCAGTGCGAGCACTATACAGTTCATTACAGTCACACACTCACACTGTGTGGAGTCCTACAGTGACTGACTTCATGCACATCTGTGTGATTTCATGGGCCCCCCAACAGCCTTATTTGATCTTCATATTCATTCAATAGACCTTAAATGGTAGAAAAAGGCATCCATAGTGTAAAACCATAAATGGTGTACATATGTTAGGAGCTAATTGACACACTCACTGCTATCTCCAGTGGAGTGGGATGAAGAATATTTTATTCAGGGACAGCAAGCCCCATGGACAAAAAGTGACGTTTCGACCCGAAGGTCTTAATCATACACATGTCCCTGAATAAAATATTCTTCATCCCACACCTCTGGAGGTCCTGCTTTCTCTTTATGTGTGGCAAGTCAGCTCTTAACTACTGCAATTCCCATTTATCAGTTAGGCATGCCATTTAAACTACTTTCTCTGAATTGCAAAGGGCTTAATTCTCCTAACAAATGTAGTCTGTAGAACCGAAAAACATTAAAACCGGATGTACAGGGTTATTCAGAGAGAAACGAAAAGTCACTGCACGTTCGGTGACCTTTCGTTCCCCGCACTTCGGGGCGATTCTGCGATTCTAGTTTGCCGACCCTGCGGTGTATTCAGCAAGCACCGCAGGGCCCCCTGTAGTGCAGGGAAGACTCGCCGAACACTCACCGAAAACCTGCAGAAACCACTGGAAAAAACCCACCGAACACGCCGGAAAAACCTGACTAGCCGCCGGAAAAACCCAACAAGCAGATGAAGGAGGTGAAAAAAGACAAAAAAACTGTACGCTTGCAAAGATTGAAATTTGAAACGCTGTTTGCAAAAAAAATACTGAACGAAAATGTCTGGAATTTACATATAAGATCATATGAATGATAATAAAAGGTCTGTTAAGGAAAAATGAAAGAACGATATAAAAAAAACGGGAATAAAAATTTGCCGAAAAAATCCCAAAAATGCCTAAAAAGATTCTAAAAAAGATATCTAGAAATAAAGAGACTCTTTACATCAGAATAAAATAAAGGTTTATTAGATATTGATTTAAAATGGGAATATTTTTAACATTGCAACCTATGGGATTCGCCTGAATAAACCTGCCGAATTATACCACCGAACAGCAAGGCATTTCAGCAACTTTTCTCTGCTGTTAGGTGTCTCTGAATAGATGAACCATTGCTTCTCTATGGGGAATTTCACTGCCCTCGAACAGGCACCATACGTGCAGGCCATTCGCCAGAATTTGGCGAACTGCCTGCTCTCTGAATAGCCGAAGGGCCCCGAAATGTCCCAGTACGCTGAAATTCAGTGTTTGGTTACATTTTGGCGACATTTCACCACATTTCGGATCTCTCTGAATAACCCCCATAGACTTTATCCAGGAGACCCCCTAGGCCAGGACAGCTACAATCTTATTGACAGATACTTTGTATACCTACTCTCAAACAAACTGCGGTCTTGATTTTTTGTGTGAAACCTGAGATGAGACTGGTTTAGCCTTTAAAAAGTAATTCTGAATGACATAGCTAAGTTCATCATCTGGTCCAAATGCATTTTTTATGAAACATTAACCGTCACCATTACGAAACGGCCACTCTCCAACGCGTTTTTTCTGATGAAGCCTGATGAAGTATATTTAGGTGAAACATGTTGGAATATATTACTTTGTTCTATGATTGTGAATATTAAAGTCTGGATTTATTATATCTACCAAGTGGAGCCTGGGCTGATCCTTGAAGTGGCAGGTCTCATAACGGTGGTCCAGGTAGCAGTTTGAGTCCAAGGAGAAGACGCTAAGTGGAGCAGCAGCAAGTGAAGCTTGGGCTGATCATTGAAGTGGCTGTCTCATGACAGTGATCCAGGTGACAGTTGGATTCCAAGTGAGGATACTACAGTGGATAATCCCTGGGATCAACAGAACACCTGTACAGTCGTAACATTAGATTGGCCTTCACTAAATACCTATCATGTGAGTGTGGTCCATAAGGTGCCAGTTTTATTTGGTGTATGCAATAAAGCACTCTGCACTATGTATCGATTTTTGTTTTCTAGATATATATATATTGTTGGTTTTTTCGCTAGAGGGAGAAGGCGCTAAGTGGAGTATCAGTAGCAGATACGTATATTTTTATTATCCAGTGTGTGCTCCCGTTTGCTGTGTTATTTTTAGTTGATATTTCTTATTTCCATAGTTAATGTACATACACATATAACTTCCTATTTAAAATAAGATAGATTAACTAGTTAATGTATTATTTATATATGTATATATATTGCTGTCCTCTTGGGAAAGGGTAAATGTAATTTTGTTTTACACAAGTAAAATGAGTACATTTTGAATATATTTTCTTTAATTCTCGAAATGCTAAATTAAATTGATGATGCCGATTCTTTAACCCCTTATTGACCGCGGACGTACCATGTACGTCACGGCTACGGGTCTCTTTTAGACCCGCTGACGTACATGGTACGTACTGCCGTCACTTGAGCGCTGGAAGCGATAGGATCGCTTCTAGCAGCTCAAACGCCATTGCAGGCTGCCTGGGAGTCCAGGCATCCATGCAATGGCGACGAAAAGTGTGCATACAGATGTCTATACAGTTCAGTGTGGGCGCCTACTAATTGAATGAACGTCAATTAAAGTGCTAATAAATAGTCAGATGCTGCCTATAACATGGTTTAGAAACACATAAAACAACCAAAATATGTGTCATAAATAGATAAAAATGTAGTGGACGGAACCATATGGCGCATCAATGGTGAATAAACTGATAAGTGAACATGCGTATAATCGTGTCGATAATGCAGAAAAGTGCAAAAGTGCTTGATATCATTTCATCACATCATTATCTCAAAGTGCATATATATGAAGTAATCCCCAAAAAAGAGTCCAATAAAAGGTAGGACCATAAAAAAGTGCTTAAGTGTGTAATTGTCCAATACTCAAGAAAAAAGGAGGTTGGTCTTCTCTGAAGTGCTGGTGTCAAGTCCGTTTGTTCATCAGTATTTCTCAGAGACAAGAAAAATATTGATAGTGCAGATAATCGTAGCAGGGTTGGTAGAAATATTGTAATAAAAGTATAAACCACTCACATTTATAAGAGCCTACAAGGATCCCGGCTCAAGGAAAAGGCCTCTGGCCATATACAGGGTGGCACTCCCCTTTTTTAACCGTAGAGGGCACTAAACAGAAAGAAATCGGGAGACGGCACTCCCATAGCATAATATTGTATGCAGAAAGTGATAAAGGCAAAGAAAGGAGCCACACTCACCGGTTCAGGAGCCTCACGTTGATGGGCTCAGTCGATATAGCATTGGGCACTCTTAAGGTGGAAACCCAAAAACCCTTAACCTCTGCAGCATGCAGTCCATGCGAGAAGTGGAGTAAATAGGAGAAGGTGGCCGATAAAAGGTTAAAAAACAAGTAAATTTATTAAAATAATAAATAAAAAATGGACAAATGATCTACCGAGACGCGTTTCGGCTTTTAAAAGCCTTCCTCAGTCGGTGTAAGCGTTCAATAATGTCCATATATGTTGCAAATGGCAAAAAATAAGTGAAAATGAGGACGGTTTTCTTTCACTTTTATTTTTTGCCATTTGCAACATATATGGACATTATTGAACGCTTACAGCGACTGAGGAAGGCTTTTAAAAGCCAAAACGTGTCTCGGTAGATCATTTGTCCATTTTTTATTGTTTATTATTTTAATAAATTTACTTGGTTTTTAACCTCCCTGGCAGTCTAATTTTTTCAAAAGTTTGTGTCTAAAAGCGTATCAATTTTTTTTTAAAGGAAACGTGTTTTTGTACATAGTTAGCCTCTAATAATTAGGAATCACGCACTGAAATCCGTGCAATCAAGAGTTCTTACTGGTAAAATCCTTTATAAATTAATTAATTAAAAAAAAATAGTAAATACACTGAGTCCGATAATGTTTGAAACACGAAATACTAATTTATTATCCCAAAAATAATTATCCAAAATAATGCAAATAAATTATATTCAATAAAATACAACAAAAAACACTGAAATCTGTCTGAGAACAAGGGTGAGACGATGTATGGTCTATTTCTTATCCTGTACTGCCACCTAGTGGCCGTTCATAAACATTTCCATTTGTATTCAGTGAGTTTGTGAATGAAATTTGCTGCGGTCCAGCCCCCTGCATCATGTGTTTCAATATTTGCCATAAAAGGTGTATTGGGGTCCCGGTAGTGCCCTGGGGGACAGGAAACAAGGACAAAAAGTAAAAAAAAACGTTTTTAAAAGGGACAGTGAGTCTTCCATGAAATAAGGGTTAAAAATAAAAACGAAAAATTCCTTCAAATATCGTGCCTAGGAGGAAAAGCAGGAGAATGGAAACTTCTAGACCAAAAAGTCGATTTGGAAAGTGAGATAAATGGGAGAATTATTTTGACCTAGAATTTTCCATTCTCCAGTCATTCTCCTGAGTTTCACGTTTCTCTGAATAACCCTGTCATTGTTATTCAGAGAGCGGTGAAGAGCAGGAAAATGACTGGAGAATGGAAAATTCTAGGTCAAAATAGCCAAACCAGAAAAGTTCTCCCATTTAGGCTAGGGTCAGACTAGCGAATTTTTAACGTGCGTTTAGGCGCACTTAATCACGGCCGCACTAGCAGCAAATGACAGGCAATGACGTCTAATATACGAAGTACGGTCGCACGAAAGTCCGGCTGTGCAACGCAAGTGGAAAATGAACACATTTTTTCGAGAACGCAGAACCGCTAGTACGGACGTACAGAGTGCGCTGCTTCCGCTAGCGGCGTGTGTGCGTGATTTGGAAACGTCAGACCCTGCTCATGACCGGCCAACATAACGTCCAAACACCCAAAGTTTCCTGGTTTGGATCCGTAAAAAATCACGAACAAAAATGCGCATCGTATGACCGTTTTCGCGAATTCCGTGAAAAAATACGGCAATGCGTTCGGACGCACTTTTTGACGGTCGCTGTGAAAAATGCGTTAGTCTGACCCTAGCCTTAGCTCACTTTCCAAATCGGCTATTTGGTCCAGATTGTTCTCTTTTCCTGCCATTCTCCTGGTTTTCACCTTTCTCTGAACAACCCTGAGAGAGAGGTGAAAGCCAGGAGAACTGGCAATAGAAGAGAACAATCTAGACCAAATAGCCGATTTGGAAAGTGAGATAAATGGGAGAATTTTTCTGGTTTGGCTATTTTGACCTAGAATTTTCACTTCTCCAGTTATTCTCCTGCTTTTCACCGCTCTCTGAATAACTCTGTGAATGTTTAATCCCGAGGTGAGAAATAACATTGCTTTAGAGGTTAAAAGCAAGAAATGAGGAAATTTTGTATTTTTTCTACATGATCGTGTTTGGTCTCATTAGAAAGGCAGCATATTAGAGGAGAGAAATTAACACTACTCAAAAGCAGACACCACACCCCTCAGTATAGTCTACATACATACAAAGTATCAAATTCATTAGAACAGACTAAAAACACCTGGTGTTTATGCCCGTTTGTGAACAGAGGTCATTTAGAGTTGAGAATCTTTCCACGTACACATTAGTTTTTAATTCAATATCTAATAAACCGTTGCTTATAATATTCTGCAGTAAAGAGTCTATTTCTAGATTTTTTTGGATTTTTTTAGCATTTTCGATGCTTTTTTCAAAATTTATTTTTGTTTTCGAACTCGAACCGAACACACCCAAAAAGTTCGAAGTTCGCGAACTTTCGAACAACGAAAGTTCGGGCCGAACTCCGAACCGTCTGAACCGAACAGCTCATCCCTACTTAAGAGTGCCCAATGCTATATCGACTGACCCCATCAACGTGAGGCTCCTGAACCGGTGAGTGTGGCTCCTTTCTTTGCCTTTATCACTTTCTGCATACAATATTATGCTATGGGAGTGCTGTCTCCCGATTCTGATTTGTTTAGTGCCCTCCACGGATAAAAGAAGGAGTGCTACCCTGTATATGGCCAGAGACCTTTTTTTTCTTCAGCCGGGACCCTTGTAGGCTCTTATAAATGTGAGTGGTTTATACTTTCATTACAACATTTCGATCAACCCTGCTACGATTATCTGCACTATCAATATTTTTCTTGTCTCTGAGAAATACTGATGAACAAACTGACTTCACACCAACACTTCAGGCTAGGGTCAGACGAACGCATTTTTCGCGTCGACCGTGGAAAAGTGCGGTCGAACGAACGGACATATTTTTCACGGAATACGCGATAGCGGTCATACGATGCGCCTTTTCGTCCGTGATTTTGTACGGATCAACAATAAAACACTTTTTGCGTCTGGACGTTATGTTGGCCGGACATTAGCAGCGTCTGAAGTCTCCCAATCACGCAAACACGCCGCTATGCGGCCGAGCGCACTCTGTACGTCAGTAGTAGCGGTTTGACGTCTCTGAAAAAATGCGTTCGTTTGCACTTGCGTTGCGCGGAACGAACTTTCGTGCGGCCGTACTTCGTGTTTTCCCGGCATTGGACGTCATTGCTGCTAGCACGGCCGTGATTTTGTGCGGCTAAACGCACGTTAAAACTGCGTTCGTCTGACCCTAGCCTCAGAGAAGACCAACCTCCTTTTTTCTTGAGTATTGGACAATTACTCACTTAAGCACTTTTTATGGTCCCACCTTATACTGGACTCTTTTTGGGGATTACTTCATATATATGCACTTTGAGATAATGATGTGATGAAATGATATCAAGCACTTTTTCACTTTTCTGCATTATCGACATGATTATATGCTTGTTCACTTATCAGTTTATTCACCATTGATGCGCCATATGGTTCCGTCCACTACATTTTTATCCATGCAATGACGATCTGAAGTGCCGGGGCCCTTTGTGATCGCTCCCCGGGAGCGATCAACATCCGGTTTAACCGGAAAGGTGCCCCGCACTTCTACAGAGCGCTGGAAGTGATCGGTATCGCTTCCAGCTGCTCTGAGTATATTGCAAGGATGCCTCGACATCGAGGCATCCTTGCAATATGGTTATTTGCCGCCAGTCCATCCGTGATCGCTCCCCCCGAGCGATCACTTCCTCTAGCAGCAGGAAGTACTGAGTGCTACGAGGTATCGTGGCACTCAGTACAAAAAAGATCACATAAGTGATCAGGTGCTCTGCTGGGTGCCTCGAGGGATCAAGGCACCCAGCAGACAAAAAAAAGTGTAAAAAAAGAAAACAAATTTAAATAAAAAGGAATAAAAATGTATAAAAATAAAAGCAAACAGTGACAGCCGAGATGGCGCTGCCCTTCTAAGGGCAGGGTCATCTTGTGCTGTGTGGGATGTTCCTAGCCCGCCTCATCAGAGAGGCAGGCTAGCAACATCCAATCAGAAGATAATATAAATAACATTTCTAATTTGTCAGGTCAGGTCAATATTTTGTAAATATTGGCTCTGACCTCTGATTCTCCCTTCCTCTCCTCAATTGTGTTTTGGTGAGCAAGAGAGAGAGATCAGATTTGACAGGTTAGAGATTTTAGATAGATTTAGGGAGATTTAGAACAATTGAGGCAGATTTAGAGAGATTTGTGTGTTTATTTTTATTTTCTTGTGCAACCCAAAGGTTCTTTTGAGAACCAATAATCCGCTTATATATATAATAATTATAAAATTTTATTTTATAATCAATTATATATAATGTCTGAGAGGGTGTACAGTGCCGAGGAGGCATATGCCATCCTGGCGTCAGAATCTGAGGCATCTGCGTCTGACCCAGATTTTGACCCTGCCAGGTGCTCAGAGACATCGCTGGATACATCATCTACGCTGGCTGATGTATCTTCCAGAGATGTTTCTGATGCAGATCCTGGGCCACCACCTGCCAGCAGGAGACGCACAGCTCCAGCTGAGGAGTGTGTAGTGCCTCATCGCCAGAGGCCAGATATCCCACCTTTCACGGCAAATCCTGGCATCAATATTGATGTTGCAGGATTTACTGCCACACAGTTTTTGCAGGTGTTTCTGGGGGATGATTTGTTGGGCCACATTGTTGCCCAATCAAATCTGTATGCCCATCAGCATTGTGCTGCGACGCCAGACTCATACTTGGCAAGGCAGCAATGGACCCCCCTAGATGTGCAAGAATTTCTGAAATTCTGGGCACTTACTATGCTGATGGGCATCATAAAGAAGCCCTCAATTCGCTCCTACTTGAGCAGTAGCCCCATCTGCTCTACCCCCATTTATCCCCAATCAATGTCACGTAGAAGGTATGAAAACATTTTGCGTTTCATGCACTTCAGTGACAACAGCCTGTGCCCCCCTAGAGAGCATCCCCGGTTTGACAGGCTGTATAAAATCTGTCCCCTAATTACCCACTTCACCAGGTTTGCAGAGGCTTAAACACCTGGAAGGAATATCTGCACGGATGAATCCCTAATGAAATACAAGGGAAGGCTGGGATTCAAGCAGTATATTCCTTCCAAACTCTCCAGGTATGGAGTGAAGGTGTATTAGCTCTGTGACAGCGAGAGTGGGTATACTCAGGCCTTCCGGGTGTATGAGGGAAAGGATAGTAGCCTTGACCCTCCAGGTTGCCCAGAACACATGGGAACCAGTGGCAAGATTGTGTGGGACCTACTTTTTCCCCTGATGAACAAAGGGTATCACTTGTATGTTAAACAACTTTTATACAAGTGTCCCTTTGTTCAAGCTGCTGTTTTGATACAGTAGCATGCAGTACTGTTCGCAAGAACCGCGTAGGTTTCCCAGCACAGCTTGCCCGCATCCGGTTAAAAAGGGGAGAGACCTCAGCTCTGCGCCAAGAGGAGCTGTTGGCAGTCAAGTACAGAGACCAGAAGGATGTATACCTTCTATCCACCATCCACTCTGAGAGGTCTGTGGAGGTCTCTGCACGTGGCAGAGCTGAGCGCATCAGGAAGCCAGTGTGCATCAAAGCCTATAACCGCATATGGGTGGGGTTGATCTGGCAGTTCAGCTGCTCCAGCCCTACCAAATTATGGTAGTCAAGGGCCTGGTACAAAAAAGGTTTCAATTTACCTGATGCAGATTGCAAATCACATTGCCTTTTTGCTCTGCAAAAAAGGCAAACCCCGGAGTGACACTGTCCTTTTTACAGTTTCAGCTCCAGGTCATTTCGGGGCTTTTGTACCAGGATGCACCTGCTCCCCGGGAGGTGATGGGGGACAGAGTTGGGGCTACACATTTTATTTTTAAAATCCGAGGGCAAACAGAGACCCCAAAAAAGATGCAGGGCGTGTTTCAAGAGGGGGGAGAGACACAACCTTTTACTGCCCAGAATGCCCTTGACAACCCGGTCTGTGTCTTGGAGACTGTTTCAAGGTGTATCACACTGTGCGTGATCTGTAATTTTTTTTCCTTTCTATTTTTTTCTTACAGTCTAGTTAGTTCAGTTTAGTTTTTTTTTCTTTTACTGCACCAGTCTTTTACATTTTATTCCTACATTTTTATGTTTTACAATTGGTGCTGTATTTTGCCAAAATCTTGGCAAACCTATGCATGGGGGGCATGGGTGTACTCAGGAGACCTTGCAGAAAATAACCTGGAGTGTTCATGTAGTAACCAACAACAGGGTCTCCTAAATCACAGTCCAAATCTAATGTGGGCGTAAAAATGAAAAAAATTTGAAAAATTACCACCACACCTGCTCAAATGTTTTGGGCTAAAACCGTTGCATCCATGGCATCAAAGCACTCCATATGCAATACCTTGGGGTGTCAACATTTCAAATATAAACACTTTTCTGGCAATAATTCAAACTGGGGTATGCGGTAGACCCAAAACGAAAGATAGGCCTATCTGAAAAAATAATCTCAATTTCAACTCCAATGACAAAGTCATAAAAATTGTATTTGAACCTTCCTAAAATCCTGGCAAACCTATGCATGGGGGGCATGGGTGTATGCAGGAGACCTTGCAGAAAACAACCTGGAGAGTTTTCATGCAGTAACCGACAACAGTGTCTCCTAAATCACAGTCCAAAACTAATGTGGGTGTAAAAATGAAAAATGACCACCACACAGTATCCAATTTCTTTGGGGCAAACGGTTGCATCCATGGCATAAAAACACCCCATTTACAATACTTTGGGGTGTTAGCTTACCAAATATATGAACATTAATGGCAATAAAAAAAATTGGGGTATGTAAAAAGGCCCCTAAAAAGAAGATAAGCAAAGAAGATATGTCAAATTAGAAAAATGGCAAGCACATGTCAGAAGATTGGCGTATCTATATATGGTTATCACTTAACTCAGAAGATGTTGCTTAACATATTTTGGGGGTGTTTTTTGGCAGTAACCCATAACTGGATTTGACAATTCATGCCTAAAGTTCAATGTGTGTGAAAAAAGAACACAAAAAGGGACTACCTGAAAGTTTGACAAAGAGCTAGTGCATGGAAAGTGTTAAAATACAACTCTTTGAAGTACCCTAGGGTGTGCCCTTTCTAAAAATATATGGTTTGATGGGGTAAATTACTTTGGCCAGCTTCAAAAATGTCCCAAATAAGACATGGGTGCATGATGACGGGTGCAAACCTATGCATGGGGGGGCATGGGTGTACTCAGGAGACCTTGCAGAAAACAACCTGGAGTGTTCATGTAGTAACCGACAACAGTGTCTCCTAAATCACAGTCCAAATCTAATGTGGGCGTAAAAATGAAAAAAAATTGAAAAATTACCACCACACACCTTCTCAAATGTTTTGGGCTAAAACCGATGCATCCATGGCATCAAAGCACTCCATATGCAATACCTTGAGGTGTCAACATTTCAAATATAAACACTTTTCTGGCAATAATTCAAACTGGGGTATGCGGTAGACCCAAAACGAAAGATAGGCCTATCTGAAAAAATAATCTCAATTTCAACTCCAATGACAAAGTCATAAAAATTGTATTTGAACCTTCCTAAAATCCTGGCAAACCTATGCATGGGGGGCATGGGTGTATGCAGGAGACCTTGCAGAAAACAACCTGGAGAGTTTTCATGCAGTAACCGACAACAGTGTCTCCTAAATCACAGTCCAAAACTAATGTGGGTGTAAAAATGAAAAATGACCACCACACAGTATCCAATTTCTTTGGGGCAAACGGTTGCATCCATGGCATAAAAACACCCCATTTACAATACTTTGGGGTGTTAGCTTACCAAATATATGAACATTCATGGCAATAAAAAAAATTGGGGTATGTAAAAAGGCCCCTAAAAAGAAGATAAGCAAAGAAGATATGTCAAATTAGAAAAATGGCAAGCACATGTCAGAAGATTGGCGTATCTATATATGGTTATCACTTAACTCAGAAGATGTTGCTTAACATATTTTGGGGGTGTTTTTTGGCAGTAACCCATAACTGGATTTGACAATTCATGCCTAAAGTTCAATGTGTGTGAAAAAAGAACACAAAAAGGGACTACCTGAAAGTTTGACAAAGAGCTAGTGCATGGAAAGTGTTAAAATACAACTCTTTGAAGTACCCTAGGGTGTGCCCTTTCTAAAAATATATGGTTTGATGGGGTAAATTACTTTGGCCAGCTTCAAAAATGTCCCAAATAAGACATGGGTGCATGATGACAGGTGCAAACCTATGCATGGGGGGGCATGGGTGTACTCAGGAGACCTTGCAGAAAACAACCTGGAGTGTTCATGTAGTAACTGACAACAGTGTCTCCTAAATCACAGTCCAAATCTAATGTGGGCGTAAAAATGAAAAAAAATTGAAAAATTACCACCACACACCTTCTCAAATGTTTTGGGCTAAAACCGATGCATCCATGGCATCAAAGCACTCCATATGCAATACCTTGAGGTGTCAACATTTCAAATATAAACACTTTTCTGGCAATAATTCAAACTGGGGTATGCGGTAGACCCAAAACGAAAGATTGGCCTATCTGAAGAAATAATCTCAATTTCAAATGTCCCAAATAGGACATGGGTGCATGATGACGAAATGTGAAAATGCCAAGTTTTAAAACTGAAATGCGCACCCCCCAAATAAGACCTATTAGCCCCCAAATGACCCGACATACCGATACATGGGTGGTATCAATTTATTCAGAAGATGTTGCTTTACAGATTTTGGGGTGTTTTTAGGCAGTAAACCTTAAAGTTCTCAGTACATGTATTCTTAAATTGCACTAAAAAACAAAAAACAAAACAAAAAGAGTTTTTTCTCAAAATTTGGCATAGATTTGTGGTAAAATGGTTGCATGGAAAGAGTCAAAATACCCCAAGTTTAATACCTTGATTTGTGGACTTTTAAAAAATATGTATATGTGGAGGGTTATTCAGGAATTAGTGACAGATATCAGTGTTACAATGTCACTATCACTATTTTTGAAAATAAACCCTTTGGAAATGGCAAAGTGCTACTTGCACTTATTGTCGCATAAGGAAAAAAAGCGAGGAATATGAAAACATTGGTTATTGCTAAACTCAGGACAAAATTTAGAAACTACTACGGAATTTAAAAATTTTGACGGTTGTTGATACATAAGAAATTTTGGGGGTTAAAGTTTGAAAAACTGGTCTTTTCTTCAATTGTTTGGTCATATTTCACATTTTTTTTATAGTAAATTATATGAAATGATGAAAAAAATGGTATCTTTAGAAAGTCTATTTAATGACGAGAAAAACAGTGTAAAATATGTGTGGGTTGCTTAAACGGGTAAGAGGAAAATCTGACCTAAACACAAACAGCGCAGAAACGTAAAAAACAGCAGCAGTCACAAAAGGACGGATTTGGATTTAAATATAATGGATGTGATAGATATTGTAATTGAATCTGTATTCCCAGTTATCACTTTGAGTATGAACCCAACTGCATGATATCGCTAATATAAGATAGACTTGAAAACATCTGCTTTTCTGACAAGACAGCAGTCTGCCAGTCTATTCAATAGTCTACGTATTTAAGACTTCTTGAAATTTCTTTCTACAGTTTGTAGAATAATAAGTCACATATTCTGAATCCTTGTCTGTGTTGGATCCATGTCAGTTTAATTAGGGATCTATGGAAGATCCCACAATAATTTTATCGGGGTTATTCAGAGAAAGGTGAAACTCTGGAGAACTTTTGGAGAAGTGAAAATTCTAGCAGGGTTATTCAGAGAGGTGAAAAACAGGAGAATGACTGGAGAAGTGAAAATTCTAGGTCAAAATAGCCAAACCAGAAATATTCTCCCATTTATCTCACTTTCCAAATCGGCTATTTTGACCTAGAATTTTCACTTCACCAGAGTTTCACCTTTCTCTGTATAACCCTGTAGGCTAGCTCACAGAAAGTCTAGTTCTTTCATTATAAGGTTCAGTGAAAGTAGTGAAAGCAGGTGTGAATGTATGAAGGCTCTCTGAGTAGTAATTTAGAGTTTTATGAATGGAAGGGTTTGTGTATGTTAATAGGGAATTGTATATTGTGGTAGGGCCGCTCAGAGAAGCACAGGAGTTGCCGCTTTTATTGAACTCCACAAAACAAAGTCTCTAACGCGGAGTACACTTTGTATTACCAAACAGAAATTGGGTAGCTATTCTGTCCCCTGGTATAAACAAACAAAATCAGTCTTTTTTACATACGCGTCAGCAAGCCTTTCCTGCAGTTCTGCACTCTCCAGTCATCAACCTTGCCCATACAGTCTTTTTCTGCCTTCCCCTGTGCTGAGAAGTGCTATAAGGGCTTCCTAACGAGTTGCAGCTGTACCTGCTGCCAGGAAAGGTTTAACCCATTACTGACCTGGGAATATTGCATCAGTCAGTCTCCTGCTAACATAGACAGAGTTTCACACTCTGTCACAATATCTAAAGGACCAGTGATTGTGTGAATGCAGAGCTTTGTATATCAGGGTTATTCAAAGAGAATCGAAAAGCCACCGCCACCGTTCGGTGACTTTTCGTTCTTTTCCATTCGGTACGATTTGGCGATCCCATTTCGGCGACCCTGCGGTGTATTCAGCAAGCACCACAGGGCCGTCGGTAGTGCAGGGAAAGGCCACTGAAAACCTGCCGAATGCTCACCGCAAAACCCGGCGAACGCTCACCGAAACCCGCAAAAACATCTGGATTAACCCTGCCGAAGACGCCAGAGAAACCCGAGCAGGAGCCGATCACAGCGCAGAGCACAAATGCAGGGAAAAGTCGCCGCAAACCCACCGAAAACTCAGCGCAAAACGAGGGCGAAAGCACACCGAAACCCGCAAAAACTTCTGTAATAACCCCGCCGAAAACGCCGGAAAAACCCAAGCAGGAGCCGATCACACGCAGCTCAGCCGTCAGAAAAAGCCAACACCGCAGACGAAGGAGGTGAAAAAAAAAAAACAGTCCGCTTGTTTGAAAAGTGAAACGCTGTTTGCAGACAAACTACTGAGCGAAAATATCTGAAAATTATATATAAGATCCAATGAATGATAATAAAAAGGGCTGTTACAAAAAATAGAACAAACGTTTAAAAAACTTTTTTTTAAAAATCGGCAAAATGTTTTGGTCAAAAATAACCCCAAAAAAAATAAAATAACCCAAAAAAATGCTTAAAATATCCCAAAAAATCTAAAAATAAGGAGCCTTTTTACTGCAGAATATTATAATGAACGGTTTATTAGATATTGAATTAATACGGCAATATTTTTAACATTGAAGCCTATGGGATTCGCCTTAATAAATCTACCGAATTAAACCACCAAATGGCAGGGCATTTCGGGAACCTTTCACTGCTGATTTTTGTTCTCTGAATAACTGAAGCATTGCTTCTCTATGGGGATTTCACTGCCCTCGAACAGGCACCGTATGTGTAGGCAAATCGCCAAGATTTGGCGAATTTCCTGCTCTTTGAATAGCCGAATGGCCAGGAAAGGTAACCGTACGCTGAATTTGCTAAAATAGATGTGTGATAAGTAAATACATGCAATTAGAAGATAATCGAGTGTGTGAGTGCCATTCTATATATTTTCCTCCTTAATACATGCCAAGCATGATTCGAATTGAATTCAGAGGACTGTGTATGAATGCAATGGTAGTGTCCCCTTCCTATTCGCAAACTGAGAATTGTAAGACATTTGCAGGGTTATTCAAAAATTTTGGTGCTCTCTGATACGCTGCACTTCAGCTAGTCCGGTTCGCTGACCCTGTGGTGAAATCAGCATTCACCGCAGGGTCCCCAAAGTCCATGGAATCGGCCACTGTCAACCTGCCACAAACCTGCCAGCAAGCCGCTGTAAACCCACCGGACAGCCGCCAAACGCAGCCGGCGAGCCGCCGAGCACAGAAAAAAGCCAACAAGCCACTGGATGGGTAAAAAGGAAAACAAAAAAAGATTGAAAGTGTCAAATTTGAAACGGTGCTTGCAAAAAAAACTACTGGACGAAAATGGCTGGAAATAACAAATAAGGTCCTATGAATAATAATAAAAAGGTCTACAGAAAAAAGAAAAATCCCCGATATTATTTTTTTTTATAAAATTTGCCGAAAAGATCCTGAAAAATGCCTGAAACATACTAAAAAATAAATGAATAAAGAATTTTTGCTGCAGATTAAAAGCATAAACGTTTATATTAAATAAAATTGGGGATATTTTTAACATTGAAACCTGAATGAGATTCGCCTGATTAAACCTGCAGAATGAAAGCACCGAACATCAGGATTTCAACAACTTTTCACCGCTGTTCGGTGTTCTCTGATTAGATTAACCTATCGGGGTTATTCAAACAGATATGAAATGTGGCCGAAAGGTAGCCGAATAGTGAAATTCAGTGTATGGTTACCTTTCCTGGCCATTCGGGTATTCAGAGAACAGGCAGTTCGCCAAATCCTGGTGAATTGTCTGGACAAACGGTGCCTGTTCGAGGGCAGTGAAATCCCCATAGAGAAGCAATGCTTCGTCTATTCAGAGAACAAAAACCAGCAGTGAAAAGTTGCCGTATTGCCCTGCTGTTCGGTGGATTCCTGCAGCAGATTTATTCAGGCGAATCCCATAGGCTTCAATGTTAAAAATATACCTGTTTAATTCAATATCTAATAAACCATTGATTTATAATATTCTGCAGTAAAAAAGTCTCTTTATTTATAGATTTTTTAGGATCTTTTAGGCATTTTTCAGGATTTTTTTGGCGAAAATATTTTTCCTTTACTTTTTTTTAATCGTTTTTTCTTTTTTCTGTAACAGCCCTTTTTATTATAATTCATTGGATCTTATATGTAAATTTCAGACATTTTCGTTCTATAGTTTCTTTGCAAACAGCGTTTCACTTTTCAAACATTCAAGCGTACTGTTTTTTTTTCCACTGCATTCGTCCGCGGTGTCGGCTTTTTCCGGCGGCTGCTCTGCGCTGTGATCGGCACCTGCTTGGGTTTCTCTGGCGTGTTCGGTGGGGTTAATCCAGATGTTTTTGCGGGTTTCAGTGTGCATTCACCTGGGTTTTGCAGTGAGTGTTCGTCGGGTTTGCAGCGGATTTTCCCTGCACTACGACGGCCCTGTGGTGCTTGCTGAATACACCGCAGGGTTACTGAAATGGGATCGCCAAATCGCACCGAATTGAAGAGAACGAAAAGTCACCGAACGTGCGGTGACTTTTCGATTCTCTTTGAATAATCCTGTACGTTTCTCTATGGGGACTTTCACTGCCATCAAATAGGTATTTCGCTGGCAATTCACCAAAATTTGGTGAACTGCCTGCTTTCTGAATAGCCGAATGACCACGAAAATGCACCGTATGGGGAAATTCACTGTTTAGTGCAATTTTGGGGTCAGATTCGCAGTCTATTCTGCTTCCCTAAGCAAAGCTGTGAGGCGTGGGTGCTTTAGACTAGCTGAAGTCTGTGTTTGACCAGTAGTCACACGATGAAGTTCAGCAGATAGCTTCAACTCAGCAAAACTGACACGTAGAAAGATGTATCCAGTTGAAGAGTTTAATGATCAGACTGACAATCTTGTTAGTGTACAGCTATGCAGGTAAAAAGACTTTAGTTTGTCCAGCAGTGAACACAGAATGGCTGCTATATAACCAGGAAATCCCTTAGAACAAGACACTGAGCAAAGGGGTGGGAACTAGCTGAATACAGAAGCCTAAGGAAACCCCGCAAGGACAAAATAGCTATGAAATCAATAGCATGTAAGAAGCAAAGGCAGATTCAACGCAAAAACAGAAAAATATACAATAAATCTTAAATCATGGGGCATGACACTGTTCCTGAATAACCCCTTTGAAGTCAGATGTCCACAATTCACAGTCTGAAGATAAACTTAGCATGAAACAGTGTATAAAAGCATCACATAAGGTCAGAAAAGTGCATATCCTTTTAGGAACCCTTCTTCGACAATACCATATTATTTAATTTGCATCTAATATTGCACTTAAGCACTGACACTAATTGGACTGCAAGTTCATCTCACTTTTTTCCCATTTCATTAACAGCACCCAAATCTTAATATGTCAGTTGCTTTAGGACTGAGAAAGGAGGAAGCTATAGGAAGAGACCCTGTTGCGAGAGAGCAGGATAGGTGCAGGACACAGGGCTCTATTCCATAGTTGTTGCTAATGTAGGTCCCCGATATGTAAGCATTAGCACCAGATTAAGTGTGTTTAACGCATGTCATCTACATTACATTTTGACGCTACCACAGTTAGCAATCTGTTTGCGCATCGTTATTTTGCACGAGGTTGCACGAGCTTACTGGTCTTTATGCATCCTATACCTATCATGGTGAGCGCAAATGTACATTAGCGTATCGATAAGGTATTACAAAGTGCGGGTGCAAACAACCGTTGCGAGAAGGATGGACTTATCTTCTGGCTGGGAGCAGAGTGGGACTGGAAGCAAATAGTTCCCAGTTTCCCTCCGTGATCACTTGCACGAGCGAGATTGCACAGGGCTCGGGGCCCTGTGGACTCCAGGAGGTGATACTCAAGGTGTGCGGAAACGCTACTCGAGTATCACTGCGGTTAGCGCTGTGGCGCGGTGCTCAGCTAGCGCCTGTCCTGGAATACCACATTAACAAGGGGACACTATGGAAAAATCTGCAGGATCTTCCCCACTAGCAACCCCATGTTAGCGTGAACTATGGAATCATGCTTTCAGTTTATACAAATATACCAAAACACCCAACGTAGGGAGTCAAAAGTGGTACAATCTACTGGCTCAGAAACAGGGCCTAACCCTAACCTAACTATATAAATCACAATCGGTAGCTAACTGTTCCCTCATAAACCAAATCAAATAATCTTTATTAGAATTAATCCGCCACAAACAATGGATAAATTAAATCTAGCTCAATCAATCAACTAAATACACTGAAAGAGGTTACTATGTAAATTAAGAAAAATTGGTCTAGATGAAAATACCAGTTCTTGGATAGAAAACTCGCTAAAAGATAGGGTACAGAGAGTGCTCATAAATGGTAAATTTTCAAGATGGACCTCAGTGGTAAG
Organism: Leptobrachium leishanense; assembly: GCA_009667805.1. Taxonomy (NCBI): domain Eukaryota; kingdom Metazoa; phylum Chordata; class Amphibia; order Anura; family Megophryidae; genus Leptobrachium; species Leptobrachium leishanense. The sequence continues at coordinate 61,689,612 of CM019075.1, read as the reverse complement.
TGGTGTCACTCAGGGGTCTGTTATAGGACCAATTCTATTCATTTTATTTATAAATTACCTTGAAATAGGCATCAAAATGTCATGTATCAGTGTTTGGCAGATTACACAAAACTAGGAAAAACAATAAAATGTGAACAGGATGTTACTTCACTGCAGAGGGATTTAGATAGATTGGGGGACTGGGCACTAAAATGGGAGATGAAATTTAATGTAGATAAATGCAAAGTTATGCACTTTGGAGTGAAGAACACACAAACAACTTTACCCTAAATGGTACTGAGTTAGGGAAATCAAAGCAGGAGAAGAATTTGGGAATAAAATCATAGCCTTCAAACTAACAGGGTTATTCAAAGAGATCTGAATTGTGGCCGAAAGGTAACGGAACACTGAAATTCAGCGAACGGTTACCTTTCCTGGCCATTCGACTAACCAGAGAGCAAGCAGTTCACCAAATGTTGGCGAATTGCCTGCACATACGGTGCCTGTTCGAGGGCAGTGAAATCCCCATAAAGATGCAAAACTTCGTCTATTCAGAGAACACAAAACAGCAGGGAAAAGTTGCCAAAATGCCCTGCTATTCGGTGGTCTCATTCGACAGATTTATTCAGACGAATCCCATAGGCTTCAATGTTAAAAATATTCCCGTTTTAACACAATATCTAATAAACCGTTTAATATTATATTCTGCAGTAAAAAGTTTCTTTATTTATAGATTTTTTAAGATCTTTTAGGCATTGTTTCTGAGTTTTATTGCGAAACTTTTTTCCGCTTTTTTTTTAATCGTTTTTTCTTTTTACTGTAACTGCCCTTTTTATTATCATTCATTGGATTTTATATGTAAATTCCAGACATTTTCACTCAGTAGTTTTTTTGCAAACAGCATTTAAATTTTCCAACTTTCAAGTGTACTGCTCTTTGGATTTTTTCCACCTCCTTCGTCTGCATGTTGGGTTTTTCTGGCGGCTGCTCTGAGCTGTGATCGGCAGCTAGTCGGGTTTCTCCAGCCTGTTCGGCGGGGTTAATACAGATGTTTTTGAGGGTTTCGGTCAGCGTTCGCGGGTTTCGCGATGAGTCTTCGGCAGCTTTTCCCTGCACTACGACGGCCCTGTGGTGCTTGCTGAATACACCGCAGGGTCACTGAAATAGGATCTCTGAATCGCACCGAATTGTAGAGAACTAAAAGTCACCAAACGTGCAGTGACTTTTCGATTCTCTTTGAATAACCCTGTATGTAACAATGCCCAATGTCAAACAGCAGCCGCCAAGGCCAGCAAGGTATTGGCATGCATTAAAAGGGAAATTCACTCTCGGGATGAAAACATAATTTTGCCTCTTTATACATCAATGGTAAAACCGCACTTTGAATATGCCGTGCAACTTTGGGCACCTGTCTTAAGACAGGATATTATGGCGCTAGAAAAAGTGCAGAGGCGGGCAACCAAATTAATAAGGGGAATGGAAGATTTAAGTTATGAAGAAAGGCTAGCAAGTTTAAACCTGTTTAGTTTAGAGAAACGGCGTCTTAGAGGGGATCTGATTAGGGATGAGCTGTTCGGTTCGATCGGTTTGGAGTCCGATTCGAACATCGCCTGTTCGCGAACTACGAACATTTCCGCGTGTTCGCTTCATGTTCGCCCACAATGGACCACACACAATGCACTTTTCCACTGGCCTGAAGCTTGAAATTGGCTACAGCCTTGCACCTGACCGAAGTTTAGGTGCAAGACAGGTGCAAGACTATGCCAATCACGGCTCAGAGTCCTGATTGGGCAAATTTTGCCCAATCATGGGCTCACAGAGCTAAGTCCCGCAGCACACTATATAAGGCTTGAACCCAGCCCAGCCAGCACGTGTTTTCTGCAGGAGTGAGAGGAGATTGTTCTGTTAGTGTGTCTTCTCACTGCCAGTGACAGCTATTGAGGGGGTCTCACTTGTTGCAGATATCTGGGAATTGGTGGAAAGTGTGTCTTCTCAGTCAGTGACAGCTATTTGGGGGGTCTCACTTGTTGCAGATATCTGGGAATTGGTGGAAAGTGTGTTTTCTCACTGCCAGTGACAGCTATTGGGTGCGTCGCACTTGTTGCAGATATCTGGGAATTGGTGGAAAGTGTGTCTTCTCAGTCAGTGACAGTAGCAATTTGAGGGGCTCACTTGTTGCAGATATCTGGGAATTGGTGGAAAGTGTGTCTTCTCAGTCAGTGACAGCTATTTGGGGGGTCTCACTTGTTGCAGATATCTGGGAATTGGTGTAAAGTGTGTCTTCTCACTGCCAGTGACAGCTATTGGGGGCGTCGCACTTGTTGCAGATATCTGGGAATTGGTGGAAAGTGTGTCTTCTCAGTCAGTGACAGTTACTGGGGGGTCTCACTTGTTGCAGATATCTGGGAATTGGTGGAAAGTGTGTCTTCTCAGTCAGTGAAAGTAGCAATTTGAGGGGCTCACTTGTTGCAGATATCTGGGAATTGGTGGAAAGTGTGTCTTCTCAGTCAGTGACAGCAGCAATTTGGGGGGCTCACTTGTTGCAGATATCTGGGAATTGGTGGAAAGTGTGTCTTCTCACTGCCAGTGACAGCTATTGGGGGGGTTTCACTTGTTGCAGATATCTGGGAATTGGTGGAAAGTGTGTCTTCTCAGTCAGTGACAGCTATTGGGGGGTCTCACTTGTTGCAGATATCTGGGAATTGGTGGAAAGTGTGTCTTCTCAGTCAGTGACAGCAGCAATTTGGGGGGCTCACTTGTTGCAGATATCTGGGAATTGGTGGTGGAAAGTGTGTCTTCTCAGTCACTGACAGTCAGCTATCAGGGGGTGTCACATACTTCCATAAAATTTCTGTGAATTGTAATCCGTGTCTTCTCAGTCACTGACAGTTGGCTATCAGGGGGTGTCACATACTTCCATAACATTTCTGTGAATTGTAATCCGTGTCTTCTCAGTCACTGATAGTCAGCTATCAGGGGGTGTCACATACTTCTAGTTCTGTTTAATTGAATTTAAGCAAGCATGGGATAGGCATAAGGCTATCCTAAACAAAAGATAAATCCAGGTAAAGTATCCATGTAATTGGGCAGACTAGATGGGCCGAAAGGTTCTTATCTGCCGACATTTTTCTATGTTTCTATGTTTCTATGTTTCTAGCAGATTTCTGCGAATTGTAATTTGTGTCTTGTCAATGCCACCCATCAGGGGGTCTCACTGATTTATAGGAGGTTTCTGGGGATTGTAATTTGTGTCTTGTCACTGTCACCCATCAGGGGGTCTCACAGATTTATAGGAGGTTTCTGGGAATTTTAATCTGTGTCTTGTCACTGGCTGCCAGCTATCAGGGTGTCTCACTGAGTTATTCCAGAGTTCTGGAAATCTTTATACCAGAGTTGAATCAGAGTTCTGCAGCATATCTCCAATTTTTATAACAGAGTTGAATCAGAGTTCTGTATATCTTTAACCTACATATCACTCACCATGTCAGAAAGACCAAAAAGGACAGGCAGATGCTCCCAGGCACAGATAAGAGGGAAAGCAGCCTCTGTTTCGGGAGGCTGTGCCTCTGGTCGTCATGGACGTGATGCATCTTCTGCAGGGGCACGCTTGTCCTTTCTAACTGGTGCTGGCCGTCTTAAGCAGCAGAAACATACAGAGGATTTGGTGGATTGGCTAACCAGGCCATCCTCATCCTCCCGGTCCTCTGCCAGCCAGGCTTGCAATGCTTTACAGTCCACCTCAGCTGCCAAAGCATCTAATGCAGCCTCCATGTCAACAGCTACTCCTGCCGTAGCCTTACTATCACACACAGAGGAGTCAGCTGAATTGTTTGACTACAATGAGAGTGACATGCTGCTTGAGGATGTGCAGCAAGTACAGTGCTCTGATTCAATCTCTGAGGTTGAGGAAGGGAGTATAATCAACCTAGAGGAAGGGGGTGCCAGTGACACACAAATAACTGGCACTCATGTTGCCCCAGCAGCTGCAGCATACTGCCAAGTTGGCTCCAGTGACGAGGAGATAGGGGGTGATGACAATGATGATGTCACTGACTCCATCTGTGTGCCTGATCAAACAGAGGAGTCAAGTGAGGAGGAGGCACAACAAACATGAGGCACAACATCCTCTATGACCAACCATAGCACTAGCCAGTCCAAGGCATCAGATGTCAGAGCTGCTCAGGTGCAGAGCGCTGTTGTCTCAAAGAACACATCCAGGAACTCTGCTGTCTGGGAGTGATTTAAGAAATGTGCAGCAGACCCCACCGTTGCTATTTGTAATCTATGTCACGTGAGGCTCAAGCGTGGGAAAGACACCGGACGCTTGGGTACCACGTGCTTGAGGCGACATATGACCACCTGCCATGCATCCCGTTGGAGCAAAACTTTGCGTAGGTCCTCCTCACCTGTTTCTACCCCCACTATATGTCCTGCCATGTCATTGACTCCAACCTCCACTGACAGGATGATGCTACAGTAATGGATGTACCAGGTCCTTCCTCACAATGTGACAGCATCCCATCAGCTGAATATTTACGCAGTCAGATTATGTGGCCACAGCTGCTGCAGAGTAAGAAAAAATATAGTCCCAACCATCCGCAAGCACAGCGTCTAAACGCCAGTTTAGCAAAATTATTCGCATTACAGCTGCTGCCTTTCCAGCTGGTGGACTCTGCTTCCTTCCATGAATTTGCTGAATGTGCTGTACCACAGTGGCAGGTTCCAAAACGCCATTTCTTTTCATGCAAGGCCATTCCAGCACTATACCAGCACGTGGAAGACAATGTTATCCAGTCATTGGGAAAGGCAGTCAGCAGCAAGGTGCATGTGACTTTAGACACGTGGTCCAGCAAGCATGGACAGGGCCGTTACATTTCCTTCACGGCACACTGGGTAACTCTGATTGCAACTGGGAGGGATCCAAGCTCTGTGCTGGAGCTTGTTCATCCACCACGCCTCAGAAAGCTGCTTGTATGAGGTCTGTCTGCTCCACCACCACCTTTCCCTCTTCCTCCTCCTCCTTCTCTGTCTCTGGCGAAGTGGCAGTTAAACCGACGCGTGACAGGGGCTACGCAATGTCTCAAGCAAAAAGATGCCATACTGTGCTTGAGCTGGTTTGTTTAGGGGACAGGAGCCACACCGGGCCAGAAATTCTGTCAGCTCTGCACGGGCAGGTGCAGAGATGGTTAACACCATGCCAGCTTCAGCTGGGAATGGTCGTCTGTGATAATGGCAGCAACCTTCTCTCCGCCCTACGCCTGGGTAAGTTGACGCATGTACCATGCCTAGCACACGTCCTAAATCTGGTGGTATAGCATTTCCTAACCAGGTTCCCAGGGCTGGCAGAGCTTCTCAGCCAGGCCAGAAAAGTCTGCAGCCACTTCAGATGGTCATTCCCAGAAAGTGTTCGCCTGACAGAAATTCAAAGAGAATTCCACCTTCCCACAAACCGTCTGATCTGTGACATGCCCACCAGGTGGAAGTCGACATTAGCAATGCTGTAGCATCTGCACAAGGCTGGGAGGAGGAAGTGCACGATGGGGTCATCCTCATTGACCAGGAAGACTCGGAAGCTAATGCCACCTCCAACCTATGCTGCATGGGCACCCTTATCCTGAAAAGCCTGGTAAAGGACCCAAGGATTCGTGCTATCAAGGAGAGGGATCATTACTGGTTGGCAACCCTTCTTGATCCACGATACAAGGGTAAAGTTGCAGAGCTCATCCTGCCTGCACAGAGGGAGCACAGGATGAAAAAACTTGAGGACGCTCTAAAGCGACACTTGTATAACACCTTTCCAGGCACTGGTAGGTTACCAAGTTATGACACAGGTGCTTTTGAGGCTGCAGATGATCAGAGGAATAGTGGTGAAGGCCGGGGCCGCTTGACTGATGCCTTTTTAAATTTTTTTAGTCCACGATGCCCAGGGACGTCAAATGTAGGCACCCATTGCCAGCGTCTTTACCGTATGGTGCAGGACTACCTAGGGGCAAGGGCAGACCTGAATACCTTTCCAGCAGATGATCCACTGGCTTACTGGGTGTTGAGATTGAATCACTGGCCAGAACTTAGCCAATATGCTATGCAGCTACTAGGTTGCCCTTCATCCAGCATGCTTTCTGAAAGGACGTTCAGTGCCGCTGGAGGTTTTGTCACAGACAAAAGAGTGCGTCTGTCCACCGACTCTGTAGACCGGCTGACATTTATAAAAATGAATCAGTCCTGGATCAGCAGCTATCAATCCCCTGATGCTGACGTAACGGAATAGATCGGGGATGTCTTCTGCATTCACAAAACCTCCACCACTGAACTCTTCCACAATACCACAAAGGGGTTACGGTGTGAAGGCACTTGCTGCCACCAAAGGCACAATATTTGGCTGCACTGACCTGTATCAGATTTATATCATTTAAATTTTTTGAACCGCAGGGTCCAACCCTGCACTCTTCCACAATACCACAAAAGGGTTACGGTGTGAAGGCACTTGCTGCCATCAAAGGCACAATATTTGGGTGCAGCTGATGCCTGTACCAGATTTATATAATTGTAATCTTTTGAAACGCAGGGTCCAACCCTGCACTCTTCCACAATACCACAGAGGGGTTACGGTGTGACGGCACTGTTGCCAACACTAAAGGCCCAATTTTAAAGCACCTATTGTTACTTTCATCCAAAGCCTGCATAAGTTTCACCATAATTTAGCCAAAAATCACTAAACTTGTTCTGCGTGTCCTAAAAGGTCTCCTCTTTTAATACAGACTGCCGCCCCAAGCAGTTGTTTATGAATAGATTAAAGGAAAACCGTTTACCATCATTTGAAACGTAATTTTTTTGTTTTTAAATGTTTCTATAATCCTACAAATCCGTCACTTCACGGGCAGGTTATGGGGACCTCCTAGGCATGATATTTGAAGGAATTTTTCGTTTTTATTTTTAACCCTTATTTCATGGAAAACTCACTGTCACTTTAGAAACGTTTTTCTTTTACTTTTTGTCCTTGTTTCCTGTCCCCCAGGGCACTACACGGACCCCCATACACCTTTTATGGCAAATATCTTGCATATATGCCCTCTTGCAGGGCACTCTAAAAACCAAACTTTTGAGTCCCATTGACTTGCATTGAGTTCGGTTCGTGTTCGAGCTCGAACTTTTGAAATTGTTCGAATGCGAACCGAACACGGGGTTGTTCGGCTCATCCCTAGATCTGATAACTTTATATAAATATATTAGGGGCCATTATAAACCATTGTCTGAAAACCCATTCATTAATAGGACTATACACAGGACACGAGGTCACCCATTTAGACTGGACGAAAGGAAATTCAGCCTAAAGCATAGGAAGGGTTATTTTACAGTGAGAACAATAAAGTTGTGGAATTCTCTGCCTGTTGAAGTGGCTGGGTCAGAGACTGTACAGACTTTTAAAAAAACTACTGAAAAAACATAATATTAAGGGTCATAATATTTAATATGTGGGTAAAAGCTTCTTGATCCAAGGAGAAATCTGACTGCCATTCTGTGGTCAAGAAGGAATTTGTTTCCAGTGTGTTGCATATTGTTGAGCGCTTCAGACAGGGTTTTTTTTGCCTTCTTTTGGTTCAACAGCAGTAGGTGATGTGTGAAAGGCTGAACCTGATGGACGCATGTCTTTTTTCAGCCTATATAACTATGTAACCATCTATGGAGTCCTATGGCTAACCTAAGGCTTCACATAGTTTAAGCATATACCCAGGACATACTTGAAAACGAGAGAAATCTCAATGTATCCTTGCTGGTAAAATACATTGCAACTAAATAAATAAATATACTGTGAATATTTGAATGATATATTCAATATGTACAAGAACAGTATAATTTGTGTGATATTAATTAAAATACATTTCGTTCTTTGATTACTGTAGATTAGATGAACATCACACCAGATATTAAGACAAATTTATGCAACAATACAGTAATTTCAAAAGGGTTTACATAATTCTACAGCTGCAAAACAATGATATGCTGTACATGGTGTAAAGTTCAAAGTTGAGATTTAGCTGCCTGCACACAAGAGCATCTCACGCATTCTTTTAAATTTTTTGCATTATAGTGAAACAATATTCATGAGCAAATCAGGTTTCACCAGGTATAAAAGGCAGCCTAGGCACAAATCAGCAGTTTGGACAGTTTCATATTTAATTGGTCAGTGTAACAAACATCATTGCAATAAACCATCTGCATTTAATATATATAGTGTAACATGGGGACCTGTTCCTAAGATTGGTTTACATGTGCAGAAAGGCTCCCCTTGTCATCAGTGTCATGAAGGAGTACCGATTCTGGCCCAAACCCACCCAGTCAGTAGCCAGATCTCCTTGTAGGGTGAAACAGAGAGGAAGACTTTAATGAAACACGTTAGTCAAATATATAAAGCACCAGGAGGGACCTAGAAGACCAATGGGAAATGACATTCAGGTGTCCACCCCCCCCCCTCAAGTGAGCCAGTGCCTAGAGATACCCCGTTTTAATTTCCAGACATAAAACAGTAGGGTTCCATGTAATCACAGCCTGAGCATCAGACTGTCTGAATACATTACTAACAGATAGGAGATTGCACAAGCAGACAATAGGCTAATGGAGTGATAATGTTTGGCAAACAATGACCACTCAAACCTTTCTTAGATCTAAAACATATTCTGTTCCAGACGGGGTGGGAGGGGTTGTAAAAGGCTGAAGTGACATATACAGTAATGATATTAGAAATATTAACAGTAACATAAACACAGACAATAATGATTGTGACAAAAACAATATTCACACATAACACAGACACCCTTGTAGGCATAAGGTGACTTGCCCATAGAGGGGGCTGGGGAAAAAATGATGCATCGGAAGTGCCAGAACCCACATTCTAACACCTCACCTCCAAACAGTTACCTTAAATCCAGGTACCCCTAGTTCAAAGTGACTCTCGCCACATATAGAAATTGTCAAACACTGGTAGATGATTAAAAAGAAAAGGATAAATTCTTCTGAGCAAAACATTATGTGACGCCAACTAAACATTACAGTGGCTAATTTGATAAGCAAATTTAATTTGAGTGATGAGTGGATTCTAAGGCCATATGGCACATAGAGACAGTATATTTATTTATTTATTTATTGCATGTGTAGATGTTTTCATATTTATATTTACTTCAATCTGCTTTTGCAATGACCTATAGCCTTTTTGTAACCTTTCTGAGAATACTTAGGAAAATAAAAATGTTATCCATCAAAATTACACAAATTCATAGATCAAAAAGCAGTAAAAATAAACAAGCCGTTAAGCCCAAAGAGGTTCTCTTCTATATGTTACAGTAAAATGTAACACTTCAATGTTATACAGTGTCAAATCGCGCAGCATGGGAAAGCAGATAAAAAACATGAACTCGATCGATCTTTTCACCGGAGATCCTCGAAAGATAAAAAAAAATGAATATTAATGCAATACAATAAATGCACAAAAGATAACAATCTAGACATGAGTGAATGGACACTCACATCTTCCAGAGCCTTATAAATACTGGCTTTGTATTAATAGCCTGGTGCCAACTTCTGGAATGGCACCGTCCACTCTGTGGTGTCAGGAATTCCTCAAAAATAGGAAAGGGAGAGAAGACACTCATAGGGCAAAATATCACTTTCCCTATAGTGGTCTGAACAGTGTATAATATCCACACTCACCTGGACTAGAGCCTGTGAACTTGGCTCTAAGGAACGCACATCCAACACCAAAACTGGGTGATGTCCAGAGGGTCTCTTTGATGTCCAGGTTACTAGTCCTATTTTATATAAAGGACTAGCTAATATATCTGGCGTTGCCATGGTTTTTTATTTTTTATTAGTGGTTTTGTACTGTTTTTTTAATACTTTAAAGTAGCTTTAAATTTTTAGGAAAAGCTACATAATAAAAACCATGAAAATTTATTTATAATTTTTATATATTTTTTAATTTTTTTTTCCCAAATTTTTTTATTTTATATATATTTTTGCAAACTAAATAAGACAATTTTTTTCTTAAACTCCTAAACATGTTATAACTGTTCAACAAAAAGAACATCTATGGAGGAAAATTTTAATAATATTAAAGTACATGTTCATTGTAAGGCTTGTTTATAAACTAAAAGGGTTATTCAAAGAGCTCTGAATTGCTAGCGAAAGGTAACCGAACGCTGAAATTCTGCGTTCGGTTACCATTCCTGGTCATTCGGCTATCCAGAGAGCAGGCAGTTCGCCAAATGTTGGCGAATTACCTGGACATACGGTGCCTGTTCATTGCCTGTTCAAGGGCAATGAAATCCCCATAGACAAGCAATGCTGCGTCTATTCAAAGAACAAAAACTAGCAGTGAAAAGTTGCCGAAATGCCCTGCCATTCGGTGGTTTCATTCGACAGGTTTATTCAGGCGAATCCCATAGGCTTCAATGTTAAAAATATTCCCGTTTTAATTCAGTATCTAATAAACCGTTGATTATAATATTCTGCAGTAAAAAGTCTCTTTATTTTCAGATTTTAAAGGATCTTTTAGGCATTTTTTGGGATTTTTTTGCAAACTGTTTTTTTCATTTTTGTTTTAAAATCGTTTATTCTTTTTTCTGTAACAGCCTTTTTATTATCATTCATTGGACCTTATATGTAAATTTCAGACATTTTCATTCTGTAGTGTCTTTGCAATCAGCGTTTTACTTTTCAAACATTCAAGCGTACTGTTTTGTTTTTTTTCACTCCATTTGTCTGCGTGTCGGATTTTTCCGGCGGCTGCGCCGCGTGTGATCGGCTCCTGCTCGGGTTTCTCCGGCGTGTTTGCCGGGGTTAATCCAGATGTTTTGTGGGTTTCGGTGTGCGTTCGCCCTGGTTTTGCGGTGAGTTTTAGGCGGGTTTGTGGCTACTTTTCCCTGCACTACGACGGCCCTGTGGTGCTTGCTGAATACACCGCAGGGTCGCTGAAATGGGATCGCCAAATCGCACCGATTTGAAGAGAACGAAAAGTCACTGAACGTGCGGTGACTTTTCGATTCTCTTTGAATAACCGTGTTAATTTTTTGTTTTTCCAGTTGGAGTCAAACAATTTGTTTGGGGAACCCACTCTAGAACAGGCAGCATATGGGAGAAATATAGAGATTACAAGTTGATACCAGTGCACTTGATTGACTGGCCCTGTGCCATGTTAATCATTATACTGAATGCCACCCTGATGGGGACCTGTCGAGGCTTGAAACTGAATGGCAAGTGTGTCCAAATGAGTGGAATGTGGGGGATGAGTACATACTCTCCTTTTCCTTCCCAGTCAAGACTGTTGCCTCAATAACGTTGGGCAGCATTTTAACGCACAGTCTTGTCCCATTACAGAGTCTAGGTGTAATATACTTTGTAAGCTTAGTACAATATCAAGTCTTAAGCCAAGGATACAATGGCATCGTTGATTTGCTTCTAGTTCTTCATCCCCCAAAAAGTCAATTTGTAAAAATTTTGGTTCTTGTTTATGAAATGGGACCAAAGTTCCATCCCTCTGGTAGACATGACCTTGGGCTTTGGAATGTCGTTAGAAAGACAGTATCTTCAACTATAGAAGTAGCACCAAAAGATGTCATCTGAAAACTTGAGTTGTATTTTCTTATATTCTGTAAAAAAATGTGTAGATTTAAAAGTTGTCCCTGACATGTAAGAAAGTAGCTCATTTTTTGGTGAATCCAGAGGCAATAGTTTTACTTTCCTCTCCGACAGCACATTGTGCATTCATTTTTAAAATATTTGGCTTGACAACAATTACATATTTTGTCAGTTTCTCCAATAATTACATACAGATGTTGATCATACTCCATCTGAAGATCATAGTTAAAACCTGCTAGCAACAAATTGTAAGGTTCCCCCCCTCAAAATACTGGCTCTTTCCCTTTGTTTTTGAAGTAGGTTCTTATGTTGCTCTGTGGTCTCTGTTCCCCTTAATTTTTTGGCTCTTTCCCTCATTTCTTGTAGTCAGCTCTCATGCTGCTCCATGTGCTCTTTTGCTCATACTGTTCTGAGTCTTTCCCTCTTATTTTCACTTAGAATGTGATGTTGATTTGTGGTGTGTGGCGACGTTGAAATACTGTTTTTTTAATTTATTGTCAGCCGTTGATTTTGAGGATTTAGCTGCCATTTAATACTTTGCCTGACAGTTCACCTAATCCAAACATACAAACGAATGTTCACTTTTATATATAAGGTGTGTGTGTATATATATTTAATATTTTTTGGCAATCTCACTTTAATTCATCTTATATATGCATCCCAAAATTTTTTGGCAGCCGTTGGGAAGAGTTCTAAATGATAAAGTTTACAGGATGGTTTTAGGCTGGGGTCAGACCAGCGCACTTTTAACGTGCTTTCTGGCGCACTTAATCACGGCCGCACTAGCAGCAAATGACGGGCAATGACGGGCAATATACGAAGTACAGTCGCACGAAAATCCGGCCGCGCAACGCAAGTGGAAAATGAACGCATTTTTTCGAGAACGCAGAACCGCTAGTACGGACGTACAGAGTGCGCTGCGCCCGCTAGCGGCGTGTGTGTGTGATTTGGAGACGTCAGACCCTGCTCGTGTCCGGCCAACATAACGTCCAGACGCAAAAAGTTTCCTGGTTTGGATTCGTAAAACATCACGCACGAAAATGCGCATCGTATGACCGTTTTCGCATATTCCGTGAAAAAATACATCAATCCGTTCGGACGCACTTTTTTACGTTCGCGTGTAAAAATGCTTTCGTTTGACCCTAGCCTTAAAGTTTAATACAGATACAGGGCTTAGAAATGTGTTTATCTCTCTTGTGTTTGGAACTCTCAAACTTTGTTCTTTTCTGCTACCATAGCAATAAAAAAAAGCTGGACGGTTATACGCCTTCACTAAAGGGGTTATTCGGAGAGCACTGAAATCTCACCAAAATTTCGGTGTTCTCTGATTCCCCGCACTATGGAGAATCCGATTCCCCGACCCTGCAGTGAATTCAGCAGTCACCGCAGGGTCCCTGAAGAGCAGGGAAAAGCAGCCATTCACATCCAGAAAGCTACTGATAAATCACCAAAAATCTGCCAAAATCTTGCCAAAACAACCCAAAAAATGCCACTGTCCGCCGAACACAGCACCAACCAGCCGCCGGAAAAAAACAATAACCCGACGAAAGGGGTTAAAAAAACCAAGATTTTTGGCGGCCTGATCATGGCCTTTCCAATGGTATCAAACGTGACTAGGTTTGGTGTAAAAATTATTTAAAAAAAATAAAGTAGGTTTTAAAAAAAATTGTTGGCCAGCGCTAAGGAATTTGTTGCGCTTTATAAAAACTTGTAACTGTCTGGAGGGTATAATAAAATAGGACTTCAAATCACCTTTAAACACGATGAGCATAAAACGGTCACAATGAGCTCAGCACACAGAGGTGATATAGCTCAGCAGTGAAGGGGTTAAAAAGCAAAGACATGTAAAAATTGGGTATTTCTAATTTCAGGTCAAAATTTCAAAACTATTTAGCCGGGGTCTTTATTGGCGGTTATAGATTTTGGAAATTAAAGTTCAAAAAAAGCGTTCTTTCCATTTTTTCAACATTTCATAAATGTTTGATAGTAAATTATACGATATGATGAAAATAATGGTACACTATATTGCCAAAAGTATTCGCTCACCTGCCTTGGCTCGCATATGGATGGGTGAGCAAATACTTTTGGCAATATAGTGTAACTTTAGAAAGCCCATTTAATGTCGATTAAAACGGTATATAATATGTGTGGGTTCCATAAACAAGTAAGAGGAAAATTAGACCTAAACACAAATAAAGCAGAAATGTAAAAACAGCAGTACTTTCGGACCGTCAATGGTAATATCGCCTGGTCACTATGAGGTTAAAAGGGGTTTTAAAAAAAAGTACTGCATAAAAGTGAGTGGGAATAATATATAAGGTCCTATGAATAATAATAAAAGGTCTATAACAGAAAAAAAACACCATTTTAAAAAATTAGGAAAAAAACTTTGCTGGAAAAATCCCCAAAAAATCCTAAAAAATAAATAAAGAGACTTTTTGCTGCAAATGAAAATAATAAACTGTTAAATAAATATTTAATAAAGACCAGGCATTTTTTTAACTTTGAAACCTATGTGATTCGTCTGCTTAAACCTGTCGAATGAAACCATCGAAAATCAGAGTATTTCACTGACATGGCGATGCTATTCGGTGTTCTCAGAATAGATTAACCATTACCATTATTGGGGATTTTTCCAGCAAAGTTTTTTTCCTAATTTTTCTCACGCGCAGCCCCCACTCTCTGGAACGCTCTCCCTCGTACTGTCAGACTTTCCCCTAACTTCTCTTCCTTCAAACGCTCCCTTAAAACATTCCTATTTAGGGAAGCCTACCACCCAACTCACTGACGCAACCATCAATCACTCTCACCTTACAGTCCTCTCCTCCTGTTTCCAACCCCAACCCTCCCAGATTGTGAGTTCCTACGGGAATAGGGCCCTCATCTCCTCCTGTACTGTTTGTCAAATGTTGTTCAATGTATTGTAACCCTGTCTATACTGTGCTTATTGTACAGCGCTGCGGAATATGCTGGCACTTTATAAATAAAGAATAATAATAATAATACTCTGCTGCCGAATATCACTGTATTTCGCTGGCAATTCGCCAATATTTGGCAAATTGCCAGCTGTTTGAAATTGAATATCTAAATGGCCACAAAATTGCACCGTACAGGGAAATTCACTGTAAGGTGCAAATTCGTGGCCAATGCGTTGCTCTTTGACTAACCCTGTTAGTGTCACTCTGCGCACAAGCAGTCCCCCTGAAATGACCCTTAGGAGACGTGACTGCTTTAAAACATTATGATTTATTGTTAAAAACTGTAGTGAAAATTGAGGAAGTGTAAAGTAAAACTTAGGAGTGGAAGGCATGGGTTGGGCCTAAAACAGGTTAAAAGTGAGATTATTGGCAGTGATTGTTTGAAAATGATAAGTGACCTAGAGGGTCGGAAGTAAATTTGACTATTAAAGGCTGCCCCAGGATAGAATTTGCATAATTTAATATATAATTACTGTATATGTCACTCTTTAAGGCTAGGGTCAAACGAAAGCATTTTTACACGCGAACGTAAAAAAGTGCGTCCGAACGCATTGACGGATTTTTTCACGGAATATGCGAAAACGGTCATACGATGCGCATTTTCGTGCGTGATGTTTACGAATCCAAACCAGGAAACTTTTTGTTATGTTGGCCGGACACGAGCAGCGTCTGACGTCTCCAAATCACACACACACACCGCTATGCCGCTGCAGCGCACTCTGTACGTCCGTACTAGCGGTTCTGCGTTCTCGAAAAAATGCATTCATTTTCCACTTGCGTTGCGCGGCCAGACTTTCGTGCGACCGTACTTCGTATATTGGCCGTCATT